>JARHVA010000264.1:2652500-3252500 GCA_037957365.1 Torreya grandis | reverse complement strand
GCTTAAAAGGTCATTTCATGAAATAGAATTCTTATTCATGACCTAAGTTCTTAGGACTCATTCCTAATTTTTTTTTAATTTTTTTCCATTTCAATATTATGTATAGAGTCCTTCATGCATAGTGTAGGTGGTAGCCTCCTTCTAAATCTTGTAGACAACACTGTCTACTTTTAGTGGTTTACAAGCACTTTTAGACCTTGAAAAATCCCATTTCCACTCATATTTTGCTCCTCAAAATTTTAATGATAATTATTTGTGGATAGGTATATTATATCAAATAACCAAGATCATTAAACACATTGAAACATATCAAATACCATTTTAGGATATTTCCAAAATAAATTTAACCTTTGAATAAGTTTGACCATGGTTTACTAATGTTGAATTTTGTTAATTAGGCCACTACCAGGAGAATAAGCTTCAATAGTTAATAGGGAAAGGGAAAGTGAGACATGTAAGACAATAGATGACCCTACAAGCCATATGAAACTTTCTCTAGAAGTTTAAGATATTAGGAGTTGACCCATATTTGACTTGTGGTCAAAATTGGTTGATAGAAATCATGGGTGTTATTATAGGTACAGACTATAATGGTGTAAGAGCTTTCAAACATTAAAAAAATGAAAGATGAACTATTTAGTATTTTTATATCTCAGAGAAGAAAAACCCCAATTCATCAAATCATAAAGGGTTTCTTAGGGTTGATCTTCTTAAGAAGTGTCCAGACATCTATCTTTAAATCATGAAATATATCACACTTGAGGGAAAGCACATTGTTATTTTTTCTCATCATTTCCTAATCCTCTATCATTTTATAGGTCATCTGATAAGTATCCCCTTATTTTTACAAAAATATTTGGAAGTTTTTGTCACTAATTTCAAAATTAACCCTTCGATGGACATAATTCATCAGGGGATTAGCTTACTTATGTTCAAAAGGGGAAACCCCTTTGGAGCAATTCATTTTTTGAGGAAATACACATTACTAGCAAATAAAAGTATTCAAATAGGGATAATAAAGATTTATTAGAATAAAAGGTGGAACCTAAAGGGGGGAAGAAAGAAGGTTTTGATACAAAGAATGTTTTGGGGGACTTCTAGCCTAGAGGTCGCCATAAGGGAGATTAAAATTATGACAAACCCATTTCCAACATACGTATTTTTCCTTTCAATTTTAACTTAAATGATGAAATTTAATAGTTTGTGCAAAAATTGTAGATGAAGGTGGCCATCCAGAGGCCTCTAAGTTTGTAAATTTATAATGAGTTTGACAAATTAAAGGCTTTATTTTCCCTAGGTGACTTTTTAATGGAAAGGGAGGCAATTAGAATGAGGAAGAAGTGAATGTGGGCCAATCCCCTCATGGCACAAGGAATAGTCATAGTGGAGGTGGGAAAGAAGACATGAGGGACTCAGAACAAGGAAAGGATGAAACTAAATTTGTAGGAATAAAGAAGAAGAGGGAAGTAACTAAATCTATGTAGGGTATTATAAATCATACCAGAGGAAGGGAGAAGAAAAATGATAACATTGGGACCAATAAATTGGTTCTCTAATCAAAGTACAAAGAATCAGACCATTAATTTCTTGATGTTTAATTTTTTGTGATCTTTTTGCAATTTTTTTGGCATCCATTTGACACATGACTATGGTAGTGGCTAGTCTTTTGGTTTTATGTTCTTTATTTGTTTTTATAATATTGTTTTATCTTATTTATATTTCAAGCTTTTCTATACTCAGCATGGGACCCTTAACCCATTTATTAACCATATCTAATAAAAAAGAGTCATGTATTTATACATAATTCACATTTTAAATTTGTCAATAATTAACATTCTCAAGTAATTATGACTAGACTTATGTGTCTACAATTCCAAATTTGCATATGTTCCTCCTAATAATTCATATGAATAAAATCATTGGATAACACCTCCCTAAAATAAAAATTGGTAAAAATAAAATTGATAATCTCAAACCAATTCATAATAGGTCCAAAATTAAAATTAGTCATATCAAAACCCACAATATCAAAACAACTGGGAGTGATACAAAAATCATAATTACCCATAATCAAATCTCCAATCATAGGCCAATTAATATCAATTCCAAAACTAAGCATGGTATCCACAATAATAGAATATGTAGTGGCAACAATCCTCTAACCCATGGAAATAATAATGGAAAATAAATCCACCTTGGGAAATTCAATATACTAGACTCTTAAAACAACCACAACATGCAACTTTAATGCCAAATACCTTGCACCAACAATCTCTTTTGACACCAAAATAACTTTTCCAACCTTCACCCAATATAAATAATAAACTAGCTCATTCCATATGCAATAACAACATGATGACATATTCCACACATATAATGTAACTAAATGATATTCAACTTCACTAGGGAAGATTATCCATAATCCATCCACTCCCATTGTAATGGAACCTTATAATGAGGCTCTAAAACATGCAACTAACCCAAATCTAAACACATTAAATAGTCTAGTTGTACCATCCAATAATCCATTTCATGAGCACCTTACTCTATTAAGGAGTGAACCTATATAGATATTTTCATTTTTTAGGGGAACTTAAAAATGTTTGTGTTTGCATATTAATATTACAATCTATTAAGTATGTTACCATATACACTAAGGCCATCCAGGATATTTTTTTAAAGAACTAGGCTATATAAATAAATATCCCTAAATTTTTTATGTCATTATAACATTGGATTATCTCATGTTAATGAATATTGTTCCTCCTAAATACTATAATCCAAGAAGTCTGGTAATAGATGTGCATATATCATGGATACTCATAAAAAAAATTTACCTAGGCATTGTAATCAATTTTATGACTAAGGATACCATGGAGAAGGTTTATTCCAAACTAATCTTTAAATGGTGGACATATATGTTGTTTTCCCTGAAGGGTGATTAAAGACCTTGTCATATTTGTTGATTCTTGGGAATAAACAACTAAATTTATGGTCTCGTATCCAAAGTCTAGTTTATAAGGATATCCCCTCATCTTAGGAATACCTTTCCTAGCCATAGAAGATACTTATATTATCTCTAGGTTTGGTAAAGTATTCATCTTCAATGGGAACAATACAAATAAATTATAACTATACCCTCTTACACTGCCATCAGTCTAAATAGAATAATCACTCTAGTTATAAATAGAAGAGATTGACCACACCCATGTCTAACATGTATTTACCGTTGTGAAGATCTTATCCTTAAATGAACTAGATGACGACACAATAATTTCAAATTTTGTTAAAAATGTGTATGATCAAGACCAAATTAAAGATAATGTTACCCCCATATAATGACTACCTAATAAAACATATATTTTATTATGGATTAGAAGAACCCACTAGTCAAATTATTATGTTTCACCAACTCTTACCACAAAAATGTATTCTACCTACTTATCTAGGTGTTATTAAATCAATGGCCTTACTCTCAAAGGTAATATATATCTCACTAAGTTAATCTCTGAATATAATTAATCAACAAACACCTCGGTAACAAGATGAACTAGTTTCCATGACTTAAAGGAAAATAATTGCCTTTCACGGGACTATCATGATGTGAAAGGTATACACCCATATTTATGCACCCACCACATCTATATTAAAGATGAATGTTTTTAAAAACCCTCTAATTTCCACCATTAAACTACTCATTTTTATTTTTTATTTTTTTTAGTTTAGAAAGCTTATCTCCTATTAATCAAGAGTGATTAATGTTCTTAAACATTTTGTATGTACTATAAATATATTAATATTATCTATACCTCATTCAAACACAATTATCTACTAATTATTAAACTAAAAACATTTATGTAAATAGTCTCACCATTCACAACATTTCACTAGTATAATCATGTAGCATTTACTAATATAATCATAAATACCACTTAATGATGCAAGAACATTAAGGTTTTGTATTATTACATTAATGAATATTCAAATTTATAAGACTAAAATATTTTAGCTTTGAAAGAAAACAATAAACATCAAGGCATCCATAATTAATAAGTGCAACCAATGATGTGATACAATATAATATAATGAATTATTAATGCTTATTTTTTCTATAGCCACTATTATGTTTGTTAGAATAATACAATAATGTCACAATACATTAATACAATAGTATAACATATATTTCATGATACATCTCATCAATCATACTAGTATCCTAAGTATGTCTCAAAAAAATATTTTAATCTAGCTATAGAGAGGGAGAGCATCCTTTGGGAATTTTCCTCCAATCATAAACTGACAATCTCCTACATGCTTCCCACTAGGAGTGGTCTTTCCATTCACAAAAGGAAAAATATGATTATGCATGTAATCAAAACCAACTGACAATCACATGTAATTACAATCACTATTATATGTATTTAGTTATATAGACTATAGGTACACCTCTATATGTTTTAACCTCAAGTAATCACATAAACTAGAAGGTATTATGGATTGACAAATTATATAGCTATAAAATTGCTTTGGCTAAAGAATTTTTATATAGTTTTAATATTTCATTAATTTGGGTTTTATTCCACATCATCCATACCCTCTGCTATAACACATTTTCACTATTTAACCACCTTATTAACTATTGACAATTTTGACCCTACAGGTCAAATTGTCACCCCTACCATTCGAAGATTTTTATGTCATTATAGTGGAAAGATCCAAATATTTTTTCTAGGGTGTTTAGAGTAATTTCAAGGTAGAAGAAGTTAAATGTTTGAAGTTCTTTACTTTCTTAGTGCAAATCAAGTTTTGGGAAGTGCTTTACTGGCTTTGTGCAAATCAAGTTTCTTAATTCACTTTACTTATAAATTTTTAACAAGTGGAAGCAAGTCAAGCCCAAAATACCAATTTACTCCTCCTAGTGAAAATTAGGTTCTCCAAGTCACTTTACTTATGAAGTTTCATTAGTATAAGTAATTCAGGTTCTCAATCATTATTTACTCTTCTCAGTGCATTTTGGGTGTTCAGCATCTCATTGCTTACTTTAGGTTTTTAGCACCCAAAGTATTACACTGTGAATAACCTAAAGTATTTAACTCTTGAATGTTTTAATAACACTACCAAAGACCTTCTTAGATTTCTCTTTCCTCATTACTAGTTTAGGTTTTCTACTTCAGGGTTTTGTTATTCAGTTGCTTGCATCTAAAAATCCAAAGTCTTACCTGGTCAAAATCCTAAAGGACTTTTTCAAGCAATGGAAGGACCTTTTTTCAAAATCCTAATAGTCTCTTCCAAATTTTTTAAAGGGACAAATATAGAAATATTTAAGGTTAGGTGCCCTTTGAGAAATTTCAAAGGACAAGTCTGGAGGGTCACTTTGAAGGTTCAAAGGACACTTCCATTTTTTCCAAAAGGAAAAAATTACACTTTTAAAAAATTTGAAGGGCATGTACCCTTATAAAGGGTCATTAAAAAAAATCCTGAAGGGTACCTACCCTTTAAGAAGGCTCACTTCAAGATTGGAAGGGATGTTTACAAGAAAACTGAAGGGCATGTGCCCTTCAATAAGGTTTATCTCATGAGTCTAAGGACTTTTACAAAATCATAAAGGTACATTTACAACATTCCTAAAGGGTATGTTCCCTTTGAGAAAGTTACTCGACAATGTTGTTGAAAGGATAAGCTAAAAGGAAGAGGAAATGAACAAGCAAATGGTTCAGACAAAAAAGTCTGAAGGAATTCCTTCATAATAGGTAAGACAAGGGATAGTATTAGATAATCCCCATGGACTTTTTATTCATAGGAAAGTGGAAACTACAAAAGTCTACAAAATATAAAAGTTTGAGCAAAAGATAGTAAGGTCTGAAGAGATGAAAAAATCAAGGGAATAATCTCAAGAAAATTCCAAGGGAGATGCAATTCTTGTAGGGAAAAGACTTGATAAAAATGAACAAAAATAAGTCTTAGACAATTCTCATGGACAATTTGTTCATGGGAAATTGACTATGCAAAAATACACAATACACACATGACTTCATACTAAAATACATAGGAAAAATCCACAGGAAGATCACCAAGGGAATAGACATAGAAAGTCACAAACTTTTTGTCGAAGTAAATCAAAGAGCAAATAGAGCCAAAAAATCCATGAACAAATTAAGCCAAGAGACATGCATGGATAGGATCAAAGAAACTAAGAATAGAAAACTAGGAAATAGATTCAATTTGAATACATCTCTCATTTATCAAGATCCTTATCCATGCAAGCATGTGTTATTTTTAGTGGACTAGTCAAAGCTTCTATTGACTATTTAATTGAAAGCATGCTTCTCCTTAGTGTTCATGCAATTCAAATCTTTCAAACATTCCAACATTTCAAATGAAATCCTAAATCTAGCATTAGAATGGATTTAATACATGTGAAAGATTAGTCCAAGCTTGAGCTAAGTGTCTATTTTCAACACAAGAGGTTTTCCATGCAATAAAAAGGATAGGAAAAGATAAATTTAGAAGTATTTATTATCTTAGCATAAAAATATTTGGACTTGTTTAATGTAAAAATTGGTCTTCCTCTTTTATTTTCAATGCCACCTCTTGGCTGAAGTATTCTTTTCTATATAAGTTGGCTTTTCATCTTTGAAATGTATCCCTCTTTTGGTAAGACAACTTTTGCCAAAGATTTTGCTATAACCTTTTTCAAAATTAATAAGAAGAGGACTATTTTCAATTTCTAGTAGTTAGTTTAGTGTATCTTTGTCATTAATTTTCACATGTGATAGAAAATTTAATCCTTGTCAAATATTTATCCTTGCCTAGTTACTAGTTGGTCATCTTATGTAGGTCATGTTCTATGTTTAAACATCTTTTGGCTAAGTTTATAGTGGATGTTAGTGGTTATTAGTGCCTTAAATAAGGTCTATTTTACCATTTCCCTCAATCTTAGATCATTATACAAAATCTTTTTGTGAAATACTTATGCATATTGATCAATTAGAGTTGAAGTTTAACCTTTTCCTTGTCTGAATCAATGTTTTAGGAGCTCTAATTGAGCAGATAAACCAATTATTTAGGTGTATCACCATCATTAAGAAGGATTTTCTTTCAAGTTTCTTTCTCCCTTTTCCTAGGTAATTTTTAGTGTAGAGTAGTAAGATCCTAATTGATACATCAAAGGGAGCTAGCCCTTATAATCTAGAGACTCAATCCACTGATTAGGTCACCCACAACCTAGGATTGTTTCCATATTTTAGTAGATTGTGAAGGCCTAAAACTACCTCCACAAGGGTTCAGGTTTGATTAAAAATAGTTTTTGACATGCTCGATGGGACCACAAAGAAATTCTTGGCATATCTAAAGAAATTTTATAGTAGAAGAAGATATCATCCACTTTCAAAGCTCATGGCATCATTCAGTAAACTCTTACATGCCAAAGGTTACCACAAGGTCAACAACTATAGGTAATCCTTTTGAATTTTTATCATATAAGAGACAAAGGTTTAAGAGGGCAAAACCATATCCTTAAAAGTAATATTTTACTCTTGGTCAGCCTATTGTTCTAAGCACTCCAATCTCCACTACCAAAATGGCCATCAAAAATCAAGTGTTTGCTCTATTCAATAGAGGTAGCCCATTGAATTTAGCCTAGTTTGATGATATTCTAGTTTCCTCCCTCGATAGCATCCCATTATTCTTAGGATAAAATCAAACAACCCCTATAGAGCATATCCAAGATGTTGTTAATATTTATTCAATCCATAATATTGTTAAAAATAATTTTGCTATTAGATTTTTGGCTACCTCCTTCAAAGGAAAAGAGTTACAATGGGATATAATTTTTCCACTTAATTCCATTTCCACCTTGGATGAATTGGGTGCAACGTTGGTCAAGCAATTTGAGGACAAATCTGATCATCTCTTTTTGGTAGAGCAATTGATTACCATAAGAAGGGATCCTCATGAGTTCATGTTTTATTTTAACCTTAGATTCTAAAAAACATAGACTAGATACCTACATTGATTATACCATCCTCTCAATATGCATTTCTATACTATTTGAAAGCTCTTAATTTTGACATTAGTGTGATGATATAGTTAATGGGTGGTACTACATTACCAAATGCTTATGAGATTGCAATAAGGGAATAAAATAGTTTGATACAAGATGGTAAGCTTTCTTTAAGACCTCCAATGCCTATATTTATAAAACTAAGTTCTATACCAACCCTTCAAGTTCCCCAAATTCCATCCTTACTCCTATCCCAACACCTCAAGCTCAAATTACAACCCCTGGTAGTCAAGTTAGTGAGATAGGAGAGTTGAAAATTTTGATATAGTCTTTTGGGAATGAAATAGTTCAGCTCAAAAGGTAGAAATATCAGTATAATAGTCCTTATCAATAGCAAAATTAGAACACTTATCAGTCCTTCAAAGATCAAAGGCCACCTTATCAAGTTTCAAAGAGAATAGACCAACATATCAAGCATAGGGAGCCATAACTCCATCTAAGCCATATGATGTCCTTGATCCTAATGTTCCTTCATCTTCAAAGGCTATTTTTCCAATCCAACCTCAAAATAACTTGGTGTAGGATTCAAGTTGGCAGCCCTCAAATTTCAATTATGCTCAACATCAAGCCTTGGTCTCATAGAACATCACCATGCCACAGATGACACAAGAAGAGTTATATTTACAATGAGGTCAATACAATATATAGGTTTAGCATCATAAGGAGAGACTCAACAAGGGCATCTTGATTCCATTAATGTTAACTGGAAAGTAGATGATCATGTTGCTTTTTCCCAAAGTCTTAAAACTAACAATTCAAGTAGTCAAGTTGTAGCTATAACTAGAGCTAAAAAGAGAGCCATTGAAGAGGCTCAAGAGGTTACAAATGATTCATGTACTCCTCATGTTAATTATAAAAGTGTAAAATAATAACTTACTATCCCTACAACTCAGAAAAATTAGAATACATAAGTTAGTAAGGTCCATCAACCACCTCTAGTTCATGAATAGCTGGTGCTTCAAACGGTACAACCAAAGGTTAGTGGATCTCATTTTAGTATATTAGATTAATTAAATAAATATAAAATCATCATTATAATTTGGTATTCTCTTTCAATTATAGGACAAAAGGATAAGCTTATCCAAGATCTTTTAGCTCTTGAATTATCTCCAAAATAGTTGAGAAAGAAGGGGTTATCTTGGCTAATTCTAATCAACCAACTAAACAATAGGGATAACAAGCAAATAAGATAGTAAAGGTTGACAAAATTGAGGTAAAATAAAATAAAACTCCTTTCTACCTTTCTTTTATAGTAGGTGATACTTTGGTTTGTAATTGTATGGTGGATAGTGGAACTAGTAGTATAGTCATGCCTAAACAGATTGAAGATAAGCTTAGGCTTGTTTATGAACCAAATAATACAAGAATATTAGAATTGGATGTGTCACCAATGAGAATTTTATGCATCATCAAGGATCTGAAATTGAATTTACATGCATGTCCTAATGTTATTATTTAGTAGGATGTTGTTGTGGTAGATTTTCCTCCCTACTTTGCTATGTGACTTTCAAGGGATTTCACCTCAAAGATTGGGGGAATATTTATCAGATGATTGGACCTATTTGATATTTAAAACCAAGTATTGTACCAAGTTAAAAATTAATTTTGAGCCTATTGTATGTTTTTATATAGAGCCATTTATGCCAAGTGTTTTGAATACTAACTGTATCATCTCAGATGATGTGTTAGAAATTAGTGATCTAGAAAAAGAATCACCTTTGGATGGAGTTTTCGATTTATTTATTGATGAGTGGGATTCTACCTTGCATGATTATGATCCTTATAATTTTATTGAATAAGAAGGTCTTGGTGTGTATTGCCTTCATGAGAATGATGCACCAATTCCAGCCATGGTCAAAAAAGATGAGTCTAATGAAGGCTTATGGAAATTATACTTTGATGGATCAAGAAATAAGAATGAAACTAGATTTGGAATGATGTTAATTTATCTAAAATAATAAAGGTATTTATCTTCTATTAAGTTTCAGTTTGGTTGTAAAAATAATGTTTTGAGTATGAGGCACTAGTTCACAGTTTGTAGTGGGCTAAGAAGATGAAAGTCAATTATTTGCAATTGTTTGGTGATAGTGAGCTTGTATTCCACCAAGTAAGAGGTTTCAATGTATGAAAAAAATTATTACTTAAATCTTACAAGCATATAATTTTGGATTTACTTGAATATTTTCAAGCTTTTCACATTCAGGTAATACCAAGAGATAAGAATAAACATGTTGATAGGTTGGTTGATGTTGGGGCACAATTTAGTATTCTAGCTGATGTAAAAAATGAAAAAAATTAGTCACATATAAAGGTGGTTGTAAGGCCTTATGTTTTGGATAATCATGATAATTGATAGGTATTCAAAGATGACAATCAAACTGTGAGATTTTTGCAAGAAGAGACTGAGTTTTCTTCAAGAAACCAATCAAAAGACTTTCAGCAGTATGGTGATCAGATTGTGAAACTAAAAATGAATACACTACCCAAAGGACTAGTTACACTTCAGAACATTTTCAGTGGGGATGATGAGATAAGAAAAGAGAATACATCCTTGTTAATAAAGGAAGATCAATATGTTATTATAGAGATTGTAGTTGGTAAGATTTTGAAGTTGGGTAAGGTATGCATTCCTTCACAAAAGAAATCTTTCATTGAGTTATGCACAAGTTTTGTTGATATATTTTCATGGTAGTATAGTGATCTCAAATGTTTTGATCCAAGTTTGGCTCAACACACCATTGAGCTAGAGGAGGAAACTAAACTAGTGAGAAAAAGACAAAGGCCCATAAATCCAAAGCTTGAGCCTTTAATGAGAGTGAGCTTCATAAGCTTATAGAGTCATTTATTATATTTCCAATCAAGTACTCAACTTGGGTGGCCAATCTTATTCTAGTATGGAAGAAGAATGGTGAGATTCATTTGTGTGTTGACTTCCATGATTTAAATAAGTCTTCACTTAAAGATCACTATCCATTGCCATCAATGGAACAAATTTTATAGCTTGTTGTAGGTTCAAAAATGTTTACTTTATTGGATGGATATAGTGGCTACAATCAGATTTTGGTCAAGGAAGAAGTCTAATTTAAGATATCCTTCACAACCAAGTGGGGGACATTTGCTTATAGAAAGATACCATTTAGTTTATCTAATGCTAGAGAAACCTTTTAGATAGCCATGGATATGGCATTCTAAGGCCTTCTTAATATGTTTGTACTCATCTATTTAGATGATATAACAATGTTTTCAAAGAATGTAGAAGATCACATGGTTCATATCAAGAGAGTGTTTGAGAGGCGTAGGCGATTTGGGGTATCTCTAAATCCCAAAAAGTGTGTTTTCTTAATTCATGAAGTTAAGCTTCTTATGCATGTTGTTTCAAGGTATGGTTTAAGAATAGATCCTGAAAGGGTAAAATCTATTCTTGTACTTTATTTTTTTAAGCAAAAAAGGCTTTGCAAAGTTTCTTTGGGAAAATCAATTTTATAAGGAGATATATTTTAGATTTTACCATTTTAGCTAAGCCACTTATAGCCATGCTTAAGAAAAATTAGAACTTCAGCTAGTCTAAATAAGGAATAAAGATTTTTGAAGATATTAAGAAGGCCATAGCTAGTGCTTCTATGCTTCTAAATCAAAATTTCATGAAATATTTCATTTTGTACACTTATGTTAACATGGATGCCATTTTAGGAATTCTTATGTGACAAAATCATAAGTCCTTAGAGAAGCCAATAGATTTCTAGAACCAAGGCTTGGAAGAGTATGAAATAAGATATTATTTTATTGAAAAGCATTTCCTTTAATTTATAAGATCTCTTAAAAAATTTACACAATTTTTGTCTAATAATAAGATACATCTAATGGTTACCCATCCAAGCATCAAAGAGTTTCTTTTGAATAAGGATATAAATGAGAAGAGAGCTGGTTGGATAACCAATGTAATGGAATATGATGTGGAAATTAAGGTCACAAAGTTGGATAGAGGGATGGATTATGTGAGCATCTAGCACAAGACTTTCAAGAGGCTAATAAGCTTATTTTGGTGTCAAATGATGAAGAGGTTGTAGTTGTTCATTCCTCACCTTCCAGCTAGTTTCATGTCTTGGTAAGCTATCTCTAACATGGTATTTACCCTTCTCATCTAAGTGCTTCAAAGAGAAGATATTTCATATTGTAATCAATTCCATTTTTACTTGTTGATGGTGTTTTGTTCAAGAAGGATATCAATAGAATGTTGTTAAGATGTGTAGAGACAATCCAAACTCATAAATTGATTAAAGAGATCCATGATGGACATGGTGGAGGACACTTTTCTACAAGAACTAAAATACTTAATATCATGAGAGGTGGGTATTATTGGCCTAGTATAGTTGGCGATTGCCATGCATGGGTTAGAAAGTGCAAACAATGTGCTATATTTGTAGAAAAAGTGAAGCTTGTAGCCTTACCTCTTTATCCAATTGTAGTAGATCAACCCTTTGTTCAATGGAGATTAGACTTTATTGGTCTCATTAATCCTTCTTCAATTTTAGGGCATAAATGGATTCTAACGACTATAGATTACTTCACACATTGGATAAAAGCAGTAGCATTGAAAGAAGCAAATGAAAATAATGTTATTGATTTCTATAAATGTTTGATTATTAGGTTTGGAGTTTCTTCAACTATTATTTCTAAAAATGTAATGGATTTTATGGGATCTAGGATCAACCAATGGGCTGTCCAACATGGTTTTTATCTCAACACTTCATCAAACTATTATTCACAAGGTAATGGCCTTATTGAATCTAAGAATAAGAAATTTTTGAGGATCATAAAGAGGAATATTGAAGACAATCAGAGGTCATGGCATCTCAAATTAAAGTTAGATCTATGGGCTGATAGGATCACTTACAAGAGGTCAATAGCTAACTCTTCTTACAAGCTGGTATATGGTAAGGAAGCAATGTTACCCATTTCTCTTGAATTTCTAGTTTTAAAAATAATGTATCAACTTGAATTATTGGAGAATGAGCCTATGGAAATTAGATATGCTAAGATTATGGAGTTGGAAGAGACAAGAAATTAGTTTGTGCTAGTCATGGAAATTCATCAAGCACAAGTAAAGAGAACCTTTGACAGGGGAGCTTCCTCATGAAGTTTTAAAGAAGGAGATTTGGTCCTAAAGTGGGATGAGGATTGAGCTAAACCAAGAAGGCACATAAATTTTTATTCCCTTTAGAGTGGCCCATACATGATCTCTAGCTGTAAATACCACAATGCCTTCCAACTTATAAAGATGGATGGCCAGGAGCTTCCAATCCTATATAATGGGATACATCTAAAACATTGCTATTGAAGAGAAAAGCTTTATGTACATAATTTGTTTTTCTTTCCTCCAATTTTTGTTTAAGCATAGTAGTTTCTTTCAGTTTTATTCTAATAACTGCTTGTTTACACATTTGCTTTGATTAGTTAGTTTTCCTATTTTTATATGTTTCCCTTCTTATTCTAAAGGATGAAGGTTATCTCAGAGTAGGATGAAAGAGAGTTTTCTATCAAGGACCAAGTTTTTCATTATTTTATGAGTTCAAATGGCATGTATATGGTCTGGTCCTCAAGCATAGCAGGCATGCTTCCCATTAGAATCACCAAAATGTTGACAACTTTGACCCTACAAGTCAAATTATCACCCCTACCATTCAAAGATTTCTATGTCATTACAGTGGAGGGATCCAAACCAGTTTTCCATGGTGTTCAAACCAATTACAAGCCAAAAGAAGTTGAATGTTTGAAGTGATTTACTTTCTTGGTACAAATCAGGTTTTGGGAAGTGCTTTATTAGCTTATAGCAAATCAGATTTCTCAACTAACTTTACTTATAAATTTTCAATAAGTAGAAGCAAGTCAGGCCTAAAACATCAATTTATTCCTCCTAGTGAAAATTGGGTTCTCCAAGCCACTTATGAAGTTTCATCAATAGAATGAATATGGGTTCTCAATCCTAATTCACTCTTTTCAGTGCATTTTGGGTTTTCATCATCTCATTGCTTACTTTGGGTTTTTAGTACCCAAAGTCTTCCACTTTGAAGAACCTAAAGTCTTTACCTCTTGAAAGTCTAAATAACACTACCCAAGATCTTTTCAAGTTTCTCTTCTCTCATTACTAGTTCAATTTTTCTACTTTGAGGTTTCGTTATTCAGTTGCTTGCATCCAAAAATCCAAAGTCTTACCTAGTCAAAAGCTTGAAGGAATTTTTCAAGCAATGGAAGGGAAATTTTTTCAAAATCTTGAAGGGTCTCTTCCAAACTTTCTAAAGGGACAAATACAAAAATACTAAAGGGTAGGTGCCCTTTGGGAAAGTTCAAAGGAAAGGTCTGGAGGGTCACTTTAAATGTTTAAAGGACACTTCCATTTTTATTGAAAGGCAAATAGTACACTTTTAGAAAATAAAAGGGCATGTACCCTTTAAAAGGGTCATTGATAAAAATCCTAAAGAGCACCTACCCTTTGAGAAGGTTCATTTCAAGATTAGAAGGGACATTTGCAAGAAACCCAAAGGGCATGTGCCCTTTGGGAAGGTTCATCTCATGAGTCTAAGGAATTTTTAAAAACCTTGAAGGGAATATGCCCTTTGAGAAGGTACATTTACAACATTCCTAAAGGGTACATACCCTTCAATAAAGTTACTCTACAATGATGTCGAAAGAACAAGCTGGAAGGAAGAGGAAATGAACAAGCAAATTGTTTGGACAAAAAGCCTAAAGAAATTATTTCAAACAATTTACCTAAAGGAATTCCTTTGGAAAAGGTAAGATAAGGGAGAGTCTTAGATAATTCCCATGGATTTTTTTTCCACAAGAAAGTGGAAAATCCAAAAGTTTAAAAAAATATAAAAGTCTAAGTAAAAGATAGTAAGGTCTAAAGAGATGAACAAATCAAGGAAATAATCTTGAGAAAAGTCCAAGGGAGATGTAATTCCTATGGATAAAGACCTAATAAAATGAATAAAAAAAGTTTAAGACAATTCCCATAGATAATTTATCCATGTTAAATTGACTGTGCAAAAATACCCATTAAACACCTGACTTCATATTAAAATACACAAGAAAAATCCACAGGAAGATCACCAATGTAATAGACACAAAAAGTTATGGACTTTTTATCTGATTAAATCAAGGAGAAAATAGAGGCAGAAAATCCATGAATAGGTTAAGCTAAGAGACATGCATGCACAAGATCAAAAAAACCAAGAATAGAAAATCAAGAAATACATTCAATTTGAATACATCTCTCATTTATCAAGATCCTTATCCATGCAAGTATGTGTTATTTTTAGTGGACCAGTCAAAGCTTCTATTGACTGTTTGATTTAAATCAAGATTCTCCTTGGTGTTCATGAAATCCAAATCTTTCAAATTTTCTATTAGTTTAAATGAAATTCTAAATCTAACATTAGCATGGATTTCATGCATGTGAAAGATTAGTCCAAGCTTGAGACAACTATCTATTTTCAATGCAAGGTTTTCCATGCAAGACAAAAGATAGGAAAAGACAAATTTAGAAGGATTTGTTATGTTGGCATAACACAAGTTGGACTAATTTAATGTAAAATTTGATCTTCCTCTTTTATTTTCAATTCCACCTCTTGGTTGAAGTATTCTTTTCTATATAGGTTGGCTTTTTATCTTTGAAATGTATCCCTCTTTTGCTAAGATAACTTATGCCAAAGATTATGCCGCAACCTTTCTTAAAAATTAATAAGAAGACTATTTTAAATTTCCAATAGTTGGTTTAGTGTATCTTTATCATTGATTTACACACATGATATAATATTTCTTCCTTGTCAAATCTTGATCCTTACCTAGTTACTATCTGGTCATCTTATACAGGTCATGTTCTATGTTTAAATGTCTTTTAGCTATGTTTACAATGGATGTTAGTGGTTTTTAGTTCCTTCAATCAATCCTATTTTACAATTTCCCTCAATATTAGATCATTAGATTAAAAAAATCATGAAATACTTATGCATATTGATCAATTAGAGTTGAAGTTCAACCTTTTCCTTGTCTGAATCAATGTTTTAGGATCTCTAATTGAGTGTATCAACCAATCATTCAGGGGTATCACCATCATTAAGTAGGATTTTATTTCAATTTTCTTTCTTCTTTTTCCCAGGTAGTTTGTAGCATAGATTAGTAAGATCCTCATTGATACATCAAATGGAGCTATCCCTTAGAGTCTAGAGACTCAACCCATTGATTAGGTCACCCACAACCTAGGATTGTTTCCATGTTTTAGCAGAATGTAAAGGCCTAAAACTACCCTCACAAGGGTGCAAGTATGATTGACAATATTAACCAGTGATGGGTGATTATAGTTGGACTACCTATTCATAGATCATCACTCCTTAACTAGTTGGATAAATTGTATAGGAATATAATAACCCATAAAAAATCATACAAGTTTCATAACAATCTAAAAACCCAACATAAATCAAACACGTTTTATAACATACAATCTCCATATGCTTCACTATAAACCCATACACTTCATAATGAAATAATTGCAATATCTCTGACACAAGCATGCATCTATAAAATAGTAATTGGTTTTCACTATTTAATTATGATCAATTCATTTTTATACTACATATATATCATACTTTATTACCCATTAATAACTTATCTATTATTCTTTTTTCAAGCTTCTATCATTATGTTCAACATAGCCCACAAGCATTCATAATTCATATTTATATATGTACTATAAACTTAAATATCTCATTCAATGATGAATTTACACATTTAGGTATGTGTCAAGCACATCAAGAATACATAATTTTTATTACAATTTTGAAGATATGAAATGGAAATCCTATATTCAAGGTGTTTACCTCTTATAAGCTTGTGCATGGGGATTGCACTCCACCCCTATGTTCATAATGGGTTGTTTAATTTCCAAATCAAATATATTCAACTCAAAACTAAATTTAGTGATTATGTTAATGCTAAAATAATAGTCTTCATTACTTGCTTAGTCAACAACTATAAACTGTTAAGTTGTGGAGCTAAAAGCTTCACCAGGATGCTAATCAGGGAGTTGCTGAGTTCAACTAGTAACCGACATCAGCAGTATTGCTGACGTTAGTTAGGCAGGGACTAGGGATCGACCGACATCAGTTAGGAGCAGACTGATAGCAATCAATGTTAGTCACATGTGCATGTGCATGCATTTGCATGCATTTTCTAGAACGCGTTTCCAGAATTAGACTCATCTAATTTTAAGAGGTTTGAGAGTGTTTGCATGTTGAAGACTAATTTAAGTCTTGAGTCTGTATTTCTAATTATTGTAATTAGAAGTCTAATTATTTTATGCTTGGGATCCTATTTAAGAGACCCATGAGGCATGTATTGTAATCAAGGCAAGTAAAGCATTAAAGAAAGAAAGCAAGGTCAAAGGAGATCTGCAAGGTGCAAGGTCAAGGAGATCAGCTGAAGCTATCAAGGAGGGGATAACAACTCAGGTTGTTGAGTTAGTTGTGGTTGAGAAAGAGAGAGAGAAATTTTGAGTGAAATACTATACACTGAAGAGGTGTGAGGAGGAGAGGAAGATTTATTTATTGTATTCAAGAAGAGTGTTAATATGGATAGTATTGTTTCTCATATTCTTTGATGTTTCAAGTTTCTAGTTACTTAATCATTATGGTTCAATTTCGTGTTTAATTGCTTATAGAAAAGTAATCAATTGTGCTCTTAATCCTGACAAGTGGTATCAGAGCAAGGTTGTAGGGAGCAGGTTATTGTTTGATTACATGTCATTCTCAGGGGTTTCTAATTGAGTGGGAGTACAGCAATGGCAGAAGAAAGTAAGCTACGAATGGAGAAGTTTAACGGCAATAATTATCAACATTGGAGGATACAGATAGAAGATTATCTATATCAAAAAGATTTGTACTTGTCATTGGGTGGGGTTGCATCCAAGCCCACATATATGAAGGATGAAGAATGGAATGTTCTTCATCGAAAGGCTCTGGGATCCATAAGGTTGAGCCTTGCATCATCTGTGATTTCCAACTTATCACAGTGTATGACAATGGAAGAGTTGATAGGATCTTTGGCAAATTTATATGAAAAGACCTCAGGTTTAAATAAGGTATTTCTTATGAAGTAGTTATTTACTTTGCAAATGTAGGAAGGTGGATCTGTATATAGCCATCTTAGTGATTTCCATTGTTTGGTAAACCAGTTAGTTTCAGTCAATATTGTTTTTGATGATGAAGTAAAAGCTCTCTTAATCTTATGCTCTTTACTTGAAAGTTGGGATAGTTTAGTAATGGCAGTAAGTAATACTGCATCTAATTCAAAAATCTTAAAAGTTGATGATGTGGTTAGTGTAATTTTTAATGAAGAAATTCACAAAGAAAAAGCACAGGTGAATCATCAGGGAATGCTCTAAGTGATGAAAGCAGGGGAAGGCAAAGAGAGAAGGTCAAGCAAGGGAAATCAAGGTCAAAGATGGGAAAGAGATTCAAATCTAGAAATGGAGGTATCACCTGCTGAAATTGTGGAAAGAGAGGACACACAAAGAAATATTTTTGGTTGAAGGATAAAGAAAATCAACATGAAGGTAATGAAGAATCAAAAGATGCAGGTATTGTTGCATAGGATGCTCTCATACTTTCTTTGGATAGTCAGGTAGAATCATGGGTTTTAGATTCTGGTGCTTCTTTTCATGCAACCCCAAATAGAGAATTATTCCATGAATATGTCGAGGGAGACTTTGGAGAGCTTTATTTAGGGGATGGTACACCTTGTCAAATGGTTGGCAAAGGGAAAGTGCAGCTAGAATTGTAGATGGGCAACACATGCGTGTTGAAGGAGGTTATGCATGTCCCAGTCTTGAAGCAAAATTTGGTTTTTGTAGGAAAGTTGGGTGGTGAGGGATGCACAATAACTCTCACAGCAGATTCTTGGAAGGTTTCCAAGGGTGCACTTGTTTTGGCAAGAGGTAAGAAAGTAGGTACTCTTTATCTATCTACTTGTATTACTGATTCTACTTTTGGTTTATCTACTTTAGCTGTAGATTCAAAGATGTGGCTTAGTAGGCTTGGTCACATGAATAAGAAGGGAATGGATGTTCTTGAGTCAAAAGGTATGAGTTCAGATTCAGAGGGCATAGATCGTGGTCATTGTAGGAAATGGAAATTTGATGTTTTTGAAAAAAATAGGGAAGCCTTAGTGTTTATGGAAGAGATGATGGATAGAGATTAGTCATAGGGGCTGAATAATTTTGAATAGGGTAGTATGGATAGGGTTTTGTTCCAAGATGAGCTCGCGGGTAAAGAAGTCATCACTTAAAAGAAAACACAGTTACCAATGTTGGTTACATGGAATCGATGTCAATCAGGCAGGTACTGACATTGGTCATGTGCAAACCAATAGAGTTGGTAGTGTCAGGCAGGTAGAGACCAAGTCAGTCAGGCAGAACTGATGTCAGTAGACATGTCAGTTGCATGGAACTGACGTCGGTCAGGTGCAGACTAAGAGATAGCTGAGATTGGTCACTGGAACAAATGTTGGGCAGATAGCAAGATGTCAAGGAGTCTCAAATGCCCATATGAAGGACTAAAAGGGTAAGTGAACCTCATATTCATTGTTCACCTTCTTTATATTACTTGTTGCTTATTGATGGTCAAGAACCAGGAAGATGAGAAGAGGCAATGCAGGTAAAATCTAGGAAACAGTGGGAGCATGGCATGAATTCTTCAGAAGAGAACCAAGTGGGAGATTTGGTAGAGTTGTTAGCTAGGATAAAAGCACTAAAAAATGAATGGATTCCCATGTTAGAGAAGAGAGTGGATGGACACATGAGATAGAAGGCCAAGGTATATAGTCTTAAGTAGGTTGCAGGGCAATGGAGGTTTGACAGGGATATGACTAAGCATGGCTTTAGTCAAGGTCAATGTGACCATTGTGTTTTCTTTTACTAGGTTGGATAATATTAGCTACATTATCCTATTACTATATTGTGTATGTTTGTTTTAGGGTTATACATGCAGAGAGTTGCTGAGCTAAAGGTAAAGTTAGTTCAGATGGGTGTCATGAAGAATCTAGGAGCAGCAAGATTCTTTGGCATAAGTATGTCTAGAGACAAGGAAGATCACAGGTTGATGTTGTCTCAAGATGATTGTGTGAATAAGGTAGTGGTGAGGTTCAAGATGCAGGATGTAGAATAGGTTAGCACACCTATGGATGGACAGTTCACAGAACAGTGTCTCAATTCACATGATGAGGTTAAGTACATGGTATGTACTAGACCTAAGTTTTCCCAAGCAGTGGGAGTTGTTAGAAAGTTTGGAGCCAATTCAAGAAAGGAGTACTAGAGAGCAGTTCAGTGGATTCTTAGGTATTTGAGAGGGACTAGTAGTAGGTATCTATGTAGGGTCAAGCACTTCTCTACATGGTATGTAGGTTTAGATGTGGTAGGTTACTTGGATGACAGGTGTAGCATCACAGGATGTGTGGTGGTTAGTCTTCAAAATTGATCTTGAAGATGGAGGTGCCTGAGATGGTTAGTGGAGGTTGATATATAGGTGCAGCTGTTTATCTCTAAGTGGGAGATTGTTAAGTTGTGGAGCTAAAAGCTGCACCAGGATGCTAATCAGGGAGTTGCTAAGTTCAACCAGTAACTGGCATCGGTAGTATTGCCAACGTCAGTCAGGTAGGAACTAGGGATCGACCGACGTTGGTCAGGAGTAGACCGATAGCAACTGACATCGATCACCTGTGCATGTGCATGTGTTTGCATGCGTTTCTAGAACATGTTTCCAGAATTAGACTCATCTAATTTTAAGAGGTCTGAGAGTGTTTACAT
Organism: Torreya grandis; assembly: GCA_037957365.1. Classification (NCBI taxonomy): domain Eukaryota; kingdom Viridiplantae; phylum Streptophyta; class Pinopsida; order Cupressales; family Taxaceae; genus Torreya; species Torreya grandis. The sequence continues at coordinate 3,231,582 of JARHVA010000264.1, read as the reverse complement.
GTTGAAGACTAATTTAAGTCTTGAGTCTGTGTTTATAATTATTGTAATTAGAAGTCTAATTATTTTATGCTTGGGATCCTATTTAAGAGACCCATGAGGCATGTATTGTAATCAAGGCAAGTAAAGCATTGAATCAAGAAAGCAAGGTCAAAGGAGATCTGCAAGGTGCAAGGTCAAGGAGATCAGTTGAAGCTATCAATGAGGGGATAACAACTCAGGTTGTTGAGTTATTTGTGGTTGAGAAAGAGAGAGAGAACTCTTGAGTGAAATACTATACACCGAAGAGGTGTGAGGAGGAGAGGAATATTTCTTTATTGTATTCAAGAAGAGTGTTAATACAGATAGTATTGTTTCTCATATTCTTTGATGTTTCAGGTTTCTAGTTACTTAATCATTCTGGTTCAATTCTGTGTTTAATTGCTTATAGAAAAGTAATCAATTATGCTCCTAATCCTGACAAGTGGTATCAGAGCAAGGTTACAGGGAGCAGGTTATTGTTTGATTAAAGGTCATTCTCAGGGGTTTCTGATTGAGTGGGAGTATAACAATGGCAGAAGAAAGTAAGCTATGAATGGAGAAGTTTAACGGCAAGAATTATCAACATTGGAGGATGCAGATAAAAGATTATCTATATCAAAAAGATTTTTACTTATCATTGGGTGGGGTTACATCCAAGCCCATAGATATGAAGGATGAAGAATGGAATGTTCTTGATCGGAAGGCTCTAGGATCCATAAGGTTGAGCCTTGCATCGTCTGTGATTTCCAACTTATCACAGTGTATGACAATGGAAGAGTTGATAGGATCTTTGGCAAATTTATATAAAAAGCCCTCAGCTTCAAATAAGGTATTTCTTATGAAGCAGTTATTTAATTTGCAAATGCAGGAAGGTGGATCTATATATAGTCATCTTAGTGATTTCCATGGTTTTCTAAACTAGTTAGCTTCAATTAATATTGTTTTTGATGATGAAATAAAAGTTCTCTTAATCTTATGCTCTTTACCTGAAAGTTGGGATAGTTTGGTAATGGCAGTAAGTAATATTGCATCTGCTTCTAAAATCTTAAAAGTTGATGATGTGGTTAGTGTAATTTTGAATGAAGAAATTCACAGAAAAAGCACAGGTGAATCATCAAGGAATGCTCTAAGTGTTGAAAGTAGGGGAAGGCAAAGAGAGAAGGTCAAGCAAGGGAAATCAAGGTCAAAGATGGGAAAGAGATCCAAATCCAGAAATAGAGGTATCACCTGCTAGAATTATGGAAAGAGAGGACACACAAAGAAAGATTGTTGGTTGAAGGATAAAGAAAATCAACATGAAGGTAATGAAGAATCAAAAGATGCAGGTATTGTTGCATAGGATTCTCTCATACTTTCTTTGGATAGTCAGGTAGAATCATGGGTTTTAGATTCTAGTGCTTCTTTTCATGCAACCCCAAATAGAGAATTGTTCCATGAATATGTTGAGGGAGACTTTGGAGAGCTTTATTTAGGGGATGGTACACCTTGTCAAATGGTTGGCAAAGGGAAAGTGCAGCTGGAATTGCAGATGGGCAACACATGGGTGTTGAAGGAGGTTATGCATGTCCCAGTCCTGAAGCAGAGTTTGGTTTCTATAGGAAATTTGGGTGATGAGGGATGCACAGTAACTCTCACAGTGGATTCTTGGAAGGTTTTTAAGGGTGTACTTGTTTTAGTAAGAGGTAAGAAAGTAGGTACTCTTTATCTATCTATTTGTATTATTGATTTTACTTCTAGTTTATCTACTTCAATTGTAGATTCAAAGATGTGGCTTAGTAGGCTTGGTCACATGAATAAGAAGGGAATGGACATTCTTGAGTCAAAAGGTATGAGTTCAGATTTGGAGGGCATAGATCATGGTCATTACAGGAAATAAAAATTTGATGTTTTTGACAAGACCAGGGAACCCTTGGTGTTTATGGAAGAGATGATGGATAGAGATCAGTCACAAGGGCTAAATAATTCTGAGTAGGGTAGTATGGACAGGGTTTTGATCCAAGATGAGCTCACATGTAAAGAATTCATCACTTACAAGAAAACACAGTTATCGATGTCGATCACATGGAACTGACATCGATCAGGCAAGTATCAACATTGGTCATGTGCAGACCAGTAGAGTCAGTAGTGTCAGGCAGGTGGAGACTGATGTCAGTCAGGGAGAACTGACATCGATAGATAGGTCAGTCGCATGGAACCAACGTCGGTCAGGTGTAGACTAAGAGATGGCCAAGATCGGTCACTAGAACAGATGTTAGGCAGACAAAAAGCTGTCAAGAAGTCTCAAATTCCCATATGGAGGACTACAAGGGTAATTAAACCTCATATTCATTGTTCACCTTCTTTATATTACTTGTTTCTTACTGATGGTCAAGAACTAGGAAGATATGAAGAGGCAATGCAGGTAGAATCTAGGAAACAGTGGGAGCATGGCATGAATTCTTCAGAAGAGAACTAAGTGGGAGATTTGGTAGAGTTGTTAGCTGGGATAAAAGCACTAATATATGAATGGATTCCCAGGTTAGAGAAGAGAGTGGATGGACATGTGAGATAAAAGGCCAAGGTATATGGTCTTGAGCAGGCTGCAAGGCAATGGAGGTTTGAAAGGGATATGACTAAGCATGGCTTTAGTCAAGGTCAATGTGACCATTGTGTTTTCTTTTACCAGGTTAGATAATATTAGCTACATTATCCTATTATTGTAGTGTGTATGTTTGTTGCAGGGTTACACATGCAGAGAGTTGATGAGCTAAAGGTAAAGTTAGTTCAGATGGGTGTCATGAAGAATCTGGGAGCAGCAAGATTCTTTGGCATAAGTATGTTTAGAGATAGAGAAGATCACAGGTTGATGTTGTCTTAAGATGATTATGTGAATAAGGTAGTGGTGAGGTTCAAGATACAAGATGTAGAACAAGTTAGCACACCTATGGATGGACAGTTCATAGAATAGTGTCCCAATTCACATGATGAGGTTAAGTACATGGTATGTACTAGACCTGAGTTTTCCCAAGCAGTGGGAGTTGTCAAAAAGTTCAGAGCTAATTCAGGAAAGGAGTACTAGAGAGCAGTTTAGTAGATTCTCAGGTATTTGAGAGGGACTAGTAGCAGGTATTTATGTAGGGTCAAGCACTTCTCTACATGATATGTAGGTTCGGATGTGGTAGGTTACTTGGATGATAGGTGTAGCATCATAGGATGTGTGGTGGTTGGTCTTTAAAATTGAGCTTGAAGATGGAGGTGCCTGAGATGGTTAGTGGAGGTTGTTGTATAGGTGTAACTATTTATCTCTAAGTGGGAGATTGTTAAGTTGTGGAGCTAAAAGCTTCACCAAGATGTTAATCAGGGAGTTGCTAAGTTCAACCAATAATCGGCATCGGTAGTATTGCCGATGTTGGCCAAGTAGGGACCAGGGATTGGCTGACGTCAGTCAAGAGCAGACTGATAGCAATCGATGTCGGTCACCTGTGCATGTGCATGCATTTGCATGCATTTATAGAATGTGTTTCTAGAATTAGACTCATCTAATTTTAAGAGGTCTGAGAGTGTTTGCATGTTGAAGACTAATTTAAGTCTTGAGTCTGTGTTTCTAATTATTGTAATTAGAAGTCTAATTATTGTATGCTTGGGATCCTATTTAAGAGACCCATGAGGCATGTATTGTAATAAAGGCAAGTAAAGCATTGAATAAAGAAAGTAAGGTCAAAGGAGATCTATAAGGCGCAAGGTCAAGGAGATCAACTGAAGCTATCAAGGAGGGGATAATAGCTCAGGTTGTTGAGTTAGTTGTGGTTAAGAAAGAGAGAGAGAACTCTTGAGTGAAATATTGTACACCCAAGAGGTGTGAGGAGGAGAGGAAGATTTCTTTATTGTATTCAAGAAGAGTGTTAATACAGATAGTATTGTTTCTCATATTCTTTGTCGTTTCAAGTTTCTAGTTACTTAATCATTCTGGTTTAATTCCGTGTTTAATTGCTTATAGAAAAGTAATCAATTGTGCTCCTAATCCTAACATAAACAAGTACTCACAATCATTTACAAGACTCAATAGTCAATCAACAAGAAATATTGAACTACATATAATTATATATAATTGAAGTACTAATAAATGAATACAACCAAGATACATATAGGCTTGACCTTCAAGTTAGGAGTGGTTACATCCAAGTAAGAAGTTTATAAGTCTAGTTATCAATATGTATACTATAGATACATATTATTATAATAATCATATTTTGATGAGTAGCTATAGTCCACGTACATACATTTATATTTATAAAACTTAATAGTTGTAATTAATACTAGTTTAAAGATAATATTAAAAAATTATTGTTTTTTAGAGCTATGGCACAACAAATTTTGAAGACATAATAATAAATTTGAATATGTTTGATAATCTAATGAAATATTAATAAGATATTCTACAACCATGATAAAAATGGTTTTTCATACTATGGTCATGAAAAAAACTAAATTTAGATGTTTCACTCAATAAGGACATGTCAAGTTTGCCACAGTCATAGGTATATAAACTATAACACTCTATTATGTGCAATATAGACCAATTTATAAATATTATAAAATTTATAAAATAACTAATTTAACCAATGTAGGGTTCTAAATCAATGATAGATATTCCATTAAATTATAATATACTAAAATCTATTCATATAAATGGTTAAGGATAAATATTATATTAATGGCATACATATTAAACCCATTAACTCAACCACAAGAAAAAACTCAAAAACCATACATTATGTGTTTTATGTAAATCCATTTTATATGCAAATAATGGTCATAGTCATTAGGGTTTTTCACTACTATACCAAAAAATATATAATTTTTAGAGGTATTGCATCCTATAAGATTTTAAAACCCTAATAGCCAAGTACCAACCAAGTATTACAAACCCAACTTTATTAAATAGAAACAATCTCATTTGTAATTAAAAACATAATGTAACATTATTAACCCTTTTAATATCTACCAAATTCATTTAAAATCTATAATAGGGTAGTACCTATATGATATTATTCATATCTCATTTAGTTTTTCAAGTACTTGCCTAGTAATGCTTTTTGAAATGTAGTTATTACCGATAAACCATGCCTCAAGATCTATTTTGAATACTTCCCTCTCCCTTTGATTTCCATAGTTATGTGTATCTCTATTTTATCCCACATGTTCCCTTTGTACATTAAAATAAGCTCACAATAGACTCCCCATGCACTTTGACATTTTCGCCATTTACCTTTCATGTAGGATTCTATAATGCCCCCAAAATGGCATAAATGGTAGTTAAAAATGGAAATCACATAGATTGAATCTAGGTTTTCCATAGTTTCACCATGAAATTACACTTGAAACATTGTTAACTTATAAGTTATCAAAATAAAACCTAATCATTCACTTTACCTTTGCTCAACTCTTTACTATGCCTCTTTACCTAAATTAAGGGATCCAACTAGAGTTTTCACTAAAAGTGTCTTTCCTTTGCTTTTTTATTAATCTCCAAATAATATTTTAATCCACATATGTGCTACAAATAAGGCTAGTGTTTAATAAAATCCAATTTTTTTAAAAAATAAAATAAACTTTAAGTGGTTAAAAGACCTTTTATAACTTTAGGAATTTATAAACACTTGTTTCTTTTTAACCTTGATTCTATGCTTGTAAGTTACTCAAGAAAAGGTTGTATTTTTACCCATAAAAGTTATGAAACTAAGAAGTAAACATATCAAAGACATTAAAAATATGAAAACAAATACATAGATTACCAAACTACAAGAATAGTCAATAAATTAATCAAATGCCAATGTTACAAACATCTACAAATTATACCATTATGACTCCAAAAATACATAGACACCAATGTTCACTAAGTCAAATATTCAAACACATGATACCACCAAACCACCACAAGATTAAGGAAACATTAACCATGATAATGTTATGCATCTAAGATACTACTTAAAACTAAAGATTAATCTAATAAATGAAAGACAAGCAAAAAAATTTGTGTGTATGGTGATTATGTATAAGCTTTGATGTACTTCTAGTAGTTTTGATATGTCACCCTATCCCCTATGATGCTCTTCCTCTATGCTACTCAATGGGGGTGAGAGATACATTAAATCAACCTTAGGAAAAATAATGTAGTCTATCTATTTATATCAACATAAATAGAAAAATAATTAATAACACATGATATGAATACCATTGTATTATCATTCCAATATGTGAAAATCTAAATTATAATATTTCATACATTTTATAATAAATGAAAGTACTAAAAATAGAGTTTTAAAACAAAAAATATTTCATTCCATGTAAACAAACATAGTATAATAAATCCATCTATCTGTGATCAAGGAATCCAAGAAGGGTGGTTAAATCATATGTTTGCTTCACAATGAAAATCAATCAAAATGAAAATAAACACACTAATAATCATAACACTATCTTTCCTAGATAAAAGGGAGGAAAATGGTGAATAAACACAAATGAAAAATGCACAACTAAAAATGGAAATAACTCACACAACTCCTTACCAACTCCTTGAATGCTCCAAAAGGTTTCTTCATTTGGCTTGCTTGGATTGTGCTCATGAATTCTACATCAATGGGGATTGGCTATCTCCATATCCTCTTGGAACTATGGTTATATTGGCTTTGGGTTTGATATGGATTATAATGGCTTGGATTTTCTCAATTTTGGCATTATAACACTATGTATTTACTTCATGCCCTAAATTTTTCATTATAACATTACTCTATCCAAGCTCTCTAAATGGAGAGGCAATTTCTTATATTTATAGGTTTTAAAATCAACTTGGAATGAGTTAAATCCTAATCTAGGTTTTCTTAATTAACCCTAGTAGAGTTAAAATGTGTCCAAACCTCATGATTAACATGGAATAGGTGTGTTTTCAGATATTTTGGATTTTGGACAACTCACAAAAGGTAATGATTACTTCCTAGGATATTCTTTGATTTTTGGATTTCCTTTTTGATAATTCATTTAATTATTCAAGGACGAATTCAATTAGGACTTTGATTAGGATTTACATGTTAATTAATTCCTTTTAGGCTTTTGAGTATTTTTCAAGTTTTGATTTAATTTATTTGGGCATTTGTTCTATCTAAATTTGTGTATGAATCCATTGGTGGCCACTTTTAGATGTCTATAGTTTACCCCTATTTGAGAAGGTGTTGTAATCTATAAACATAGTAACATATTCTCAAAGAATAAAAATGTTCTTTATGATTATGACTTCAATGACAATGGGTGAAATATAGTTACCCCCTCAAGGGAGTGATGGGAAAAAATCTTGGCAAATGGTCCCTCCAAAGAAGTAAATGAGTGTACCAAACACATGAAAAGTGATGGGGTGAAAACATAATGATTTTCCTAAAAGTGGTCAAAATAACTAATAATGTAGGTGGGATGATGTACAATGGTTTTCCCAAAGGTGGTTATAAGCATTGTACCCTAATAGTGGAAAACATGGTATGATAAAACAATGGTTTACCCAAATGTGGTTATAATCATTGAGAATTTGGAGTTTCCCTAGTTAACATAGATAAATAGGATAAAAACATGCCCTAATTGGGCAAAAGAAAGTGAATGATTTGCCCAAAGTCAGTTATAATCATTAACCCTCAAATTAGTGATAACATAATGATTTGCCTAAAGGAGTTTAGAATCATTGAGAATGCAAGTGGGTGTACAATGGCCTACCCAAAGGTGGTTATAAGCATTATAACCCTATAGTGTCAAACATGATAGGAATTGATGATAGAAAATATGATGGTGGTAATTTGATATAGAGGATAAAGATGAAGTGGACAACTAGCTATTAGGGAGATGCTCATCTGAACTAAAAAAGGTTTAAATTATTTCATTATTTAGTTACTCTATTTGGGATATGATTGGGATTAGGTTGGGATTATTTTTGGTGCTATTTTCAAGGAGATATCGATGTTGATTTTCTATGTAGACTTATCAAAGCTGATTTTTTTTCTATAACATGTGATGATAGGCATCATGATAAAACACCATAAGGACTTGGCTCAAATATTCATAAGGACTGACTCCTGATATCCAATACTCAAGGTAGAATAATAAACCAATGATAAAAACCATGATTATAATGTTGATGTATGAATATGGATGGATTCAATAATAAGTGCACAAGGAATCACCCAATGAATGTATAAAGCCCTGAATCAAGGCAACAGTACTTAAAGAAAACAAATAGACAAACAAACAAATAAATAAAACACAATGAAAAAAACAAATGAACAATTAATGGTTATTCATAATGTTAGTATAAATAATGTGACACAAATAATATGGTGAACATTACCCCTAGAAAATAGGAGACAACTTAACAAACAAATATATATGTTGGAATAGAATAAAAGGAAGGTAGTGGTCAAGTTGTTTTCTTATGAACTAGGAAAGTGGATGCTACCTACATAGTTCCATGGATGTAATATCCAACTAAAATTCAAGCTAAATATAGTTCTCCCAGGATATAAGATAGAAAAAATGATGATGATCAAAAAATAAACATGATGGATGTGATAGAAAATTAGTAATGAACTCAAAAAATAGCAGGAGTGTGGGATAAAAAGGCCCAAAAGGATGGGAAAACTAAGTGATAAGTGATTTCTTGTGACTTAATAAGGGTTCCCAAAATACTTAATGCAAAGAAGTGGTCAATGTTATTAGTTTTTATAAATGGTTTTCAAATGTTTTTGGAATTTTGGAGTATATCAACTTGATCAAAAATGACAAGATACTAAATAGTTCTAAGCTCACAAAATGATGAGAGCATAGAAAACTTGAAAGTATTCTCACAAAATGGTGAGATCATGATGGAAAATGGGGACTAATTTGATCTTAAAAAATATTGAGCATGTCTCACATAGTCCCAAAATGGCCCTAGGTCATACTAGTTCCACTTTACAGCTGAGGAATATGACTAGTGTAGCAACCAATTCAAAAAAAATAGCATATTTGGCATGATGACATATTAAGACATAGGAATGACAAGTCAACGTGTCAAGGAAAAATAAAAAAATGTTTCCCTTAGTTTACCCATAGGCAGTTATAACTAAGATATAATGGATTAGATCAATTATACTAATTTACCCATAGGTAGTTATAATTAATATTAAGACCAGTGAGACGCTAATTTGACCCTATAGGTAGATATAATCAAGCTCACATAAATAAACATGATTAAAAAATAATAATAAACAAAGGATGAAATTGCCAAAAATTATGTCATATCACTCCAAAATGCTACTTTTGTCTAGAATTCTTGAAATAACTACTGAAACTAATCTAATTATTTGTGCTAAAAGTGTGAAACTAATAGATGAACCAAGATCAAATAGGATAGGTGGGGAGTGATCAAAACATGTTGGGTTGATAAAATGTAATTGTAGAATGGATAAGTGATAGGCAAATTGATTGGATGGTAGACTGATAGGATGATAGAATGGTAAAATGATAGAATGATATAATTGGAAAATGATAGGATGATATTATGGTAGAATAATATGGTAAAAGGAGAATATTGATAATATAGTATAACTTGAAATGGTCCTCATAGACAATACACCAAGTTACTCAAGCATAATATTGTTTGAGGTGTATAATATTCATTAGCTCATCAAGTTCATCTCCATCTATTTTGGTAAGCATTTATTCTCTTGTGCCATAGTCTATAATAATGATGAATGGACCTAACTATTTGGGTTTGAATTCGCCTTTATGTTTCTTCTTAATTATGGTATTGTTTTGGTTCTCTTTAAGGACAAGATCACCAAGTTCAAAGTTTATGTGCTTCATACACTAATTGTAGTGGTCATAGAGTCAGTTCTAATATGCTTGAAGGTTATTTAATACATCCATGTGTTTCTCATCAAGAAACTCTCACTCTTATAGGTGAGATACCCAATAATCTTAATCATCTATGACATGTTGCAAAGAGATTTTTAATTAAGGTAACTCAACCTTAATGGGAAGAAAGGATTCAGTACCATAAACAAGTGAGTATGAAGTGGCTTATATGGGAGTGTAGTGATTGGTATGGTATTCCCAAATGACTCAGAATATCAAAATGTACCAATCATAGTTGAAATTATTGAAAATAATTTTAAGGATGTTGAAAATGGTCTTGTTTGATGCTTCTACTTGGCCATCACCTTGAGGGTAATATGCTATGAAAAAATGTTGAGTAATCTTGTATTCAACACATAGTGATTTGACATCCTTATTTTTGAATGATTCACCATTATAAAATATAATGTCAGAGGGGATGTTGTAGTGTCATATGAGGTGGTTGAATATGAAGTTGTAAATTTTTTTTCTAGTCATGTAAGTGAGGGGTATAACTTCAACCCACTTAGTGAAATATTTTGTGCCAGTAAGGATATGTTTATGGCCATCAAATGAGGTGGGTCTTATATTTATAATGAGATCAAAGACCCATGTATAAAATATCCATGGTGTCAACATTTATTTCAAAATCTTGGCTAGGGTATGAACCATATTAGCATGTTATTGACATTTATCGCATCTTTTCACATATGCAACTATATCTTCATCCATCATTGGCCAATAACAATCAATACATAAGATATTTTTTGATAATATTGCCTTATTGGTATGGGCTCCATATACCCCTTCATTAACTTCCCATAATTCTAGTATAGATTCTACCAAAGGTAAATAATGAAGTAGAGCTCTATCAAAACTATAGTGGTATAGGGTTGTTCTGAGTAAGGTATAATGTTGGGTATTGTGGATAAAGGCTTTGGTTTATTTTTGTGATAATTTAGGTGGTATAATATGATAATGAAGGTAAGTGTATAGGTCTAAATACTAATTAGATTTGGGACCAATGATATCACAAATCATTATGATGGTTCATGGTTCATGAGCTAGCGCTAACAGATTTCCAATGAGAAATTGGTATTCTTTTATCATATCTATATGTTGAATCAAAGATCCAATGGTATCCATAGAATCTATTATTATGTTACTTACCCTTGGTCTATGTTTGAACTATATGTTGGTAATCTACTACTTTTGAGTGTTGATAATATCCTTGTATAGAACTAGCTTGTCATCTTTGGTCTGAAAGTGGTCTATAACCTAATTGATGATTCACTATGAATCACCATAAACCTATAGATGAGATATATTCCATTACACTATCTATCAACACCTTGTGATGAGTGTTTCATGTTAGTCCATGTCGTTGTTATAAAGAAAGTTCATTCTAAAAGACTTAAGGATTAGATCCCCCTATGTAGTGATAAATAAAAAGCCTACCCCCAATCCATGTATTGTGATTTTAAATGGATTTATCAAGAAATTATAATATGAGTAAATATGTATCTATAAGGGGTGGTTCAATAACTTGGTCTAAAATAACTTACCCCTTAATGGCTTTTTGGTTCACATATTCTACCTCAAACTCACTGAGAAGCATGATCCATTTGGCCATGCAAACTTGTAAATTTGTTTTGGATAGTAGATACTTGAGCAAATATACTTTTGAAATGACCATGGTCTTATTGTTTAACATGTAATGTCATAATTTTTTAGATACAAAGACCATGGCTAGACAAGATTTTTTAATGGGCATATAATTGTGTTCATATGCTACTAGTATATAAATTAGATAGTACATGGCATGCTCTTTTCTATTGTCATCATGTTGAGATAAAAGTGCCCCTAGGGCTTGATCTATTGTTGATAAGTATAAAAGGAATGTTTTCACTAGCATAGAAGGTAATATAACTAGTGGATTTGTAACATAGCCCTTTAGCTATTAAAAAGGTTTTTGATAATTGTCATCCCAAAGAAATGTCATACCTTTCTTCAAATTATATGTATGAAGATGACACTTGTTAGCCAATTGAGATGTGAAGCATCTGATCAATTATATTATGCCCTATAAACTATAGAGATGCTTCAGATTAGTTAGTGGTGGCATCTCTTTATGGCTTGTATTTTAGCTAGAGCAACTTCTATCCCCTATGAGACATAATAAAGCCAAGAAATTTGATTGAAGTAACACCAAACACACATTTATTAGGGTTGAGCCTAACTTTGTATTCATGTAGTTCCTCAAATATCCTCCTCAATGTTATTAGATGATCAACCCTGATCTTTGATTTGCCTAGTATGTCATTGACATAGTATTCAATGATGTCATGCATCATATCATGAAATATGACTATCATGGCTCTTTGATAGTTTGCCCCTATGTTCTTAAGGCCAAATGGAATAACCTCATAACATAATGTTCCCCATAGAGTGGTCAACCTTGTTTTGTGTTATTCTTCTAGTGATATTTAGATCTAATTGTAGCCTAAGAATCCATCCATCAGTGAAAGTATCTCATAACCCATTTTGAAATTGACTATCATGTCAATGTTTCGTAATGGAAAGTCATCCTTTGGGAAAGCTTTGTTAATGTCCCTAATATTAGTATAGATTTTGATTCTTTCTAGTTTTTAACTAACTGACACTACATTAGATATCCATTTAGAATTGTTAATTGGCTTGATACATCTCACTTCTAATAGCTTATCTAATTCTTTCTTTACTAATACAATAATGTGAGGATGCATTTTTCATAGCTTTTATTTCACTAGTTTGGCATCAGGATGTACCATGATGTGGTGAATAACCAAGTTGAGGTCCAAACTAGGCATGTTAGAATAATCCCATGCAAATATATCCACAAATTCCCTCAATAGGATATAAGGACTTCACTCTCCTTAATGAGGGATGCACCTAATTTGATCTATTTTGGGTCATCTAGAGTCTCATATTTACCTTTGTTTTGCCTTCCACTAAAAGGGTTGGACCATATTCAAGAATAATGGGCAAAGATTTGAACTATTTTGCACTATAAGAGTCCTCTATTAGGATTAGTTACTTAAATTTTCCTAGGCATGATGAATCAAAATCCCCTAATGGTAGGGATGGCCATGTAACAAATGTTGTTTGGAATTCATAAATGATGTGATCAAAATCTTGTTGTTCTTCAAGGCTAAATTTAGACCTATAGGCAAGTTTTCCATCATTGTTATCCTAGATGATTTGATCAAATTCTTGTTATTCAAGAATAAAATTAGACCCTTAAATAAGTTCATCATTATTGGTATCCTAGTCTATATTTGAACAAGGTTAAACACCCCCATCTAATGGTGCCTGAAATAGGTTTTCACCACTAGACTAGCCTTTATCTCTACTTTTTCCCTAGTCCAAAAGTGCCTCAAAGAGGTTTTCAATTGAGGACTTGAATGTTTTATTTATTTGTTTTTGAATAAGGGTGTTTACCCACTCTCCAAAATAGGTCTTATGATCTAAATTTATTTAGAACCCTTTTTTGTGGTCTCCCAATAGAACATTGTCCCTAAGGCCTAGAAAATTTTGGAAGGCCTCATCATTTTGAAACTCATTAACTAGTATGTTGGATCCTTGTTGGCCCCAATTTATTAGTTGGGGATAATACAATGGTAATGGATTATGATGAATTACTAATTTAAGGGTACAAATGACATTATTTTCAAACAAAATAGTATGGGTTAGGTCATTTAATGGGCTATGATCGAACTCTTCTTCCCTGCTAACATCATCATCACTATTCATTGTAAATAGAACTTTAATAAGATATGTGGGGTCACCCCTAGGTAGTTTATTTTCCAATACCATAGGTTCCTTTATATTTATTCATGAAAATTAGCTCAAGTGTTCCCTATTATTTGGATCAAGACCTCCTCCTTCATACTCCTAATTTTCCATGTTCTCATTAGGAATGGGATACTTGGAGATCTTGTAACAATTGATCAATTTGTCATTATACAACTATGATTCATCACCTTCGAGAGGGTCATATACTTGGATAGAGGCTGATAATAAAGTGACATGTCTTAGAATATGTGCATGGCCCTTTCCTTTTCTTTGCCATTGCATGAATGGTTTGGATTTTGGTCTTCCAAAGTACTTTGGATTATATGGAAGTTTTACAATGTGAAAGGTGTCATGGGTCAAGAATTCTCCTAGGCCATTATCCACGATAGTATAATGATTGGAAATTTTAGGAGGTGGCATGTGGGAAAGGGAATAAAGGGTATCAGGGTCAATATAATTGGCCTCTAGTAAATTAATAAGTATTTCTTTCCCTTTGTCCTACTTAGTGATTGGATTCATGCCAAAATGGTAATTATAGCTCTTGAACTTAGCCTCTAGATATTTGTAATGCTCATATGGATGTAAATATCTTGGAATACTAACCTCCATCCCTAAATGGGAAACATGATACACTGGTACAATGTTGATGGGACTAAATGAATCTCATATTACCAAGGTCTACCCAAAAGCATATTGTATGACAAATTGAGATTTAACACATGGATAAGTGTATCATGGGTCAAAGGCCCAATGATAACCAAAAATTTAATAGTGCCTTGTGATTCTCATTCTTAATTATTGTAGGATTTAATGGTGATTGTTTATACTTGAAGGTCTACTTTCATATACCCAAGAATCTTGATGAGCTTTAGAGATATTATGTTTAGACCTGATCCATTATCTATGAGGACACATTTCACTTTTTACCTCATTATGTAAACTTCAATGTACATTTTACTATTATGCAATAGGCCAAAGGATGACATATCACTTTGGTTGAAGGTTACTTGTTGAGCTAGAACTAGGTGTCCAACCAAAGCTTGAAATTTGTCAAGAGATATGTCATTTACAATAATGGATTGACCAAGGAACTCTGTCAAGATGTTTTTGTGCATGGTTAACATACATAATAAATATAAAATGGAGATATGTTTTGGCATGTTTTGAAATTTTTCCACAATGTCAGATGACTTTTCTTGGATAGTGGTAAATGGCTTGTTCTGAGGTAGAATGGTTGGTTGGATGATGGGAACCATGGTGGATGTTTGTGGGCCTAGTATGGTAATCCTTGACTATTGAGTTGTGATTTCACAATAAGGATTATGTATAAGACTATTTTTTCTAACAAATGATGGTGGAGAGGAACCAGATAAGATAAGTCTCTATTGTTGATGCACTTGTGCATGGTCACAAGCTAATGAAAATTTATCATTATAAGGTCCTAATATGGGAATCCTTACTTCCTAATTCACCTATGTGTGATCCCAAGTCAAGGAAGGATTACCAGAATGGTTTGGTTGATTTGGTATGATTATCAATGGTATTATTTGATTAACACTTAGTCTTGGATTAATAGAAATGATGGTAATGTGACCTCTTACAATATGGCCTAAAACTAATTTATAGTCATGTGTAACTATATGGTAGGTATGTTGGTTGTTTACATCATTTTGGCCTTAGTTTTATCTATTATTTTGATGTTGTTGGTTTTGATAATGATTTTTTTGAGTTTGTTGGTTCAACCTTGGTTGTTGATATTGTTTTGGTTGATGTTGCATTGGCCACTATTGTTGTTGTTGTTATTATTAATTGTTGATTGTTATGTTGGGGAAAAGAATTATAATAAATGCCAAGACTCTGATTAAAGGTAGAAGCTCCAAAATCTAATGCTATCTCTCTATTTTCTAACATATTCTAAATTACATGTATAATTTACACACAATGTTACAAATTATGGCCATTAACCCTATGAAACTAGAAGAATTATTCTAGCCTGTACCAATTTTACATGTCATCACCCTCATGAATTTGGTCTTTCTAAATAGGCCATCTGATCAAGTTAGTTTCTATGATTTTACAAAAGACTAATTCAATGGGATCTCCAAGGTTAGTAAAGACATGATGAGTAGGCACTTTTCTTCTTGGAGGAGGAGGGTTTTGTAAAGGCATAGGTATTTGTTATGTTTATTGCATTTATTGTATTAATCTAGGTTGTTTCACTTGTTTTGCATGTTATGGATGTTGTAAAGGTTATTGGTTAGGATTTATTTGGAAAGATGGCATAGGTTTAGTAGATGATGTTTTCACCATTTGTACATGTTAGAACTTTATTACTCCATTACCAACAACATTCTTGTTATGATTTGATTGCTCGGGTATATCATTGTTATTGGCATGTGATAGTTGGGATGCTTGCATTTAGATTGGATGTTGATTTTGGCCATTATTATAATTTTGATAGGAGATTTGATTTGATGAGGCTAGTATAATTATCCCTTTGGTAATGAAGGATATTTTGATCTCCAAAACTTTATCAATGATCTCTTTGAATGTATGTGCATAATGTACTCCAGATTATAAGATATCTTGCTATGTTAGTAGATTATGGTGAATCAGCGTACGAGGTATCTCTATCACTATAGATAGCTTGTGAAGATTTCACTAACTTTTTATTTTTCTTATGTTAAATCTACCAATGAAGTCTCATGCTTGATATTTTAAGAGAAGTGTTATACAAAATTGTCTAAGAGATCATCAAAATTAGGTACTAAATTTGTGGGCAACTTCAGGGAACATTCCAATGCTTGACCTACTAGGCTTCATGGAAACAACAAGAAAAGGTAGATGTCACTATAGGCCATTGGTTGGCATGCAACAAATAATTCTATTAGATGGGCCTTGGGATCACCTTTCCCCTTGTATTTGTCAAACTTTGGTGGCTCATACCCTAGAGGAAATGGTATCTACAAGTACTCCATGTTGAAAGGGCAAGAACACACATCATCCAACTTGAACTTTTTGGTCTATTTCCCCACTTGACTGAGGGTAATTTCATCCTTAATTTGTTGTAGTTATTATGCAAAGAAACTATTGGTATCATTGGAATATTGAATTGGAGGTTTTGTGGTCATAAGTGGACTACTTTGACTGAGGTATGATAGAGGCATTTACTAGGAAATGTTAGATTGGAAAGATGATAGACTAGGAATATGCATACATGGATTTAGTTACAATTATTTAAATTACACTTATGGTTGTGTTATATTCTAGTTGGGTTTGGGTATGTAGGCCTGATGTTTGGAATATTGTGCTTGGTATGGAGGTATATATCGATACTATGCCTGTTGAGGTTAAATAGGGACATTTTTTTGACTAGTCATACCTTGCTAATTAAGGGGAACTTGTGAAACAAGACCCTATCTTTGAACTTATGGAATGTGCATGAAATGTCATTTTGTTGCCTAATATGTACTTAAGGAACATTATAACCTCATTTTTATGTGAATTCACTATTGGGAAGTGGATGCATGATAGAGATTTGGCATCTATCATTGACCAATATTTACATGTTGTTGGTTAGACATCATTTGGTTTTGGATCAACATGTTAGTCTACAATTGAAAAGGTATGCTTGTTGCTACCTGGTGAGATGGAACATTGGTTTCCCCCTATTTAGGTGTAAATATGTTTGGCCTCTACTACATGGGTATGTTTGATGGTGCTTGTTATTGCAGAATATTACTTGTCACTTGTTGGGGTGGAGTAAGATTCATCATATTTTGTCATGGTATGGTACTGGTCATTGGTTAACTACTTAATCCTTATTGTTTGGTGCTTAAAAAAGTATTTGGTTGAGGATTAGAGGTATTTTTTTGAGGTTTGGAAATAAAAACTACTACTCCCTAAGTTTTTGGACCACTAATGGTGTTTTTTAAAGGCACATTTGGTTGTTGACTAGTAGTTTGTACATTAACACCACTTTGGTTTGGATTATATGTTATTTGCATATTGTCTACTATATTTGGCTCCTTATTTTTCATAGAATAAAAATACACTTCCTTGATGATCAGATTATTGAACATGTTTTATACTAAAGTGATTTGCATAATTAGGTAAAAACCCTGATTTTCTTGACCTATCAACTCAAATAAAACTCTTGTTAAAGGGAGTGATTGAATCTAAGGTGAATTTGATATGGCCATATTGATAAAATTATGTGTAAGGTTTTGATATGTATGGTATTCTATCTATATTTGAATGAATTAATCCTCCATGAGGCCTATTTATGTGACAAGTATATGCAGATCTTAATTTAGCATTGGTACAATGGCATTAGGGTTACTAGAAGAATCCTAATCATTGTTATGATTATAAGACATGTTATAAGGTCCACTTGGTAGACTTTTAAAATTTTATTTCCATACTTCTATGGCTCTATTAGGATCATAAGCTGATGACATGGTCACATAATAAGGTTTCTATTGGACATTGTCTGTAACCATAGGTATGCTAGCCAAATATTGGGATGTATGTTCTTGGTCTTATTCCATGTAAGGAGTGCTAAAAAAATAATTGGCCAAATTATCTTGAATCTATACCCTTATTTAAGTATTGTATGGTGGATAAGAATCCATCTCCCAAACAACATCATCTCTATAAGGGTCTTGAATAAAGTCCTCTTATGTGCTAACATTTCCATATTCTAGATTATACATAGTTCCACTACATGTGTAGTGAGCCATGGTTAAGCATATGACAAATGTTTCCCAACAAGATGGAACTAGAGTTTTACAAACTCTAAAAATCTATGCTTAGAAAAGACAAAGAGGTTCAAACTCTGTCTCATTTGGTTAAGGGTGGAGATGTATCTATAAAAAGTCTATGCAAAGATTTGGCAAAAATAGTATAACATCAAGTGTCTAACATAAAAAATTTCACACAAATAAGGTCAAATAAAATGACCTAAAATCAAGATGCCAAACTCTACTATCCAAAGACATTCCAAATAGGTCTAAACTAGGAAAGGGAAAAGTTACTAGGTCTTTTGTCCAAATGTGGAGTCAAAAACTAGGCTCAAATAGGCTATGTTAGGACTTTTGGCCAAATGTGACTTTAAAATCTATACTTAAAACAAATATATGATGATTAATCTAACAAACTTGGAATAATTTGGAAAGACTAGGCACTTGATTTTACATATAAACATGATCAAATTGGTGTAAAACACAAAATAAATGGCACTTTGAAGATAGACTGATTATATAAAACAAAGGTGTGAATAATAAATTTTTCCAACTTGAGTAATCAATTAACCTAAGTTATGCAAATCAAAAGAGAAAGATTTTTGTATCAACCCCTATGTTTCAAGGCCTAAATAGAAATCAATCAATGTTTGGATCAAAACTTGTAAAAGTTAATTAAAGACTCAACTTAGGTAAACTAGGGTTTTAATGGCCAACAAACTAGGAAAATTTGAACATCGTGACTATGATAAAAAAAAGATCCAAAAAGGCACAAATTATTGGTTCAAACAATGATAATTTAGACACAAGAAAAGACAAGTCTTTTCAAAACAATTTAGGTGGCATAATGACATTATCTCTCCAAAATATGTGATAATGTTATGTTTTAAAAACTTATAAGGTACAAGGCTTGAAATTATTTGGGTAGTGTAATTTTAAATGTCTTAATAAAGTGTCATACTCTATGTTTTTGACACAAAATTCTTCTAAGTTAAATCAATGTGTCAAATAGATGGCATAACCCTTCCTCAAATAATGGAGTAATGTTAGAAACAAGACTCATTTATGATGTGGTTTAAATTATAATGTTTTATATTTAACACACCAATAAATAAAATAATAATTACATAAATACAACTAAGTTTATCATCTTAAATCCTATCAAGGTGTGGCAAAGTGGGGTTGACTAAAACTTACAAGTTACGACCATCTAGATTGATCCCAAGTGTGGTTAACAAAAAAGAAGCATCACATAAATTAAGTTCATATCAATCAACTTATCATACAAAGGTCTATTCCTTTACATGATGATACCATCATTAGACTTCATAATGGTATCCCTTTGTTGACTAGACCTAACTCAGGCCTTCATTACTAAAGGAAAGGTTAGCCTCTCAACCCCATAGCCTTAGTAGTATATGTTCCCATATTTGTATACCCCACCATGGAGTGTGGTTAAAACACTACTAGGAGATGAATCCCTATGTCAATACTTCCCTAGATTACCCATTAAAAGTAATGACATCCCTTTCACAAGCAAAAATGTATGAAAATAAACACTAAGTAGAAAGACTTTAGGGTTGATTTTAGATCACCCAATACCATGAAAGTTTGGGGATAACCTAGACAACTTTATTTTTATGCCTTGGAATAGGCACAAAATAAAATTAAAATGCTCTTTTATCCCATGAGTTCCTTATAGGGGATGGGGGGAGCATACATGTGTTATTCTTCTTATCAAACAAACAAATAAATAACAAATAGTTTATAAGTAATTACGAGTGAAGTTTGATTTTAGGCACCAAATTGAAATGTGAAGATGTTATTTACTTGGCCCCTTAGCTTAAGTGTGAAATATTTAAATAATTTCATAAAAAAAAATTAAGTAAAAAGTATATATGTTTTCTTTTAATCCCAAAAGACCAGAAGTTCAATATTTAGCCTCAATTTGTTTTTAAACACCAATAGTAAGTGTTCAAGAGTTAGCTATTCTTTTCAAGAACCAACAATGAAGTATTTTTAAACATTAGAAATCCTAACTCCTTTTAAGGACCAAATATTAAATGTGTAGGATTCAACATGTTCAATTTAGGACCCAAATTGAAATGTGCAAGATTTGAATAATTCCTTTTAAAATCCCAAAACAAAATGTTTGATTAGTCTAAACAAGAAAATTGGTGTTCAAAATCATGTCCATAACCTAAAATTTTTAGATAATAATGTATTGCTTTGAATAAATTTCTTGGATGAGAAAATGATTTTTGAAATTTAGATCTCAAGTTTTATTTTTGGACACATCATGATCGGGGATAGTCAGAAATGACCACTACAAGTTTTAAGTCAACCATAATCAATCAGTTTATGAGAGAACTAGTGTCAATCATGAAGGATTGACACTGGTGAATAAATACTATCATTGATCACCTATGGACCTGAAGACAAAACCATAAAGATAAACATGTTAAGTTAGTCCTTGGTTACCATAAAGATCAAGAAAACTTGTAAGGCAAAGTTTTGTTAATGGATTTAAATGCCTTTGAAACCTAGAAATCATGAAAAATACTAATAGAAAGAATCAAAATTCAAGATTTATGAATGTTTTTTCCTTGTAATCCAACCATCGATAGTTTACATAGAATCAAGGGTGGTTGAGTAGAACTATGGCCAGTTTAGGTTAAACTAGCATCAGTCACACCTGACTATCAACAACCTTTCTGTAGATCTCATAAATATAAAGAAATCAAAATACAACAAAAAAAATTATAAATGTAATTTTAAAGAGATTTAAGCATCCATTTCTCAATTTTTGACTTGCACAGTGAACTCCTTACTATGTGGGGTGCTCATGATCCCACTGGGTGTACAATCTGTGATCAAGGAATCTAAGAAGGGTGTTTAGATAATATGTTAGCTTCATAATGAAAATCAATCAAAATGAAAATAAACACACTAAAAATCATAACACTATCTTTCCTAGTTCAAATAGAGGAGCATGGTGAAGAAACAAAAATGAACAAAGCACAACTAAAAATGGAAAGAACTCACACAATTCCTTATCGATTCCGTGAATTATCTAAGAGGTTTCTTCATTTGGCTTACTTGGATTGTGCTCAAGAAGTCTTCATCAATGGGGATTTGCTATCTCCATATCCTCTTAGCACCATGGTTGGCTTGGATTTGGATTTGATATGGCTTGGAATGGATTGGCTTGGCTCAATTTTGGCATTATAACACTATGTATTTTCTTCATGCCCTAAATCTTGCATTATAACATTACTTTATCCAAGCTCTTTAAATTGAGAGGCAAATGCTTGTATTGATAAGTTTTAAAATCAAATTGGAATGAGTTAAATCCTAATATAGGTTTACTTAATTAAATATATTAGAGTTAAAAGGTGTCCAAACCTCATGATTAGCATGGAATAGGTGTGATTTGAGATATTTTAGATTTTGGACAACTCACAAAAGGTAATGATTACTTTCTAGGATATTCTTTGATTTTTGGATTTCCTTTTTTATAATTCATTTAATTACTCAAGGATGAATTCAATTAGGACTTTGATTAGTATTTGCATGTTAATTAATTGCTTTTAGGCTTTTGAGTATTTTTCAAGTTTTGATTTAATTGATTTGGGCATTTGCTCTATTTAAATGGTTTTTGGGCGAAATTGATTTAATTACATGTTATGAAGCCAAACTAGAGATATTTATAAATTCTTAGGCCATATGTTCAATGGTTGGTAAGAATTGTTCTAAAATTGGGTATGAAGCCATTGGTGGCTTATTTTATATGTCTACATTATCTATACATAAATCAAAATATAACTAATCCATAGTCAATTATTTATGTAAAAATAGATATTTTTTGTTAAGAATTATGTATTATGTAACATCCTCCCCCATCATCATCATCATCATCATCATCATGTTATTAAAAACATAACATGTCTAAAAATGTAAATTGTTTAGCAAAACATATTAAACAAATAAATCAGGAAATAACTTTTAAATTTTCTTAAGATCCTCCCAAGTGGAACTATCTTCAAAATATTGGTCCCACTAGACCTTGCATTAAGATACTTCTTTATTACACAAGCTGATATTATGTGTTTCAATTATTTTTATTGGTTTTTATTGCTACCACTTATGGATTCAAAACCTATAATGCATTACAATCAAGTACATGTGAAGGATCAACCACATAATTATTCAAATAAGACATTATAAATATGTGTTAAAGGTAGTGGTAAAGCAAGGCTATAAGTAACAAGGTTAATCACTTTTATAACCATTAAATTTAATGCATATCTAGGTGTTAATTTGGTTAATTTTATAACTTTAATTGATCTATTATGTGGTTTACATGTAGAAAAACCTTGACTCCAAATAAGAACTTCATTTTTGTTATTTTTAAAACAACGTAAATTTTTTGTTTATCATTGGATTTAGCCAACATTTTCCTAATTATTTTCACATGTTCTTCCATTTAAACAAGATTAATAGTTCCAAAACCCACTCTATGTTCTAATCTATCCCAATTGATAAGTGTTTTACATTTTATTCCATTAATAACTTTAAAAGGTGACATTTTTAAAGTTTAATGGAATGATTTATTATAGGCCAATTCAACTAATGGAAGGTATTCCTTTCATTTAAATTTTTGGTCCATGCAATACATTCTCAAAAGGTCCTCCAAACCTCATTTACCCTCTCTATTTTTCCATCTATTTCAAGATGATAGGTTATACTAAAATTAGGTTGGGTTCCCAAAGGTACATTTATTTTTTTCCAAAACCTATAAGTCATTTAAGTGTCTCTATCTAAGATGATTTACTTTGAAAAACCATGCAACCTATAAATATATTACACAAACCTATTATTTATAATTAAAACATTATCATTCAAATTACTAAGAATCAAATGTGACACTTTGATGAGTTTATCAACTACCACCAAAATCATATCATGTTTATTCCTTGACATGGAAAGCCCTTGGATAAAGTCCATACTAATGACTTGCCACTTACATTATGGAATGTCATGTGGATTAAAAAACCCAATAGAATGAACATGTTATACTTTTAATCACTAATATTCCAAATATCTAGACATAAAATCAATTGTGTTCTTATTGATTCCCTTTTAGAAGTACAACAGTTTTAGTTCTACCAATAACTTGTAGATGAACAGATTAAGGAGCATTATGCAACTCCTTAAACACAAGAAATCTCAATTTTTCTCTGTCTATCACATACATTCTACCATTGAATCTTAAGATCCCATCATTATCAAAATGAAATGCTTCATACCTATGGTGTTGAGAATTAACTGATGTGACTCTCCTTATTTGCTCATAGAATTAATCTCTTGGTGAGAATCTCAAAACTTTATCTTAGAAGGTACTTTTGATTGTATCCATTATATTTATGTACCTCTATAGCTAAGAGCATCTACAACCCTTTTCTATTTTCCCTTTATGGAGATGATATCAAAATCATAATCAAACAAAAACTCTAACCAACATCTTTGTCAATGAATTTAGATTTGGTTGTGTTAAGATATAATTGAGCCCTAGACTATTTTTCTTGAACTCAAATGTTTTACCCAATGAATAATACCTCCAACCTTATAAGGTATGCATAATTATAGCTAATTCCAAATCATGTGGAGCATTATTAACATCATAAGGATTCATATTTTAGAATTATAAGCTACTAATAAGCCTTATTGTATCAATGTCCCACCTAAATTGTCCCCATAAGTGTTATTTACCATAATGTAATGACCATCAAGATCAGAAACTCATAAAACTAGTGATAAAGTAAGATTCCCTTTCAAGGTTTGAAAGTATTCTTCTCATTTATCACACACAAAATATTTTTATTTCTATTGTAGAGAGGTGATAAGGTTAATTATCTTGGAAATTTTGGGTACAAATTCCCTATAATACCCTATTAAACCCATAAAATTACACACCTCATGAACATTTTTCTACATTGCTAATCTATAATGACTCTTATATTTATATGATCCACTGATATGCCCTCAATTGAAATAATATGTCCTAAGTATTTCACCTTTTTCTAAAATAAATCATATTTTTACATTTTTTTGTAGATATTATGCTTCCATTAGTGTTTTAAAACCAAACATAAGTGTTCAACATGATCTTCATAACTTTTGTAATAAATTAGAATATCATAAAGGAAGATTAAAAATTGATCTAGATAATCTTTGAACACACTATTCATGAGATTCATGAATGTTGTAGGTGCATTTATTATCCCAAAAATAAGAAGTGTAAATTTATAGTGCCCATACCTTATCCTAAAAGTAGTCTTAAAAATATCTTCCTCTTTGATTCTTAATTGATAGTATCCTACTCTAAGGTCAATCTTAGAAAATACCATTACACCATTCATTTGATCAAATAAATCATCAATTCAGAGTAAAAGATAAATTTTATTGGTGGTTACCTTGTTCAACATCTTGTATTCTATGTATAGGCAAAGATTCTCATCCTTATTTTAACAAACACCACTATTTCACCCCATGGCGGAACACTAAGTTAAATTAACCCCTTGGATA
This sequence comes from Torreya grandis, assembly GCA_037957365.1. Classification (NCBI taxonomy): domain Eukaryota; kingdom Viridiplantae; phylum Streptophyta; class Pinopsida; order Cupressales; family Taxaceae; genus Torreya; species Torreya grandis. Next base: position 3,206,509 of record JARHVA010000264.1, on the reverse strand, counting down.
ACATCTCCTATATTTGGGATTTCAATTTGATGAAATCTATTATTTTCATCGTATAGGGAGTTTTGGATTGAGGCTTAGATCTTAGAATTATATCAATTATGAATTTAAATTATCTTTTAGGAGGTAATCTAGGTAGACCTTCTAGAAATACATCCTAAAATTCTTGTAAAAAGGGATAATATTCTAAGGTAGGCTCTTTAGGTTATTCAAACTCATATATCTTGACTTTAAACACCTAACATCCTTTCCTTTAATCATTCCTTAACTGAATGGCTAAATTTTATCTTAACTCACCTTGGATTAGGGTTTGATTTCTAATATCATCCAAGAATTTGACCTTGTTTGTAATGTAGACAAATTTTATTTGGTGCTTCCAAATCTAGTTCACTCCTAATATCACATCATATGGCCCTAATGGAGATGAAAATAAGTCCACTATAGTGGTGAAATTAGGTAATTCCACTTTTTCTTCTACAATAAATTTGTCTAATTTAACCCTAGAATAATTCCCATACTACATAGCCCATATGTATAGCTTTCCTAGGTAGTTTTTTTATCATATTAGGATAAATAAAATAGTTTGTGGCTCTAGTATCTATCAAAATTGAAATAGTTTGCCCAAATAAAGTACATGATACCTCATTTTGAGATACCTTAAACTCAACTTCATAAATATCAACAACAACATAAATATGTTATTGAAAGGTTCCCTGTTGCATGGATGATGTTGACATATTCCTAAATTTTCTCCATGTCTTTCACTGAGGACATTCTTTAATATAGTGATCTCCTCTACAAGTGAAACATCCACTAGGAGGTATTATCTTATTGGTTTTGTCACCTCCTATGTTTCCTTCCTTGAAGGCATTACCTAGTTTATTATTCCATGAAGTATTGTTCAACATGTAATTTTGATTATTAAATTTATTTTTGAAATCCCAATTACACTTCTAATTCTTATTTTTTAAATAAGTTTTCAAACCATCAAACTTATTTCAATACTTATCTTTGAATCCTACAAGATATTTAAGCTTATATTCCTAATTAATAGCCTTCTCAAAAACAATATCCATGGTATTAGGTCCATGCACATGAACTTCACACCTAATATGTGGCCTTAAACCCATGATGAACTTTATGATCTAGAAAATTCCATCTTTCTAGTAATAAGGAACATACTTAAAGAGTTTAATAAATTGTTCCTAATACTCTATCACTAAAAAATATCCCTACTTAAAATTCTATAAATCTATAAATTCCTAGTTGAAATACAGTTGTGGTCACCACCAAGACCTAAACAATGTTACAAATTATTCCCAAGTGGTGGTGGTGGAGTTAAAACCCATTCCAAACTTCTTGTTGGCTGACTAGGTTTTTGATTCATGAACTAACTGGTATGATCCTCATACCACTTTAGTGATCTCAAAGTAATTTCAAATTTTGAAATACTTCTCCATTTTATTGAGCTAACCTTCAACTCCATCTCAAAAAAAAAATCTATCAAACTTAGGTGGATTCACCTTTTTCATATCATGTACAAGTTTAGTAACCATTTATGCTCTTGTAATGCGATGTTATTTATCATATTCCTATTTTTTATGCTCTTCATAATAATATTATATTTCTTCATCCTTTTTTTAATCTTCTTATTCATCATGCACATGTGCCTCTTGTTTTAGGGTTGTAATTTTTTCCCAATTTTCATTCAATATTGTGAGGATTTTATCAAGGCTTAGCTTCTAGCTGGTTGGGATTAGGTTATTGATTCTAATTGTAAGTTCCCTTAATGTTAGATCTTCCACACACTCTTCTATACTACTATTAATAAAAATTATTGAAATGTCATATTAGTAGAATCGTAAGGTTTGAGGATTTAAACCTACACTTTGATACCTCATATTAAAACCCCTCTAGGTTATACTTCTTACTACTCAATTATTATTATTCTTATTTTATATCTTTACAAGATCAATTATATGTTTTAATCAAGATTAATTATTAGTCCTAAATATTATGTATATACTATTAGTATATTATTATTATTATTATTATATATACAACATTCAAATGAAGTTATTTATTTATTATTAAATTAAAATCATCTATGTATAAATAGTCTCACCATTCACAACATTTCATTGGTATAATCATGTAGTGTTTAATAATATAATCATAAATACCTTTTAATGATGAATATATAGTAATATTATACATTAGTACATAAATTTATATTTAAAGGTATAGTAGTACATTATTTCAGATTTAATAAATAGCATTGAACATCAAGACAACCATAAGTAATAAATACAACCATTTTTGTGATATGATATAATGAATAATGAATGTTTTTTGGTTTCATCCACTACTAAATTTGTCATAATAATAAAATAATGTCATAGTATATTAATATAATAATACAATAGGGCTTCCTTGATACAATTCATTAATCAAAATAATATCCATGACTATGTCTCTAAAAAAGCTTCAGATCTAGTTATAGAAAGGGAGAGCATCATCTGAGCACTTTTACACAAACCATAGACTGATGTCTCCCAAACACCTCCCCACTTAGAGTGGAATTTCCATTCATGAAGGGGAAGATAATAATAATGATGCAATTAATCATAACCAATCAATAATCACATGCATAAGTATAATCATTATTACATCCAATCAATCAAATAGGCTCTAGATATGCCTCTATTTGTTTTGACCTCGATCAATAAAATAAACTCGAAGGTAACCTTGAGTGACAATGTATACAATTAAAACATTACTTTGGCCAAAGTATTTTTATATTATTTTCATGTTTCATCAATCTAGGTCATATTCCATGTCTTCCATACTCTCTATTATAAAACATTTTCACTACTTAACCACCTTATTAACTAGTGATCAGTGGCTATAGTTGGACTCCATGTCCTTCACTCATCAGTCCTTAACAAAGTGGATAAATTGTATATGAATATAATAACCCATCAAAAATCAAATATGTTTCATAACATTGAATCTCATTAAGCTTTATAATAAACCCATCTACTTCATAATGAAATAACTACAATATATGTGCCACAAAAACATATATATATATATATATATATATATATATATATATATATATATATATATATATATATATATATAATAGTAATTGGTTTTCACTATCTCATTATTATCAATGCAATTATATACTACATTAAGATCATATTTTACTTCCCACTAATAACGTAGCTATTGTTTTGTTTTCAACCCTTTTTCATAATTCTCAACTCAACCCCCAAACATTCACAATTCATATCTATAAATGTACTGTAAACTTAAATATCTCATTTAATGATGAATTTCCATGCTCATGTTTATCTCAATCACATCAAGAATACACAATTTTTATTAAAATCATGAATATATGAAATTGAAATCATGTATTTTAGTTGTTTCTCTTATAATCTCATGGTTTGGGATTAAATTCCACCCTCATGTTTATAAGGGGTTATTTAATTTCTAAATTAGGTTTATTTAGCTTAGAACTGAATTTAGTGATTATGTTAATGCTAAAAGAATAGTCCTAATTAATTGATTATTTATAAACTATAAATAATTACTCAAAACAACTTACAAGACTCAATAATCAATTAAAAATAAAGCTTTAGATACATACAGTCATATATAATGAAATACTAACAACTTGTTACAACCAAGATAAATCTAGGCTCATCCTTCAAGTCAAAGAGTGGCTAGAACCAAGTACAAATTTGATAAGTCTATATATCAATAAGTATACTAAAATTACATGTTACTATAATCAAAATATTTGTTTGAGTAGCTACATCCTAGATAAATGCATTCATATTTATATAACTTCACGGTTAGAATTCATACTAGTTTATATAATATATAACCAATAGTTTAATGCCGTATATAGCTATGGAATAATTAATTATAAATGAATAATAATCACTTTGAATATGTTTGATAATCCAATGTAATACTAATAATATATCTAATATCCATGATGAAAATGGTTTCTCATACTATGGTCAATAAAACAAACTAAACTCAAATGTTACACCCAATAAAAATAGGTTAAATTTGCCATAGTCATAAATATATTAATTATAATTCTCTATTATGTGCAACATATACTAGTATATAAGTATTATAAAATAGATAATTTAACCATGGTAGGGTTATAAATCACTGATATATATTCTATTAAGTTATGACCTTTATACTATATACTAAAATCCATTTAGATAAATGGCTAAGGATAAATTTTGAAATATGGCACTCATATTAAACCATATAACTTGACCATAGTAAAAACCCTACATTATAGGTATTATGTAAATCCATTTTATATTAAAATAATGGTCATAGTTGTTAGGTTTTATAACTACTATGTCAAACCCAACTTTTTAAAATCAAAACAATATTTAAAGTAATCTCATTTTTAATTAAAAATAGACTATATAATATTATTAATGCTTTTAAGATTTTTTAAATTTATTTAAAAACTAAAAAAATTTAGTACCTATATTATATTACTCATATCTCATTTATTTTTTCAAGTACTTGTCTGGTAACCTTTCCCAATGTAGTTGTTACCAGTAAACCATGCATCTAGCTCTATTTTTAACACTTACTTCTCCCTTTGATTAACCATAGTTATTTCTATCTCTATTTTATCCCAAGTTCTCACTTTATACATTTAAATAATCCCACAACAAACTCCTCCATACACTTTGGCATTTATACCATTTATCTTTAATGTAGGACTCCATAATGCTCTAAAAATAGATTGAACAATAGTTAAAAATGGTAGTTGTGTAGAATGAGTCTAAATTTTCTATAATTTCACCATGAAACTATACTCAAATCATTTTTTACTTATAAGTTATCAAAATAAAACATAATAACTCACTTTACCTTTACTCAACTCTTTATTATGCCTCTTTACCCACAATAATTGATCTAAGTGGTGCTGCCACCAAAAGTGACTTTCCTTTTATTATTATTATTATTATTATTATTATTATTATTATTATTATTATTATTATTATTATTATTATTATTATTATTATTATTATTATTAGTATTATTATTAGTATTAGTATTATTATTATTATTATTATTATTATTATTATTATTATTATTATTATTATTATTATTATTATTATTAATCTCTAGATAACATTTTAATACCAATATGTTCCACTAAAATGGTTGGTTGTTTAATATAAACCCCATTTTTTTTGAACTTTAAGTGGTTAAAATACCTTTGAGAACCTTAAGAATTTATAAACCTTATAAAGACTTATTTATTTTTAAGCATGATTTTATGCTCACAAGTTCCTCAAGGAAAAGGTGTAGTATCCATCAACACTATGACACTAAGTAGAAAACATGTCAAATACATTCAAAATGTATATTTAAAGACATATATTTTTAAAACATAAAAACAATCAGTGAATTAAGCAAATGTCAATTCTACAAATTATACCCATTCCATCTCCAAAAATGCACTAATGTTCACTAAGTCAAATTATAAAAAGCATGTTATCACCAGACCACAAATTTATTAATTAATCATTACCCATGATAATTGCATACATATAATATACCAAATGGAACTGAAGAGTAATCAAATAAATCAAAGACAATCATTAAACTGTGTGTGTGTGGTGATTCCTGGCAAGCTCTAATGTACTTCTGGCATGCATAATTATTTATCACCTATGATGCTCTCCCTCTATGTTACTCAATGAGGGTGAGGTATATCATGCATCCACATCAATAAAAAAAATGTATCTAGTATATTTATATCAACATATATAAGAAAATAATTAATGATTCATGATATGAATACCACTGCATTATCATTCTAAGATGTATAAATGTAAATTGAAAATTTTCAAACATTTTATAATAAATATTGGTACTACAAATAGAGTATCAAAAAATAAAATACTAAAATACATGTAAAAAAACATAATGGAATAAGTTCATCTATCCATACATAAATTAAATTCTAACTAATCCATGGTCAGTTATTTGTTTAACAATATATATTTTTTATTAAGGATCAAACATGATGTAATGAATGCAAGCCCATACATCATCCTCAAAGATAGATGAATCATGTTGTCTAAGAAATAAACTAAAGCTACAAAATCTCCTCAATTTAGGATTCATATACCCCATCTCTAAAAACCAATGGGTTTATCCACTCATCATTATACCTAATAAAGATGGAAAATGGAATATTTATGTATATTATTGAGAACTTAACACTACCACTAGGAGAGATCATTTCCCCCTACCCTTAATTTACCAAGTCCTAGATACCCTCTCTGGAAAGAAGTAATTTTCCTTCATCAATGGCTTGAGTGGATACAATCATATCATAATTGAACCATAAAACTAAGATAAAACCACCTTCACATGTTTTTAGGTAACATATACATATTATGTTCTCACCTTCAAACTGTGTAATGCTCCAAATACCTTTTAGAGGGTTATTTTGAGCATCATTTTTTATCTTACTCATGACTATGTATAGATATACATGGATGAATTTACAGTCTATGAGGATTCCTATGAAGAAACCATAAACAATTTAGGAAATTTTCTTTAGTGTTGTTAGGATAATAGCCTTGAGTTGAACCATGAGAAATGTTACATTCTAATGATAGAGGCTATTGTACTAGGACATCATATTTCCCCAAGAAGAATATAAGTGGATCTAAATAATATAGAAGTTATTATAAACTTTCCCATACCATAAATATAAAAAGATGTTAGGAGATTTATTTAGTATGCTTTCTATTATAGATGTTTTATTAAATATTTTAGTAAAATTATAGATCCTTTTTTTTTTCTTATTAACCTAGGATGTTAATTTTAACTAGACTAATGAATTCAAATAAGATTTTTAGGATCTCAAATATATTCTAGTATCAACACCTATGTTAAGAGGATCAAATTGGAAGATAAACTTCTATATTCATAAAAAATAATCTAATACAATATTTTGGGCTATCCTTAGACAAAATTATGGCTAGTTTAACTAAGCTAACTATTTTATTACTAAAAATCTCTCAATCCCAAAGCATAATAACATGGTAATGGAAAAATAATTTATTACTATAACATATGCTATCAATAAATTTCATCATTATATCATTGTCTATCTTGTTTTAATTCATATGGATCATTAAAGAATTAAATATTTTATGAATAAACTAGTAGCAAATGATTTAATTATTTTATGGTTATTACTACACTAATAATATGACCTTATCATTGTAGATAAAAAAAGAAAGGATAATGTAGTCACATGTTTCCTCTCTCGCTTAACATATGATTAACAAACTCTACAAGTTGATGATACTTTTTTAGATGAAAATTTATTTATTATTTCAATAACATCACCTTGGTTTGTAGATATTATTATTTATTTAACTTTATAAAAACTTCCACAACACTTTTTACCAAGGGAAAGACATAACCTAGTCAATTATAACAATCAATTTTCCTAGATATTAGGCTATCTCTTTTATATAGGGTTTGAATTACTCATGTGTTTATCTATGAAACAAGATGGATTATTTGACATAATTTGTGTTTTTAATGATGAGCCCTACAAAGGGTATTTTAGAGCACAAAGGACTACCACTAAATTCCTTGTAACATGATACTATTGGCCTACTTTAAAAAGAGATACCAGGGAGTACATTAAATGTTATTATAAATATCAATGTATGGGGGACCCCATAAGAATAGATGAAATGCCTCTAAAATTTAAAATTACATTAGAAACATTAAAAAAATGGGAGGTAAAATTTGTGGGACCTACCAACCCTCATTATAGTTAGGAAGAATACATATGGTTTGAACATATTACCTTAACAAATGGGTCAAGGTGAGTGCATTGACACATGCAAGGGATGAAAGTGTTTTCAAATTTATATATGAGAATTTTTTCACATGATATGGAATTCCATAGGAAATTGTCACTGATCAAGGGCCATTATCCATATCAGATCTAATATAAACTCTTTTTCATGAGTATGAAATATTTCATAAAAACTCAACTCCATATCATCCACATTCTATGGAAAAGTGGAAGTTACAAACATGGAATTGGATAATATCTTGACCAAGAAAATAACTTTACACTACTAAGATTGGGTAACTCATATTTTGAATGTTTTTTGGGCATATGGAACCACATGGAAGATTATTAAAGGGTCCACATCCTATGAACTAGTCTATGGAAAATAAGTTATTCTCCTTATAAAATTCAACATCAAAACTCTAAGGGCCATAGTGGAACTTGTCATGGATCTTATATGCAATGAGATGGGACTAACTTGAAACTATCCTATCTAAATATCTAGACTTGGAGAAGGTAAATCATGTAGAGCCCATTAATACTTAATGAAATTAAGATATGACTAATGGATCTATTAAACCTAGCAAGGGGAGTACCTTCAACATACTATCAAGAGAAAGGGTTCCAAATCCTATAGTCAATCAACACAATGCAATAGTCGTCACTAGATATCTAATTACAAAGTAATAAAGTGTCATAATCTAAGCAATGTTAGTAATGGGATTGGTTAGAAACATATTAAAATAGGAAAGGAGCCATGGTAGGTTAATGGGATCCTCGGCTACCTAAAATGTATAAATAGAAAGTTTAAATAATCCTATAGCCACACTAAGTTTAAGTGTAGATATCATTAAAACAAGGAGATATATATTCATTAAGTAATAAATTATAAAACATCTATCTATACAAAGGAAATATTTAGGGTTATTATATACTTACCTTGAACAAGGCCAATTTGTAGACACCCCATTTTGACCACAACTGGCTTCTGACCAGACTTCAAATTGATTTATACTAAACATTACAAATTAATCCTAAGAATCACTAAAAATCCCAATTTTTTTTTCACATCATTTGTTAATGCTCATAATCATGTTGAGGCATCCCTATTTGGGGTATTATACTATACACAATACTAACCTCTCATGGATTCATCCCCAATCACCTTGCAACCTAACAACTAGTAGTTTGGCCTATGAAACCATTAAGTGGGGGACTTGATCAATTATTAAAAGAGATAAAATGATAATAAAAATGAAATAACTAATTAAAATAGATTAAATTCTTAGCTAAATAATCCATTTGTAATTAATGAATATATAAAAATGAAAATTCAAAATTTTAAAATATCAATCTTCTTCATCATTGCCTTTATGAGTTGTCAAGCTCTCACAAAGTTATAAAAATTTCTAATTTGAGAGACATGCCTATTAATTTAAAATCATAATTATATGTACCCTCCTTAACCTAACTAGATTTAACTTTAACTCACCTATGGTTGGTTTGAACTGATTCCATGCTTAAATCCTAACCTAACTCAACATGAGTAAGAGTTAACTTTAGAGGCTATAAATACAAGGCCTTACCTATTGATATTTAATATCTTTTGGTGTAAAGTTATTATTCTAAAATAAATGTAAGAAAGCTTCATATTAGTGTTACCATGCCAATTTTATAAGCCAAGCCAAGGTGCCAAGGAGAGGTGCAACAATGGAGATTTATTGACAAAGATTTATTGAGTACATAGCCAAGTGAGCCAATTCAACAAGCCATTTTAGAGCTATAAGGAAGGTAAAAGGATGATTTATTTTGTTTTATAGTTATGTTTTCATTGTACGCTTGTTACTTATGCTCTACCTAGTATCTAAGATAGAGGTGTTACTGTGCTAGTTTTGATTGGTTTTCTTGACTAATGCTAAACTAATATCCCTTCTATAGATTCCTTATTCACATGATGGCATGCCTAGTGGTACATGTACCCCAAAAAAGTTATTCCCATGGCATTTTAGGACATATTTATAATAAATTTCATGTCAAAATCCTAACTTGATGGCTAAAAAGTGAAAAGTGGAAGCCCACAGACGTTATAAAGAAATCACATTTTTACTCTATATAGTCTCATTTTTTCTCTCTATAGTCACATTATTTCATTGTGAAGTTGTGATATTGCATTTGAATTTTTAGGTTGATACATTATGATATTTTTTTGGTAAGTCTTGATATTACCTTAATAGTTGCATTGTTGTCTTTATAGTCAAGACTTTGTCCTAAAATCTATGATATTGCTTTGACAGTCATGGTATTGCCTCTATAATCATATTTTTGCCTTTTAAATTTGTGGTGTTGTCTTTAAATTAATGATTTTGCACTATATAGTTATGATTTTTAATTAACCCTTTATTTTAAAAGAAGTTATGGTTTTGAATTATATAGTTTCAGTTTTGCACTATATAGTTGTAGGTTTTCACTAATCCTTTATTTTATAGGTAGTTGTGACTTTGCACTAATTAGTTGTGGTTTTGTAGGGGAAATTTTAGTATTTTTCTAAGTATTTTTTGTATTTATCTATGTATTTGTTATATTTCACTATGTGAAAAACATAAGAAGCTTGAGAGCTAAATTCCAAAAGCCATTTGCTCACTTACTTTTAGCATCTAAGCACAAGGACCCCCTAACATCTTTTACAAGACCTAAATACCAAGGAAAGACATTTTTAACACTCTAAGATTCAAGCTCACATTTACATCTGGTGTTTAAAACTCATTTACTTAAATTATTTTCATTTTTAAAAGCTCTCAAACAATGCCAAAGGGCTTAACTTCATATCATATTTCTCTTGGTGCTCTAAAAATGAACTCACACTCTAGTTAAATGTTCATAAGATTTTTTATTTTATGATTTTTATTGTGTGTTTATTTCACAAGCCAAATATACTGTGTATGATCTCTCCCATCCCATTTAGGAAACATGGGTGGTAAACAATGCTTCACTTATTGCCTTTATCACTTTATCCAAATCATTTAAGGAAATTCACTAAGGCACTCCCCAAAATCCAAGGGAATTGGGTGACCCTAAAAATGACACTAAAGTCCTACATTTTTTGTTTTATGCATCTTGGCTTATGGGCAAGATTTCATCACCTCCCTGTAATTTATATAGGGAAGCATTAACCCTAGAATTCATATCTCATCATAATTTCAACCCCACTTCATAGTATGGGTATAAAAATTGAGGTTGACTTACTAGGATGCTTGTTTGAGTGGTGAAACAAGCTCTGTTAATAAGAGACTACCTCAGAACATAAGTTTAACTCAAACATTGTATTATATTGAGCAATTGATGAATGTATTGGTTGTGAAAATCATAAGACCTTTTCATAACAATCCAATTAATGCATATCCAAATAATTTGTTGTGCCCTAGTGTTAACCACACATATGGGACCATTTTTAGAATGTATGAAAATTGATAGTTTTTATACAACCCCACTTGTTATGGATATACTATCAATGCAAGGTGAGTAGCCTGAATTTCCATGTCATCATACAAAATATTGAGAGAGTAAAGGGCCTAAAAACCCCTACTTTTCATGTGCATTTAAATTTTTGGATGAACATAATTTCCTCTCAAGATCAAGTATATGGATGGAATTTGATAGTACAAATCCACCTTGTCATTTTTTAGGACTAGGACGATACATTTAGGTGTTTTTATTGTTTTTCCTCTTTATGTGAATTATCTTGAGTTAAAAATGTTTATTTGTTTAAACTAAATAAAAAAACTCATGTTTGCACATCATTATTTTTTTTAAAGAGGTTTTATACCATCTATTTGATGCCAAACTTTTCCTTAATCATGTTTTAAAACTTTTGTGTGTTTGTGTCACTTGTTTGAGAGGGGAATCATTATGTTTCCCATTTCATTCCAAGTCTTCTACCTTAGAGTTTGTGAAATATACCATTTTTCATAATTTTAGATCATGATAACATTGTTACATTGCTCACATTATTTCAAAGGCTTTTTGCCTTGAATCCAATTGAAATTTCAAAATCACATGTGCCTTTTTGGTGTATGACTAGTATCATTATGCCATAAATTTTGGTCTATCTTGTTGTCCATTCAATAACCAAGGCTTATAAATCAAGTTAAACATTTGGTATTGATAATTTTATATTCAAACATTGATTGGTGTATGCATATGCCTCACTTAATATTGGTTTATTAGACATTTATCTCTTACTCTTGAGTTTTACAACTTAGATAAATTCCTTGCTTCATTTAAAGACTATTTTTTTTGAATATATTTGGGAAGTGGTCTATCTTCCATGTGCCTAAATTCTAATGTATTTTTCCAAAGGTTAAGTTTTTTGAATCAAAATGCCTAGTTTGAGTCTAAGTGTTTCAAATTTATTAGATTAATTATCTTGTCTTAGAAATACTTTTTCCAAGTCTAGATTTTATGCCATGTTCCCAAAAGACCTAACACTTTATCTTTTTGCTTCTTAGACCTATTTTTTGATAAGTCTAGCTTTTGTGCCATATTCTCAAAATACCTATTAATTCCCATTTGTCTTATACCTAGTATATTTTAGAGTCTAGATTTTGTGCCATGTTTCCAATATTCCTATCAATTTTACATTCCATTTTAGAACTATTTGTTTTGAGCCTAGCTTTGTGCCTTGTTAACAAAGACCTAGAAATCTTTTTAATACCTATATTATAATTATTTTAAATACTTATTTACCAGGTTTTACATTCATATGTATCCATTCACTTGACAATTTGTGTAATACATTTAACTTTAGACCATTTTAAACTAAGTTTGTCATTGCCTATTTTTGGAAAAATAGATCCATTCCTAGACCAAATTTTTAGACCAAGTTTGCTAAGTGTTCCCAAGTTTGGACCATTTGTATTTAAGAACTTATTTTTAAGAGTTTTTATAACTCTATGCCTTCTTCATGGAATAATATTCATTGATTTGGATATGTCTCATTACACTTTTAGTGGATCCATGTATAATCTCAGCTATGATAACATGGTCACAAATGATAACTTTGCTTAAGACCCCTATGATGATGATGTGGTTTGTGAGATAGATCCTTATCCTCTTTACACTAATAAATTTGGGAAACAAATTAAATATTTATTATCCCATTATTTGGTTAATACACCTCCATATTCATAGTAAGACTAAGAGTAACTACACAATACCCTACTAGTATACCATTAGTTATAGAACAAGCTCAACAACAACCATATTACATTACTATGTCATCGATATATGATCCTTATTTTTTTATCATCACTTGATTGAAAATAAGGATAAGATTTTATTCAAATACATAAAGAAGAGGAAAATTTTATAGTAGACTTCCCCTATAAAAATTTACCTAATCTAATTAGAGTGCCTCTAGACATGCCTTATACATAAACCATTGAGTGGGCCTCTACTAGTTATCATCAAGTGCTTTTATCGATGTCATATCAATACCCAAATATGTTTTTAAAAATAAGTTAAAAATAAGTAGCATATCAAACCTCATTTTTAATGCCATGGCCATGTCAAGCATCATAGAGATATATCTTTATACAAATGTAACAAGCATATCAAACCTATTGAAGATGTAACTATATCTTCTATGAAGAACAATGTGCCAAATATGGTGGATAACATGCAAGTGTCTTCCAATCCAAGACAAAGTGGTTTAAATACACCAATAAAGAGGTACCACTATCTAGTAGGTGGTAGGAACAAGTACTTCTAATAATTAGACAACAATTAAGTAATCTAACACCATCTTTTACTTAAAATGTTATCATGTGCCACAAATCTAAACCACCACAATATAGGGCCTTGGTTTATAATAAGTTTAATTTATTCATCCAAATTTGTTCATAATAGGTGTTTGTACTAGTTGAAATTAAGTCCCTATCTAAAGATAGGGCAACCTTAGTAGGCATAGTATTTTAAATCAAGGCTATATAACAAATCCAAACTATAATATAACCCAATAATGCATGCCATTTCAATAATCACATCCCAATCTAAGGATGTATATTCTTATTCAATTCACCCATCAAACCAACATTATGTAATAAACATACCTCCATTATACCCTAGTGAAGGTAATCCACCTTTAACCACCCAACCACCACTTTATCCAAGTGTTCCATCTAGGTTCTTTGCCCAAGAACTAAAACAAATGAAGGATGTGATTAATACCATTTAAGAAGGGAAGCAGACCAATAAATTCAAGTTAGATGATGTGTATTAATACCCATTCAACATGGAGTATCTTTAGATACCATTTCCTCCAAGTTATGAACCACCAAAATTTGATAAATACAAGGGTAAAGGAGACCCTAAAACACATTTAACATAGTTATTTTTCACTTTCCAACCAATGAATTATAGTTACATTTACCTACTCTAATTTCCTTAAAGTCTAGTAGGATAGGCTTTGGAGTGGTTCCTCAAATTGCCAAAGAATTATGTATCTAATTTTGATGACCTCTCAGACAAATTTATGTAACATTTCTCCTATAATATTGAACATGATACTTCATTATTAGATTTGACTTGGTCCAAGAATAAATCCAATGAAATCTTTGTAGTTTATTTGTAGAGATGGAGAGTGCTTGCTAGTCAATTTACCCACTGTCTACCATAAAAATTATTAGTCATTATGTTTACTAAAAATTTACACAATGAGATATCCTGTCATCTCAAACTTTAATGTGTGCATACCTTCAAGGATATCATTTAAAAATACCTTAATAAATAAATTATTATCAATTTAACCTCATTGAACCAAAATAAAAACCAAAACCAAGGTACAGGCTCAAATTAGAGCCCTAACCAAGTCCAAGCATAAACATCGGTAGCAACCCAGTATAGTAACTATGATAAATTTAAGAAATACAACCTTAATAATAATTTTTTTAGAAATGGAGTAACAGATTCATGCTATGTCCAAATATTACAAATACCATCTACTCAACCTACACTACAAATTCAACTAACTCCTCATCATCAACCAATCTAGTAAGCACAACTTTCACATTAACCTAGAGCAGTTTAGCAAATTCAACAACCACCACCTTTTAGAACCCCCCTTACAAGAATAATACCCACTCCTCATATCTTCAAAAACCTTGGTGAACCTATCAAATTAGTGTCTTGTAAGCTAACCATAGATAATATGATTAGTTGGCTAATTCTAAAACACTATCTTGAGGGTATTTCATATTCAAATTGGTATAGAGAGAATAATTTTTTTGAATACCATTATGTTCATGGACATAATATACATAATTATGTGAAGTTAAAGTACCTTATTAAAAATATGTTGTAAAATGTGGAGATTACATTAGATAATAGAATATCTACGTCCAATCCAAACCTAGGTATCTACCAAAACCCTTTTCTACAACATAATAATAATAAATAAAAATAGTAAAAATAAAAACTAGAACAACAACAACAACAATATCAATAATTACTATGATAAAAATAATAATATCAGTAGTAAAAATAACAATGTCAACTGAATGGGAGGAACCAAGGCCAAAATGATTCCAACAACCAACAAACTTACCATGTAGTTGCAAATGACTACAATAAATTTGTAGGTCATATTGTATGAGGTTGTATTTTAACCATCACCCTTAATCCTAAACCAAGTATGAATAGACCAGGATTGTTACCAAATAATTATAATCAACCTATCTATGCCAGTAATCCTTCCTCAACTTAGGACTATATCCAAATGTAACAACCAGTGATTACTATTTTAGGACCTTATATCAATAACTCATCCTTGACCCATGACCACAACTAAGTACACCATCAATCAATACTTATCCTATCTAGCCCATCTCTATCATCATTAAGTAATGATGGTTATGCATCTAATCCTGATTGTGTAATCATAACTCAATGGTATAAGATTACCATTATAGTCCCATAACCTCCTCCCAAGCCATTGTGTTTTCTAGTAACAAGTCATATACCATTATTAAAGAGAAGCCATATGATATTATGGAAAAAATCTAGAAGTAACCTACACAAATATCCATTCTAAAATTTTTTCATACATCTATTATCCAAAACAAAAACCTAACAAAACTCTTAGTCTAATCCCAAGTTCTAAATGACACAACCTTAGATAAATTCCAATCTTTGGTTAGACATCTAGCCCTAGACTAATAGTTAACATTTGATAAATTGATATGTCATCCCTTGGCCCTCTCTATAATAATACCTTGTATATTAAAATTGGCATAACGTGACACAAGTGAAACATGTACTCATAGATAATGGATCAGGCTTGAATATTGTGTCTTTGAATCTCATCAAGTATCTCAAATATACAAAAAATGATCTATAACTGGAAACAATCACTATCAAAGCCTATGACAATGAGGAACAAGAATCATAAGGAACCATAAGATTGATAATTATTGTTGGTCTATTGACCCATGATATACTTTTCCATGTGTTAGACCTCAACCTATCATACAATTTAATTTTAGGTAGAAGTTAGATACATGAAATTTATACAATCCCTTTAGCATTGCACTAATGTCTCAAGTTATTTCACTTAGGAATATAGGTCACTACCAGTGGAGATTTGTAGCACTATGAACACTACAAATTTTTAGAGGTTGAGTATGAAATTTAAAACTACCGCTTTGGCCTAGATCTAATGCCCAAAAAGGAAAAAGATAAATATATACTTGTCAAATTGTTAGAGGCCAATTATATTAACCCAGATAGTCTTAACTCATATTTACATATGCCTCTTCTTGAAATGTCTAATTATTATACCATCTCAGCCAATAGCCTAGGAGAATATTTGACCCATGATACATTTCATATTTTTAAACTTCCATAGAACCCCAAGTCCTATGAAAGACCTAAATCTAGGACACCTTGCTTGAAATGATAACAAAAAGGAAAATGCAAGCTTCATAATCTAACATCTATTATTTTCATACCAACCACGAGCTAAGAAGAGGACCCACTTGTTAATGATGAATCTTGTTTGTACAATGACAAATTGGCCAATTGATACAAAAATGCTAAATTTCTCATCCCTAATAAGATCATGGAGAATCAAGCCTATGAAGGCAAAGGCCTTGGGCCAAATTAGTAGGGTAGTCTTGAGCCAATTTCTATGACTAGCTCTAAAATAAATTATGGTCTCAGGTTTAAATTGCCTGAGGGTGACCCACATATATTATTTATATTCCAATGCCAATGACTATTGATGATGATATCGACAATGAAGTAGAGTTTGATCATAGCATTTATTAAGACCTTAACAATACCAACCTATTTAACCCACATACAATTTATACCATTACCCTAGTTATTCCACAAAATCCACTTCCCATTTATCATCCTCAACTTATATCTTAGGACCAATAAGAATCCATAGTGCATGTAGATGAGTTTAATAATGATGAGGCCTTTTTTTATTTTATAGGCCTAATACCACAAATAAGTGTTCTCTATCAAAATGGATGTTGAAACCTATTTTGGAGAGTGGGTAAACACTCTTAGACAAAAATAAAAGAATAAAACATTGAAGTTCCAAAGTGAAAACCTCTTTGAGGTGCTTTTGGACTAGGGTAAAAGTGAAGAGAAAGGATGGTATTTTGGTGAAAACCTATTTTAGGCACCATTAAATGGGGGGGGGGGGGGGGGTGGGGGTAGGGGTATTCACCTTTCCTCAAATAAAGTTCACTCAGGAGACCATAAATGATGAAATTTATTTTGGGTCCAAGTTTAGTTCAGAAGAAAAACATGCCTTTGATTGAACTACCCAAGAATTCCCCATAGTATTTGTGAAATGGCCATTATTTCCATTACAAGATTTAGATTTATCTTGTTTAGGAGATCTTGAAGAACCAATCCAGCCAAAGGATTTTGTATTTATTGATCAATTCATATCATTGACAACCATTCTATAAGATGGCTCGACTCTCCTTATAGAAGATACTACATAAGTCAACATCAGGACTCTAGAGGACCCAAAATGGATCAAATTAGGTGATTCCCTCATTTAGGAGTAACATAAAGTTTTTACATCCCTTTTGAGGGAATTTTTTGACCTTTTTGCATGGGAATATCTAACATGCCTAGTTTAGACCTCACCTTAGTTTTACACCATCTTGTTTTTCACCCTAATACTAAACTTGTGAAACATAAATTGCACAAGATGCATCTTCATATTGCTATACTAGTAAGAAAGAGTTGGAAAAACTTTTAGAAGTGAGATGCATCTAATTGATCAACTATTTAGAGTGGATCTAAAAAGTTGTGTCTATTAATAATAAGCTTGAAGGAATTAGAATCTATATTGATATTAGAGACATCAATAAGGCCTACCTTAAGGATAACTTTCCTCTACTGAATATCAACATGATAGTTGACTCCACAATGGGGTATTAAATGTTTTCACTTATGGATGGATTTTCATGATACAATCCCATCAGGTTCACACCAGAAGATCAACACAAGATAGTATTCACCACTACTTGGGGAACATTTTATTATTAGGTTATGTCATTTATCCTTAAGAATGTTAGGGCCACATACCAAAGAACCATGACCATCATATTTCATGATTTGATGCATGACATTGTTGAAGACTATGTAAATGACATATTGGGTAAGTCAAAGACCTAGTCCAATCATCTAGCCATACTATGAAGGATATTTGATATACTTTATGAGTACAAGGTCAGACTCAATCCCAAGAAGTATATATGTTTTTTCACTTTATGTAAATCATTAGGCTTCATAATCTCCCATTGAAGTATTAAATTTGATCTTGCCAAAGTAAAAGCCATTATTGAGATGCAACCACCTTATAATTTGAAGTAGCTCCATAGTTTTTAGGGGAAAATCTAATATATTATATGCATCATTTCATAGTTAGATGAAAAATGCCACCCCTTCACTCACTTACTGAAGAAAGGTGTTACATTTCTTTGGGATGAAGTCTGATAGAAAGTCTTTCAAAATATAAAGGATTATCTTTCCAATCCACCTATTTTATTACCAAAAATACTAGGAAAGTCATTTCTATTGTACTTATCTACCACAAACAAATCCCTAGGGGCACTTCTAGCTCAACATGAGGATAATGGGAAAGAGCATGTTGTGTAATATCTAAGATGTACAATGTTCATGTATGAACACAACTATATGCCAGTATAAAAATCTTGTTTAGTTATGGCCTTTGCTTTATAAAAGATACAACATTACATTCTTAACAAAAATACCATAGTTATTTCCTAAGTAGATCTTCTCAAGTATCCACTATATAAGATAGCTTTACAAAGCCACATGTCTAAATGGATAATTATTTTGAGCAATTTTGAGATGAGTATGTTTACCAAAAATTTATAAAGGGAAAATTACATGCAAATCAACTTATCTTATCTCCCCTTATAGATACTAAACCCCTCACTTTTCAATTACCAGATGAGTCCATCATGACCATTATAAAAACACCTCCTAAGGAGTAGTACTAGAAGCTTATTTTGATGGATCATTCACATCACATAAATCAGAGGTAAGCCTATTATTTATTACATCATAGGGGAATCTTATTCCCAAATCATTTTGTACCATATTTCTATGTATTAACAACATGGTTGAATACAAAGCACTCCTTATAGGGATTCTTTAAGCATTAAAATGGAATATTTATCATCTCATAGTTTATGATGATTCTCAGTTAATCATTAATTAGATTATAGACCACTTTTAGACCAAAGATGACAAGATGGTACCATACATGGCCATGGAGGACACTCTCAAATAGCATATTGCTAGTATATAGTTTGAACACATACCTCAATTTAATAATAGGATAGTATCTGCCATGGCCACCATTAGTTATTTGATCCACCACATAGATAAATAAAAAATATCAATTCCTCATTGAAAATATACTAGTACCTACTTAAGAACATTCGACCATCATAATGATCTATGATATTATTAGTCCCAAATATATTTGGTACTAAAACCTCTTTAAATACCTCCACAAATGTACCATGCCACTAGACCTATCACACAAATAATTAAAGGCCTTTACATACCAAGCCTTCCACTATACCTTTTTTGGCCCAACCCTTTACTACCAAAACTTTGATGTAACTCTACTTCATTGTTTAAATTAGATAGAATCCACATAAGTGTTATGATAAGTTTATGAAGGATTATGTGGATCTTACACTAGTGGGGTTATCCTTTATAAAAATATCCTACATATCAATTAATATTATCCAACTATGAAAGCAGATGCAACTGCTTATGTCAAAAGGTGAGATAAGTGTTAAAGGCATGCCAATTTTATTCATGCCTCATCCAAAACACTCAAACCTATTCTTACACCATGGTCATTTACAACATGGGGACTCAATCTTATTAGGAAGATTAAACCTACCTTATCTGATGGCCATAAACACATCCTTACCACTACCAAATATTTCACTAAGTGGGTTGAAGCTATACCCCTCACTTACATAACTAGAAAATAGATTTCCAAATTCATTTTCAACCACATCATATGCGACTATGGTGTTCCATCCAATATTATATCTGATAATGGAATATCATTTAATAACAAGGATGTCAAAATGCTTTATGTTGAGTACAACATCACTCAACATTTTTATAATACATATTCCCCATAAGGTAATGTCCAAGTAGAGGCATCCAATAAAACCATTTTCAACATCCTTAAGAATATTATTAATGATTCTGGCTATGATTGGCACCTCTAAATATTTTGTTCTATCTAGGTATAATGTACTAATTACCATACTCTAACTAGCCACTCTATATTCCCTAGTCTATGGTATTGATTCCATTCTTCCAATCGAGGTTGAGCTACCTTCTCCATATATCTCATTGAAACACATCTTGTATGATGAATATTATATAGTAGCTCTCCTACAAGATCTAGAGTTACTTGATGAAAAATGCATGGTCATTATCAATAAACTTCAAGCATACCAAAATAGACTTCATGGCCAATATAACCAATAGGTTAAACATAAATAGTTTGAGCCTTGGGACATTGTTCTCAAATAAAACCAAAATAACACCATGACCAAGAAGAAGAATAAAGGCAAGTTCAAACCCAATTGGATAGGCCCATATGTCATTATTTCCAATTGTGGATTTAGAGTGTATAGAATTTCTACACCAGATGGAGATGAACTTATTGAGTCCATGAATATACTACACCTTAAATTTTATTTCAATTAAGGGACCTGAAGTATTGTCTATGAGTCTCATTTACATTGTACCATATCATTATCTTATATTTACCATAATGTATACCATTCTACCATACCTTCCATATCGACCAAAGTTGTTTTACCCTCCCTACCCACCCTTTTGATCTTAGTTCTACTCCATTAGATCTTCCAACATCTATAGTAATAGGATTTAGATGAAGTTTTAGTAGTTAATTTAGTATTCTAGTTAGATGTAGTATATTGAGCTAGTATTACAGTGGTTTGGTAATTACATTCTTCATCATTAACATGTTCTATTTTTCTTTTTTAGTGTTACTAATTGTAATTACCTTTGGGAAAAATAGTATCATTTACCTATACCATTTTATCCTAATTATAATTTCCTATGGGTAAATTAAGAGTAACACCTTTACCATTCATTGTCATATCACCTTAACATTCTTATTCTATACTATGCCATTTGCCTAAATTTATGAACTTGATGGTATCTAGTTAGATTCTTCCATTGTGAAGGTAGAACTATACTGACTTGAGGTCCTAATGGGACTATGTAGTCAGTGCTCAATTCACATTAAGGTTAGCTTAGTCACCCCTTTTCCCACACTTTCACCATTTTATGATTAATTTAAGGTTGAATGCTCTCATCATTTTATGAGAAACATAAGCCATGTTATTTCCATTTTATGAGTTATATTATTATATGTATTGTAATTATTGATTGAGTTAAGATTCTTAAAAAATTCTAAAAACATTTGAAATTTTTAAAACCCCTAAAATTTTGTAAAAGATATAGAAAATCACAAAAATCACAAAATCATGAAAATTATCTTATAATTTCCATGAGAGATATAAATCCATCAAATTTTTGGGTTGGGCCATCTTCTTTGTTCAGTTTATTTCTAGACCACCTTGGTCCTTTTCCTCCCATTTTTAGGAAAACTAAATCAGCTTGATATATGGACAAACTATGTAGTTAACATGTGGATACATGGGATATCTCAGGTTATCTCAACCATACCTTCATTTCTTTTTTACCACTTCTTTTTATTAAGGATTATGGGACTTATAACTATTTACTAAGTAACCACTTGTCCTTTAGTTTTCCCATCCTTATTGGCCTTAACCTTACACTCCCACCATTTTTTGAGTTCATATTGTGAGCATTGTGTATTCAAATTTGATACACTAATGACCACTTGACTTCATTTTATGAACTCACCATTTTACAATACCATTCACATATTCCTCTACACATCAATCACATTTCCTTATCATCACTTTTATTCTATCCCATATCTTGGGAAAACTACATTTGGCCTAAATTTCATGATGGATCTTTCATTCATGGAACTATGTAGGTAACATACATTTGCCTAGTGAATTTGGAGTCAACTCAACTACCCCTTCCATTTTTTCTCTTCACCCCATTTTATTCATTTGTTTCATTGTCTCATATATCCTAAGGGGAATGACTATCATATTTTTTGTGTCATTACTTACCTATAGTCTAGGGACAACCTTGTGTCATTTTTATTGCATTGTTATATTTGCATCATTGTTACCTAGCTTAGGGGTCACATTTTCACCAAGAGAAACACATCTATTACCCATGCATGAACAATTTGATTTCTATTTACACTAGCATTGTTATTAACTATTGTTTGTGTTTGTTTCATTTTTTTCTCATTATTTTGTTTTTTTGTGTCTTTATTTTATGTTTCTTGGTGTTTTATTGTGGTTTTGTTTATTGTTGTTTGTTTTTTTTTTGCCTATTTATTTACTTTCATTATTGTGCCTTGACTTAGTATGTCTACGTTCATTAGGTGATTCCTTGCACATTATACTTAAATCCATCCATATTCTTATGTCAACATTATTATCATGGTTTTTATAATTTTTGCATTATTTTCACTTCTTTATTAGATCAAGTGTCAGTCCTTATGCATATTTGGCTAAGTTATCATGGTGTTCTATATCATGGTTTTTACTATCATTTGCTACAACAAAAATTAAATTAGGGGATCTTACAAATAATGATGTTGTGGTAATTATCCTTAGTCACCTAACAAATTCTTTATTTATCTAATCATTTCCTAAATATATATTAATTAAACCATGAAAAAAATTTAATCCTTTCTAGTAAGGATGTGTATCTTCATACTAAGAAGCAGCCTAGATTCATGCCTATCCTCTGTAATGTATTAATTGTACTCTATGAGTATAGATTTTATATGTAATCCCCCCTTTTAAATTTAAAATATTGTCTCAAAATATCATGCCAATGATTATAACTACATTTGGGTAAATTATTATGTTTCAATCTATATGGATGTTTATGATTATAATCACATTTGGGAAAATCATTATATCTATCTACCCAACTAGGGCACGATTTCATTATGTTAATGATTATAACCTCCTTTGATAAAATAATTATCTTTATCCACCAAATTATGAAATGTTTTCATTTTCATAATGATTATAACCACCTTTGGGAAAATCATTATCGTTTTACCTCACTACACTAATAACTATAACCATCTTTGGGAAAATCATCCTTTTTATCTACCCAATTAGGGCATTTCACTATGTTGATGATTATAATCACCTTTGTGCAAATAAATATTTTCCACCCCCTTTTCCTTTTGGTCCCATCATTTTCCTTCTTTCAAGGGACCAATCACTGATATTCTCTGTCTCTTACTCCCTCAAGGGGGCATCTAGGGCTCATCCATCACCTTTTGGGGCATTATTCATTAAAAAAAGTCATTATTTGAGAGTAAATTACTATTATTGTAACTTTTAAGTCCTTCCCAAATAGAGGAAAACTATAGATAGCCCATTCTAGCCACAACTAGCTTTCAACCAGACTTTAGAATGATTTGTACCAAACACTATAATTTAAGCCTAATAGTCACTAAACATCTCAATTTCATTTTTGAATCATTTTTTAATGATTATAATCATTTTTTAATGATTATAATCATTTTTTAATGATTATAATCATTTTGTAATTATTATAATCATTTTTAGGCATCCCTATTTAGAGTATTATACCATACTTAATAATAACCTCTCATGTATTCATCCCAAATCACCTATTGACCTAACTACCAGTGATTTGGCCTATAGACCCATTAAGCAAGGCATTTGAATAATTCTTAAAAGAGATAACATGATAATAAAAATGAATCAACTAATAAAACCAAATTAAATGCTTAGATAAATAATAAATTTTTAATTAAGTAATATCTTAAAATAGAAATTCAAAAATTCAAAATATCAAACTTCTTCATCATTGCCTTTATGAGTTGTCAAGCTCTCATAAATATCCAAAAAATTATAATTTGAGAACCATGCCTATTAATTGAAAATTATAATTACATGTACCCTCATAGATTTAAATTTAACTCACCTAGGGTTGGTTTGAACTCATTCCATGATTAAATCCTAACCTAACTCAACTTGAGTAAGAGTTAACTTTGGAGGCTATAAATGCAAGGCCTTACCTATTGATCTTTAAGCTCTTTTGGTGTAAAGTTATTATGCTCAAATATATAAACTAAATATTAATAGTATTTTTATAATGTCAATTTCATATGATAATCCAAGGTTTCAAGGATAGGTAGAGCGATGGATCTTTACTAACAAATATTTATTGAGTACATAGCCCAATAAACCAATTCAATAAGCCATTTTTGAGCTACAAAGAAGGTAAAAGGATGATTTATTTTGTTTTTTAGTTGTGTTTTAATTGTATTTTTGCTACTTATACTCTCCCTAGTGTCTATTATAGAGGTGTTAGTTTTTATTGGTTTTCTTTACTAACACTATACTAATATCCCCTCTATGTATTCCTTGCTCACACTATTGAGCCTCAATATCTCCCTTGAACAATTGTGTTTTATAAGAGATTATAGTTATTATAAAGATATTAATGGTTTAATAAATATTTAAGATAAAATTAATCCTCTTATTTCATCTAATATTCCACAAGAAAATCTTTTCCCTCCAAGACATAATCTAAGCAATAACTCCTCCAAATGTAGACTTAGGGCAGAAGTGCAAGAAATAGTAATTGAAAATGAAGGTTCCTCTATATTGGATTGAAATGGTGACTTAAATTTTTAGTTATGGATGACCTTAATCCTTCTTAAATATCTATCCAATAATATTAGATAGCTATATTTAGGCCTAACCATGTTGAATAACCTCAAACTAGGTCAGCCAAGCTAACCTATTTAGAAAGCATGCACTAAAAAGTTCATAACTACATCAATCTAATCAATGTAGCTGGGATGGGATGGATAAAAATTAGAACTACATCGATATGGATAACATAGTAGTAAAATATAGTTCTTGACATAATTAGAGGATACCATATTGAAGGACATAGTTTAAGGGATCAAATATTGGAAATCTAGAATAGATATGGGTTTGAAAGATAAATAATAATGTCTCTCACAAATCAAAATCAATATGCCACCCATTTATTGGTGTACCCTTTAAGGTATACACTCATATATATTGAAACTTAATAGGTTTTTTTAAGAGAAAACATCATTAAATGATAAAGTTCAAAAATATTATATGTATACATATGCCCCACCTGAAGCTCATCACATGGCATTACAATGTAACATGGGATGGTTCTTTGGAAAAGAACATAGCAATATAATACCTAAGCTAATCAAATTTATTATAAAGTGGAAATTAATTGAATGGAAATAAATTTTAAATTAATACATTTACTTACCTTATTTCCATTAAAAATAAGTTGTGTGTGTAGCAGATGAGGATAGGCACCCAATGTGTGTAGTAAAAGGTAAACCTAAAAAAAGAGAAAATTTTGAAGCTTTTACAAAAATAATATAGTAACACTTAAAAATTATCTATCTTATTAGGATTATAAACCTATGGAAACTAATATATGATAAAAATACATTATTTCTTGTTAAATAATTGAATGTTGAAATATTTACTATAAAAGGGTAAATTACTATTCATTTGCATATTTTATATTTTTTTAAACTAGAGCTCTGTGTATCCAAATCTAGCAAGTTGAGAGATGATGGCTCACACACAATGACATAGATAATCTAGTGGATGTATTTTAGTTGTAACCATCATGATATAGGTACAAGATACATTTAGTTGTGAATTTTATATTTTTGAAAAAAAATGGACTAAATTAGGGGAAACATGTGTTAGGATAAATCTATGTAATATAATTTCCACCAATAATTGTAATTTTAGATTTATAATTAGAATGGGAAAAATATAGTATATGAGAAGGAAAAATATAGGTCATGGGAATTTATTATGGCCAAGTGAAAAAAATTGTGTAGTCTGAATGATATCAGTCAAGTTGATGTAGTTAGAATTGAGGACAATTAAAACTAGCCAATGTCGTCGTAATTAGGTGATGTATTTGAACTAGTTCTAGCTGATTTTATATTTTTTAGTTAATGGTGTCATAAACTATCCTAGTTTATGTAGTTAAACACATGAAATATAACATAGGAAACTTTAAATAGATGGTCAATGGTGTGTATGCAAGTTGATGTAGTGTAGGAAAAGGTTGATACCATAGATCATGGCTAATATATTCTAAATTTATAGATAGTTGATGTAGTAATATACATGGCCAATATAGTTTATAATATATGATGAATAATATAGTCAAGGGCATGGTTGATATAGTAGTTAATTTGAAATAAAAAGTGATGTATTATTTTTATGTCTGATTTATTTTAGTTTTTTTATAGATACCTAATTTTTGCTCTATTATTTAATATTTTTCAAAGATGTTAGAGATTATGGAGATTATTGGATGATGTATGGTTATCAAATTTAGTGGAATGGTTGATTTTAATTGATCATGTATATTTTATGATGCTTATATTTGGTGATACTATGGATATGCAATGCATCCTGCTTAGTGTATAGTTAGTCGCCATGTTCTTAGGAGCATGGGAAAAATTGATTAATAACTTTTTAAGGGTGGTGGATGGGGATACCATCAAGGTGGGTATCACTTTATAGGATGTTCATGCACTTTTAGGCTTACCTTTTATAGGCACATATGTGGTGTGCAGTACTATAGATTCCTATGATGAGAGGAGGGAATTATATATATGGGCCACAAGGTCTGAGAGGTATGATGAGTTAGGGTTATGCATCATTTTGATGTATATATTGACCATTTTAGATATCCAAAATGTGAATATTATACTTATTATGGTTCAAGTAATTTATTATAAGTTAGATGGTAGATTACCATTGTATATTATAAACCTATGTCAATCTATGTTAGATCATGGCACATTATATGATATATGTTCATTTATTCAAGTGTATCTATTACATAATTTATATAATATTTCATCAAGAATCCAAAAGTCTATGGGGCTTATTATTCCTTTGGGGATCTATTTTTATGAGTGATTCCATATGTATATACCAATGGGTTTTCCATATTCCATGGATGATTCCCTTATATGAGTGTGGAAATGGTTATGGGATCACACTATATAGCATATTATCATTGTGTTATTATTTCAAATTTGTAATATTGGCATATCATTTAGAATTCATATGTGGGAATTTAGATGTCTAGTCATAATGGCCATCCACTATATAAGTATTGGCATGATTTAGGATCAATTAACACCATATGTGGTGGATATAGCCTCAATCATGTTATCATGTACTAGGTCAGTTTCAACTACCATGTCTAACAGCTACACCCATAGTTCTATCCTAGTGGGCTCATCATGAAAGGTAATGGTGTGGTGTGAGAGGTGGATGGATGCCTATTAAGTTATCAGTTATACATCTTTGTCATCTTAAGATGGTGAGATGGAAATGAAGGTGGAAGTGAAGAGAACACACTACAAGAGGAGGAGTAGTGATAGTTGCTCAAAATCAATAATAGGTATAGTCATATGAACCACCATTAATATGACCATTAAGGCATTATAGAGTTTGGCTCAACCATTTTTGTAATCATAACCATAGACATAGTTGTAGTTATAATAATAATATCATATAATATAACCAACTATGAGCTATATGATAGTGCAATAGATACCTAGAATATCATAGCACACACATGTCATACAACTATGTCATTATATGGGATTTTACCTCTTTAAATATAGGACACCTAGGAGGTGTTACATGGTTGAGATGATAGTGCTACTGTGGGTGAGTAAAATGTGTTTGTGTTTATTTTTTACTTAGATAGATAGAGATATATGCTAGATAAATGAATGAATTTTTGGATTACACATGAGATATGATGTTATCTTGGGTTGTATTTTACAGATGTTATGCTATGATAGTAGTTTAGCTTCATTATGGAGGTTACTCAAGAGATACAAAGATTAGCAGATGGATTTTAGTTTGTAACACCATTGGGAGTTGGCTAGAGAGATCTGTAGGTTTGGTAAGAGATATCTCAAGAGAGATTTGCTCATTTGACTATAGTTGGCCAAGTTTCAAAATTACATTCCTAGGTGTCTAATCTATAGGGGTCAATGGATGGTCTATTATCATGGGCATAGTTAATACAATGGATTGTATAGAGAGAGAATTTTTAGGCCTATATGGGTAGTGTAACATGTCCTTGTAATGGACCTCAGTCTTAGAGTTTTTTTATATTGTGTATTATTGTCTATCATGATGTATATAGTTTTTTAATTTATAAACATATATATATATATATATATATATATATATAGATTTTTTTAGTATGACTCATGGATATTATTTATTTATGTATTTTATTTCTAGTACATTTGATTATGATTTCTTATACTATGGGAAAATTTATAATGTATTTTTTTATTATTTTTTATCAAATGTGAGAAAATGCATGGTTAAAAATAATGATGAATGACAAAATTTGTAAGTAGATAGAAATTTTGAAAAATAATCAATGAATATTAAAAATGAATGTAAAACACATCACAAAGCATGAGATATGTAAAATAGTGTAATTAGATGAAATAAAAATGATAAATGTTAATAAAAATTTTAAATTATAAAATAATTAAATTATGATTAATTCAAACCAAAAATAATAATAAATAAGCAAGGAGAACAAGGAGAATATTGAGAAGAGTGAAGAATTCAGATTTAGTGCTTATGTTAGCTTATGATGGAAGAAAGTATGACCATCAAATTATATGTGAATGATGGTGATAATATGGTATGAAAATATGTTTATGATTAAAGCCTATTCCTATCCAATTTATTATACTAAAAATCAAAAACTAAGCCATTACATGTGACAAAGTGGGTATTTATGAGGAAAGCCTAGTCCTATCCAAGGTCCTATACTACAACTCATAAAAAAAAAAAAAAAAAAGTTGTAAGTATAAAATGTGATCAAGGATGTGATAAAATAGAATCAATAAACATTAAGTTTAATATCATGGATAATAATAAGTGAATAATGAGAGTGAAATGCTACATAAGTGATATAGAAATCCTTAGTAATGATGAGACACACTAAACAAGTATGCCAATGTTAACAATTATTAAGATCAAGGACCTAAGACACTCCAATTAATGAGCACAAAGCTTATAATAATAAATTAAGTACATGTATCATCCCATGAAACCTATATGTAGGAAAATTAAAATGGACTTACCTTCTCATAATGTGTTACTAATTCCTTAGGACCCCTTACAGAGCCATCGATCTATTGTAAAGATTGGGTACTTGTGTAATAAATTATGTGGCACTATATGATAAAATTAGACTTTATATCCTAGTATACTAGCCTACCATACCCAAATAAACCTATAATATATTATAAGGCCAAATTTGGAGTTTAATCTCCTCTAAATAAAATAAGAGATGTGTCAAATAATCATAGTTTCTTTTTTTGTGATCCAACTTTTAAAATATATTTTCTTATTTTAATAATTGCCTTTATATTGTATGATATGGATTTTAACTCTTTTGTATTTATCTATTCCTCTTCTATATGGATTCAAAATACCAAGCATGTGTGAAATAAGTGACAAACATGAGATAGCTTACACTTGGTCATTATAAAATAATACTGAAGACCATGTTATTAAAAAGTTCCTAGACTTGCCTACATGTAAGTGTTCAATCTCAAAAAAATTCTATGTATGCTTCTAATGAAGGTAAAAACAAAGGAAAGGTGAGGATCATATAATATCCATTCATATAATAGTGGTACAATGAAGGTTATAATTGTAACTAATTATAAATATATAAGTTACTGTAATGACAAATGGCATGGGTTATATTGAATATAGCCAAGTCACTAGGAGGTTATGTTATCTTACAAAAGAGATAGCATAAGTACCTATGAAATTAGTGATCATCTCAAAAATATGGGAAAAAATAAATGAAATTGAAACATGAAAAATAATAACCGAAGGTGTTACCCAAGTTCTAATGTTTAAAACAAATATAGTATTATAATGAAAGAAATAATAATATAAATAATATGTCATAGATGTAAATTAAATGTAAAAAATTAAAGTGTTGAAGATGAAATAAAAAAATGATATAGATGAGATATAAACCATAAGGCATCAAAAAATCTCATATTGAGATGTAAATATCACATCTAATCATATGATAACATGTAGAATAATATAATATGTCACATAAAGATGTTATTGTGTGTGTGTGTGTGTGTGTGTGTGTGTGTGTGCGTGTGTGTGTGTGTGTGTGTGTGTGTGTGTGTGTGTGTGTGTGTGTGTGTGTGTGTGTGTGTGTGTGTGTGTGTGTGTGTGTGTGTGTGTGTGTGTGTGTGTGTGTGTGTGTGTGTGTGTGTGTGTGTGTGTGTGTGTGTGTGTGTGTGTGTGTGTGTGTGTGTGTGTGTGTGTGTGTGTGTGTGTGTGTGTGTGTGTGTGTGTGTGTGTATCCTAAAATAAGTCATCAATAATATCTGATAAGTCATGTTATAACTAACATCTAACTCTAATCATGGTCTCATCTATCTTTCTATAGAGTTGTGTAAGGAATTCCTAATGCACAAAATCTATGGAGAAAGTAAGAGATGAGAAGAATAGGGAGGTGGATATGGTTCCTCCTATAATGGATAATCAATATGAGAAACCTACATAGGGGTATGTTTGATATATTCTGATGTATGAGAATGTATAGGTCTAGGATAAGGTTAAACCTTTGTCTTATAATGATCTTGATGATGATGCTATAAAGGTAAAGTTGTAGGCCATCAAAAATCATGCAAATGTTTCTCGAGTACTCTAAATATGCCTATATGATGTGTATTACATTGATGCCAAAAGAAATAGACTTTTCCATGTTTGGGAATATATTATGGATATATCTTAGGAGGTGGTAAGATTTTATCATTAGAAGGTTATGTTATTTCAATATGAAGTGTAATAATGTAAATTTAAAGATTTTAGTATTGTGTTAAAGTATGCATAGTCATGTCATGAAAACAATAAGTGTACCTAGGATTAATTGAGTGAGGAGGTCTACTATATCTAGTAGGAAGAGATATATATTTCTTTTTTGCTAAGAATATCTAGTATGCTTGACAATCTTTGGCCCAATGACCAATTATCTTATGAAACTCATAGTATGGATCATACGCCTATCATCTATGGGGAGAATCATGTTTTAACATGGGTAAGACCTCATCAATTAAATCATCATGATCCATGCATCTATAAGTAGGATCTATAGTTTTAATATATAGTCTCAGTGTAGTTAAAATAAATGTATCCAACATATATTGGGGAAGGTTTCTCAAAGGATTATAAAATCTATCAAATTGGTGAGGTCTTATCATGGCGTGATTAAGGAGCATACTCCTAAGAGGCTTAGAGTTGACTAGAATATAATGGGTATAAGTTGGTACCTGATCCATCTCAAACTTATGAACATTAATGGAAGAAAAAATATTGTCATGTGTAGTATAAGGAGAAGGATCTATATCAACCAAGTGAATGTTATGTACATGTAAAGTATACTCATAAAGGTTTTATAAATAAAATTGATAATGCATAATTTCTACATCCTTGGATTAAGCATAGCCAAATATGAATAGGTCATCTATGGAATATCCATAATTGTAATCAAGTGTATGAATATTTATATGGAATCAATACATGATTTCATTAGTTGAATAAGAATAAGGGATTGATTATTTAGACCTGACTATCGAGGTGGGAATTTTTTATAGTCAATTTTTTGTGAGAACAAGGATGTAAAGAATGGGTAGCTAAGAAATAATTTTGAGAGGGATATACAAGGTTTTTATTTTAACATTGATCTGATTGGGCTCATCATTGACATAATTTAATAGGTTAGGAGTATTTGTTTCCCAATTTTTAGGTATCCACTATAACTATGATTAGAATTGATGAGATAGTTAAATCATTGATATTTGTGAAATGGGATGTTAGGTAAAGGTTCAAGGGTATGTATTTTTAAAACACCATGATCTTGGCATTATTAAAAATGACAAGGATTAGTATCTCCTTAAATATTATATATAACCTTGTATAGGAAAATTCAACATAATTACATGAAAAAGAGGCAATATCTCTTATGTGATGTGTCTAGGGTTGTCTAAATAAAATGTTATAAAAAAGAAGTAAATTAAAAATCATGACCTTAACTCTAAGCATGATGGGAGGAACTATGATTAAGATCTAAACATAACTAAGGGGAGGAATTTATCTTTAATCATAGCCTTTTCATGTACTTTGGGTAGATTTAAGATTGTATTCAGAGTATCCAAGAATCTTGATGAAGTCAAGGGAAGTAACACAAGTGTTTAAACCTTAATCAATCAAAGAATGCTTGACTAGAATATCACCCATATGGACACTAATTAATAAATGAGGATCATCCATAAGAAGTTATATTTCATTAGTAATCATAGAGAATATAGTAAATTTAAGTAAAAGATAAACATCAAAGGTTTTGTCAACTTGTATTGACATTTATTCACACTATTAAAGAATACTATCCTTAGACCTAGATGATGTGGCTTCTTTCCCTAAAGGTGGAGGTTAGGGGATATTATTTTCAAATAAAAGTTGTATTGAATGATTACAATGATGAGGATAATCCCTTGTGAGTAAAATTAAATTAATTTGAGATGGAAAGCAATAAAGCTATGTGATGAGATCCCATTCATCATATCCTACAAGTATTGAACTAGACTATGATAAAGATGTGTAATACTAAATTAATTTAGTTGATGAAGGAGCTAAAGTAAAATTATTATAAATGAATTATGTTATTTTAGTTTGGTCAATGTATTTTTACTAGGTTAATCAAATGAAATTGAGTTTTTTGATATAGTTTGTTGGATAAGAGGAATACAAACTACATGTATCATGTTTATCAATGCATTAGTAATAGGAGAATGAGTATAAAAAGATAGTATCAAGTTGGTTGATATAGTTTGTTCAAATATTAAAAAATAGATTGAATAAGACTAGTTGATGTAGTTGTTCTAATTTATTTGATGGCATCGAGTTGGAAGATGTAGTAATAATAAAAAGATGAAATATAATAGATTGTTGATTTATTGTTTTCAAAATAATGGGGTTTTATTCCTAGTTAAATAAATATGTCTGATCAAAGTAAATCAATAAATAATATGCAAGAATTAAGATATTAATTTATGTAAATAGATTTTTATTTTTCCCATTTCTAAATATAGTAATAAATAAGAGAAATCTAACTTAGCTTATTCTGAATGATCTAGACTTAGACAGGGTTTGATACTGGAGGAACAGAACTAGGAAATTATCAAGAACTAGATCTTGAAGTTCATTTTTAGGTTGGATAGGAGCACTAAAAGTGGGGTACCCTAATTTTTGGCATTGTAGTCCTTTTTCTGTGCTATTGTCTTAGAGGTTTGACCTTTTTGGGTTCTATTCGGTAGGCCTATGTTACCCTATCAATGAAATATCAAAGTTTAGAAGCCTACAAATCTTATTATGCATCTATTTTTAATATTTGAAGCCCTAGGAGCTGTTTATGCTTGAACTTGGGTGAAAACTTTGGAAAAGATAGAGAAGGGGTTAGTGTGTAAAGGATACATTAGATGCACTTCACACCCCATGTGTAGGAATGCTACCTACATACCAATACTCGGAGGAGGGATCAAGATAATGTAGTTTTCCAATTGAAGTACTTAGTGCAATTGTTTATGATAAATGAAACTAGATGTGAAACTAGATGTACTTTAGATGGCTAGGGATAGGTGTAAAGGTTTGAATAAGCTTGAAATGATCTTGAAAGGTTATATGCAAAGAATAGAGAATAGTGCTTGAGTTTACTTTCTTTTATTCTTAATCCTATCTTGTAAATGAGTACCAACCCTTCTAAATGGAATTTGAATGGCCTTTTATAGGTAAATTAGTGATCATGGGTTAAATGAATTCATGTTAGACAAATAAGGAAAAGGATAAGGATATGAAATAATCTAATCGTTAGGACCAAAAATGAACTTGGACAATAATTCCAAAATTAGGACACCCTAGGTTTCAATGCTCCTATCCAAGTTAGGAATTATTATCCTAAGGGAATGAGTCCTAGGAAGATGGATCTAGGATTGAAATATCTACCTGGGCATGAAAGGGTTAAGTCCATAAGGCTAGGGATGATTGGGAATCAGTGAAAGAATCACCTAGAAGGGTTATGTGAGTAAGAAAGAGGACCTATGTATTAGGTGTCATTATTCATGCTTAAGTCAT
This sequence comes from Torreya grandis, assembly GCA_037957365.1. Lineage (NCBI taxonomy): Eukaryota > Viridiplantae > Streptophyta > Pinopsida > Cupressales > Taxaceae > Torreya > Torreya grandis. Next base: position 3,171,583 of record JARHVA010000264.1, on the reverse strand, counting down.
CCAATTTTGCATTTTATATGACTAAATTTGACCCCCTTTATTATAGTGATACAAAAAATCAAAATACTAGGATAAAGGAAAGTAAAAAACATACCTAAACTTACCTATAAGGGAAAAGATCATGAAGCTATGTGATGTTAGATGTGCATAGAGAGACTACACTGTGATGTGTGAATCTAAAATGAAAACTAAAAGTATATCAATTATTACTAGATATGCTATATCTAAACTAATAATGTACAAAAGCTAAGTAATAAGAATAGAAATAAATGAATACACCTCATCAGGTACATGAACCAATACAAAACCTATTATGATTTTAGATTGTGCTAGATGACATTGGGTATGTGTTGAATCAAGAGTAATATCATGAATAGAGTTGAGTAATCAATTCCCCAAAAAGTGGCTCAAGAATGCAAAGGCTAACCCTTTGGATCCATCATCACCAACTGAGTGAATCCAATAAATCATGGATGTGTTAATTGATGTTTGGACTATGTTTCTAATCCCTCTGAATAGGTGGCTCAAGAATACAAAGGTTAGCCCTTTGGCTCCATCGTTGCCCTATGAAGTGAAGCTATGAAGTAATGATGGTATAGAATAGATGTCATATGAGATGGATCATGGAATCTATGGATGTTCTAAAATTATAACAATGTGGCATGGATATCCTAAATGTATGCTAGAAAGTAGGCCATTCTTGGCCATTTCAAAAGATGGAGGTTAGGCTTGTATGAATCCACTTTGAAATTGATGTACTAGGCTTACATGAAAGCCAACTCAAGTACTCAAAAATTTAAATTGGTATGAAGGTTCAAATTGGAAGTGATGCCAACCACTTGCAGATGGAGTAAGGCACACAACTACTAAGAATTCCTAGAAAATAACTAAACTCAAAAATAAAAGAAGACCAATGTGTCATGCACATTGACCCCAATCACTTGTGTTTGAAACATGGATTTTGATCTAAAAGTTATGTCAACTACCTAATCTAAAATTGAAATTGAGAACCATCATGCCATGCATGATAACCCCCTATATCTTGATTCTCTAAGAAAATTATACTGAACTACTGATTTTAACTGATTTGGATATGTAAAAACTATATTTGAACTAAATTTTTTGCTTGTTTATAGAAAACTTGAGTTTTTTCTACCTGGATAGGAGTGAAAAAATGAGTACACCCCTGTGTTTAGTAATATTATCCATTTTTGATGCTATTATCCTATGCTAAAATTGGTTGTTAATCTGGAACTGTCAGTGTTTTTTTGCTCTATTCTTACTAGTTTGACCTCTAAATTTTGAATTGGGTAATTTGAATGCTACTATTTTGAATTTTATGAGCTTTGATCTCTTTGAAAAAATGCTTGTTTATTTCCCCCTCTTTTGAGGGTAGGAATGATGAACTTGAAATGACTTCCCTTAGAAGAAAGAGTCTTGCAAGTGTGTTATGCTATATAGATACATGATATATTAATGAAATTTGATAATATATTTGTAGATATAGCAATGTTTGTATTAATAGATTGTTAGATCAACAAAGGTATTGTTAGATAGATATAACAATGTAAAATAATGTGAAAAGTAATGAAATATAACTAGAAATGTTAGATGTTAGTTGTTAGTTAGAGGGATGGAGCATGATGTCCATCATGGCATCCAAGAAAGTAAGGGAAATGCATGATGTGTATCATGGCATTATACACATTGAGAAGAAAATACTCAATCAAGTAAATAATAATAAAAGCATGTTGGGATGTCTAAGGGGCCATGCAAACAAGGGACATGGGCACATGTCACTCAAATTGGAAAGCAAGTATAGAAGGCATTTTCAAATGGTACATACATATACAATTTTGAAACAAGCAAAGATTGGCATGAGGGCCACAGGCACATAGAAGAGTATAAGTAAATGAAATTGTAAAATGTCTTAAGGCACACACATGAATAGAATCAAAGTACATTAGTAAATATCTTAAGGCATAAATAAGAAACAAGTAAGAATTGGAAATGCAATCACACAACCTACTCTAAGCAAGAGGAGAAAGCATGTAATAACTAGAAAGGTAAAATCACATCTAAATAATCAAAGAAAATGTGAAAGTATGCAAAACATGTGTATTACAAGACTATGTATATGATAATAAATGCACAAGTGCTATATATTATTCAAATGTCAATATAGTAATATATGTAATCTTAGAAAGGAATATACATCAATATGATAACTCGGAGTGTGTAGTGTAGGAATGACATAACCTGGATGGTGTAGTTATGTAAAATATGCCCCCAGTGGGTATGTATACCGATGTGTATCTCAAATTTATAAGTATTAATGCCCCCTTAATGGGTAGAGTGAAGCAATCAAGTAGTTGGATGTCACTACACACACTCAGAAGAGATCAAGTGAAGCATGGTAATGTAGAAAAATTGGCATACAATAGCTTGAAATATCAAATGTAATTCCTAGCATGATAGTAGTCATGTAAATCATGGATGATGCATAGAATCAAAATGTATTAGTATTTTTGAAATATTTGAATGTTTTTTGTATTTTGGGTTTTTTTATTATTATTGTATTTTGATATAAACTATGTATAGGTAAAACTGGGAAGAAATGATACTAACTGATGAGTCTTGGATGAGACTCCCTATCATGGTGTCTTATATCGAATAACTAGATTATATGTAATCATGAGGCATGATTGAATGTCTGAGATTATGTAGCTAAAATATGTGTATGTTGTAACTACTCTAAAATATTTGAGGTGGAAATTGAATGTGGGGTCCCCTAATAACTCTGAGAAGTGGATGCAACTTTAGGGTTCTTAGGGACCCATCTAAAAATAAAATAATCTATCTAAATAGGTGATATCTATGTAGCTACACGAGACCTTAATGTTACTACTCTAGGTGTGAAAACTATAGCTAGAAGCTATCTAGAACCCTAAAATTGTGGAGGTGTGTGAACCCTCTATACTAGTGATGGACACCGTAACTATGGCTGGATCTAAAGTGGAAGTGGAACTAAAATTGGAGGAGAATTTGAGATATGTGGAAGAACTAGAGATGGTTTTTGTAAGCTAGTAGATGGCTCTAAAGTGGGGAGTGGTGACTCATAAATAACTCCACTGATTATAATAACCTAATTAGTGTGAATGAATTTCATGCATCTCTAAACTGTAGAAGGTTCTACCTTGAGTTTTTGAATCCATGGTTGACCTAATATGTCAAAAACTCCTACACTGGGAACTATAGTGAATGGTGTTGCCAAATATATAGGACCAACCTATAGTATAATTACTATCTCACCTAATGAACTTTGTATATGCCCACTAAAACCACTGATAGCTATGTTTGTTAGAGTGATATCCTTCTTGGAATAACCTAAATGTTGTATTAGTGTCAATGTGCATATGTTAAGGCTAGAACCATTGTTAATAAGCACACTATGAATAGGCTGATTATGAATATGTGCTTTCATAAAAAGTGCATTATAACCTATATTATCCTCCATAATCTCTTGATCTGAAAAAGATATCAAAGGTTTAGTTGGAACTCTAGACTCATACACACCTATCATACCTCTCGAAGAATGTGCCTCAACTGAAGGTCCCTGGTATGTAGTTGGTGGAGGATGTGTAATGTTATGTATGGTGAACATAAAAAGTGTCCTATTTATCTTATTTAAAATTATATGGAAATGGATTTGAGAATATTTTTAAATTTTTATCTTAAGTTAGGTTTTCCTTTTGAGGCTCAATTGAAGTGCCTAGATCAAGTAGATTGTCATCTATCAAATCTTGTATCTTATGTCTCAAAATGATGCATCTATTCGTTGTATGTCCTAGTCCCCTATGAAAATCAAAAAATGCATGCTGATCATATCCCCATGGAAGAGGCTTTGTTGGGTCACCTTCTTATATAGGATGGAGATTGATGATGCTACATTCCACTAATAGTTGTAAAAACCTAGATGGAGACACTAGTAGATTGATAAATGCATGATGAGGAGGTGTTGATAAAACCACATGCTAAGGGGGCTCTAAAGCTACATTGACTATTGGTTGATTTTAATGCCCTAAGCTTTTGAATCCATGGTCAACCTAGTAATATGTCAAAAACTCCTACACTAGGAACTATAGTGAATGGTGTTGTCAAATATGTAGGACTAACTTGTAGTGGAATTATTATCTTACCCAATGAACTTTGTATATACCCACTAGAAACACTGATAACTATGTCTATCAGAGTTATATCCTTCTTGGAATAATCCAAATGTTGTAGTAGTGTCAAGGTGCACATGTTAAGGTTAGAACCATTGTCAATAAGCACATTATGAATAGGTTGATTATGAATATGTGATTTGATGAAAAGTTCATTATAACCTATATTATCTTCCATAATCTCTTGATCTAAAAAACATATTAAATGTTTGGTTGGAATTCTAAACTCATACACACCTATCATACCTCTCAAAGAATGTGCCTCAACTAAAGGTGTTTGGTATGTAGCTCGTGGAGGATATGCATGGTATGTATGGTGAACATCTAAAGTGTCCTCTTTCTCCTATTTAGAATGATATGGAAATGGATTTGAGAAGATTTTCAAAGATTTATATTATGTTGGATTTTCCTTTGGAGGCTCAACTAAAGTGCCTAGATCAAGTAGATTGTTGTTTATCAAATCTTTTATCTTATGTCTCAAATTGATGCATCTATTTGTTGTGTGACCTGGTACCCTATAAAAATCACAAAATGCATGTTAATCATATCCCCATAGAAGAGGCTTTATTGGGTCACCTTATTAGATAGGAGGGATATTGATGATGTTAAATTCCAATAATAGTTTTAAAACCCTAGATGGAGACACTGGTAAATTGATAAATGCATGATGATGAGGTGTTGATAAAACCACACGCTAAGGGGGATCTAAAGCTACATTGATTTTTGGTTGATTTTGATTCTTATTGTCATTGATTTTGACCTTGTATGGGACTTTGATATTAATTTTGTTTATTATGTCTAAGATACATGAGTATTTAATTTTTCTCATTGAAATTAGTTTGACTTCTCATTACTTTAGTGTATGACACAATTTAGTGAAGGAAGAGAATCACTTTAACATGATTGATTCATGAAGTTTTGGTAGAAAACTCTATTTTAAGAGGTCCTTTAACTCCTAATCTACCATGAGACTGGTCATCTTAGCCAAGATGGTATTATATTAAAGAACATAGTCCCTAAGATGCTCATTGGTTGTTGTTTCTATTGATAAATTTGAGAATATGAGACCTTATCACCAATGTTGATATTAAAATGTGAGAAGAACATGTATGCTAAAGGATTGAATACCATGAGCAACTGATTTGATAGACTATAAAACCATTATGAATTATAATCCTTTAGAATTCATGGAAATAGCTTGGTAAGTAGCCAATCATTGGGTACATAATACAAACATGCTACATGAAAATCTCTCAAGTGTCTCTCTAGATCACCCTTGCCATCATAAAGAGTAAGCTTGGGTTGAATGGAAACTTGTGACAAAGGTGTATAAGCAATATGATGTGCCAATGGTGTATGTAAAAGAGCAAAAGAATAAAAATCCTATGTAGGTATAATGGTACCCTGCTCAAGATGTTGCACATTGAATTGAAGAGATATTATCTCTTGCACAAGGGCTACCACATCAGGAAATAGGGATGTACTAGTTGTGTCTAGTGGCATAGAAGAAGGCTGGGATACTATAGGGGGTTGTTGAGAGATAGTTTCCCCCATAGTGTCATTCTAAAATGGTTGCTTTATGGGGATGAAAGACTCAAATTTCTTAGCCTATTTAATTTCCATGATAGATTTAAAAATCAGTGTATGATCTTTAGATTATTCCTTAAGTCTTTCTCTAAAGTTTTGGGGGATAAAATATTTTTTGAGTATAACTTCATTATCAAAAATGGGTGTAAGTGGATCAATAGTCCTATGTGGTGGAGCATGAGCATTGGTGTGTACATCATTATTTATATTTTCATACTACTCTTTGTCAAAACTATCCTAATTAAAAATTGGTGTAATCTGGATGTGTAGAATCTATGACTGGAACCTGAGTTGGTTGTTTATCCATGATATATGGCTGAGTTGAAGGAATCTAGGTGAATTCAAGAGGATTGCCACTAAGTCTTTAAATTCATCTCTAAGGAAGAGATACAAGGAATTTAGGTGGCATAAAGAAAAGAACTTATATAATAGTAAAAAATATTAAGCTAATATAATCTAAACAAGGAACTGAAATATGAATAGAAAGGATACAAAACTCTCAAACATGTAAGGTGATATCTCAAGAAGAAAAATAAGAGATAGTACATGCAATTAAGGATTTTTAAAAAATAATTATGTAAAATAATAAGATATTTTTGAATTTAAAATTAATTTCTTGAGTTTGATATGCAAATAAAAATTTAGAAAATGATTGAAAAAGTACTGGAAAATAACTGGGAACTAGTTAATGCAACTAAGGTCTTTTTAGTGAATTTTTTAAATTAGTATGATAATTTTTTAAAATTGATATAAATTTATAGAAATTTTTTAGAATTTTGTTTCAAAAATTTATAAAATATCATAAAATATTTTTTAAATTAGCAATATATTTTTCCTAGTGTTTGGAATGTGTTTGTATGCAAGAAGGACCTAGTATGTGCAAACTAGGATTTTAACAGAATATGTGATATTTTTTGCAATTAAATTATATATTTATGATTTTTAAATGTAGTAAAAATTATTAAATTATGGAAAAAAAATCATAAATAATTATCCCTAGGGTTTATAGGGGTTTTGTGCAAAATTTGAAGTCAAGTTCACCAAATGTTTTATTATTTTCAAAATAATGAGGTTTTATTCCTAATTAAATAAATAGGTCTAAAAAAATTAAATCAATAAATAATATACAAAATTTAAGATACTGATTTGTGTAAATAGATTTTTATTTTTTCCTTTTCTAAATATAGTAATAAGAGAAATCTAACTTAGCTTATTATGAATGATCTGGACTGAGACAAGGTCTAATACTGGAAAAGTAGAACTATGAAACTATCAAATTTGGATCTTGAAGTTTGTTTTTGGGTTATATATGAGTGATAAAAGTGGGACACCCTATTGTCTAGCATTGTAGTCCTTTTTTGGCACTATTATCCATGTGGTTTGAGCTTTTTGGGTTCTATATGGTAGGCTTATGTTACCTTGTTAGTGAAATATTGAAGCCTAAAATGCTATGGAAACTTTATGCTTGTAATTTAGTGGAAACTTTTGTAAATATAGAGAAGGGATTAGTGTGGAAAGGATACATTAAATTCACTTCACACCCCGTGTGTGGGCACGTTACCTACATACTAATACTCTGAGGAGGGATCAAGCTAATGTAGCTCTCCCATTGAAGTGTTTGGTGTAATTTTTTATGATAAATGAAACTAGATGTACTTAAAATGGGTAGGGATAGGTGTAATGGTTGAATAATCTTGAAATTATCTTGGAAGGCTATATGTAGAGAATAGGTAAGAGTGCTTGAGTGTACTTTCTTGTATTCTTGATACTCTCTTGTAAATGAGTGTCAACCCTTATAAATGAAATTTTAATGGCATTTTATAGGGAAATTAATGATCATGGGTTAAATTAATTTGTGTTAGGTTGATAAGGAGAAGGATAAGGATCCAAAATAATCTGACCATTAGGACTAAAAATCAACTTGGACAATAGTGCCAAAATTAGGACACCCTAGGTTTTAGTGCTCCTATCCAAGTTGGGCACTATTGTCCTAAGGGAATGAGGCTTGGGGGAATGGATCTTGGCCTAAAAGATCTACCTAGGCCTAAAAGGGTTGATTTTGAAAGGTTGGGGATGACTAGGAATCAGTGAAAGAATAACCTAGAAAGGTTGTGTGAGTAAGAAAGAGGACCTATGGATTGGGCATCATTATCCATGCTTAAGTCATCCAAATTCACATTTTATATGACTATAATTATATTATATTAGCTGATATAATTGATGAAATATTGTCATACTGGATAGAAGTGGTCAATATAGTTAGAACTATTGGAAGTATCGATGATTATATCAGGTTGATTGATGTAGCTATATAAGCTATGATCTGATATTGACTTTTGTATACTAAACATCTATAAAATGAGATGGATATGTGTCTTGCATAGTTAGGTAAGTGGTAAAATTATTTTAATGGGAATGTGGATAAGGTTTAATGTAAGACACTACATGCCTCATGTTTTTTAGTTGACCACATTTTCATCATTCATTATGGAATGAGGATCAATCAAGGTTTCCATAATATTAGAGGAAGGAGGTTGAGTAGATTGATGATTTGGAAGTGGGTCCTTATAGATGGTAAGGTGAGCATTAACCTAATTAAGAGCGTGATTCTTAACTTTGGAATCATAGGCTTTAGCTACCTTGTCATAGGTTTGTTGACATTCATGTATCATGGTTTCATGATCAAAATTGGGACCAAGGATAAACTCAAGGGTAAAGTTCTTGAGTTGCCTACATGTTTCATAAGAATGTCCCCAACTTGCATGATACCAAAAAACTTCTATGGATCATAACAGTGTTTGGTAGGGTGAGGAGGTTCAAGTTATATTTGTTAAGGTTTAGGAATATGTTTTTGAATTTCTACTAGCAAAATAGGTTTATGAAAATCAACATTGTTTTTGTACAATGATGATGAGGGAGGAGTCTAGGAGGGACTTTTCAAGAAAGGTTGGGAAAGAGTTACCTCACTGGGGCCACTGCTATGAATAACATGAATGACATATATAGAATCATAAGTGTCTTTAACATCATCATTGGTATCATTATATATATATATATATATATATATATATATATATATATATATATATATATATATATATATATATTATAAACATACACATTCTTTAGGTAGGTTGGGAAGGCTCAAATTTTATTATGATGAAATCTTGACATTTAGCTTGATCAAAGGCTTATTCCAAAGATTTTAGAATGATAGTCTTGACTCTATATTGGATTTTAGTATGGATAGAATTGGTAAATAAATGGAATAGGTTGTCTTCCAACATGTTGTGTTCAAATTTTTTAGATAAGTTATTCCAATGCTTAATGAAAGTTTGGGAAGTTCTATATTATTCATATTTATAATTAATGAAATGAGATAAAATATTTTTAGGAAGATCATTTGTTTGGAATTATTAAACGAAAGAATTAACTTAGTCTTATATATTAGAAATGATATGAGAATTAAGTTTATTTTAACAATCTAGGCAATCCCCTGAAAAGGTTTTGGCTATAATTTTGGTAATAGTGAAGTTATTTAGCTTAATCCAATATTTTTAAATGTTACCAAAAGTTTTAAATGAAAAATAGCATCAATATTTCCATTATAGGTAATGCTATTATTAATATCTCTTATGTCTAAGGTTTCAATTTGAGGAATTAATGGATTATTTTGAATATGCTTGATAACTTTATTAAGGAGTAGGGGTTGAGGAATAAGATTAACCTATATATTTCAAATTGGGGGTGGGGGGCGGCACGGGGGCATTCAAATTTTTTAGTCCCCGTTAAAGTTGTTGAGCACAAATTTACAATGACCAAAGTTTATTTTGCATTTTCATTATTTTATTGACATTATAAGTTTTAAAGGTATCTATTTGATTTGTGGCTTGCAACAATATTTGATTAGTATTTAGAGTTTGTTGACAAATAAAAGTGGCTTGGTATGAACTAGTGGTGGAATTAAAAAGTATTAATATGAGCACTTTGATTAGAAACACTAGAAGAAATATTTAGCATAGTAATGATTATAATAGGCATAATAGAAGAATAAGGAAGAGAACAAGTCATATATTGACTTGCCCCAAATCCTATCAAAGTGGTATGTGTAGGTGAATGGTAACATCCTATGTGGGGTACCATCATTAGGTATAAATTACCATAATATCCATACCCCTATATTGAGGTTTTTCATTGATGAAAAGGATCATTTGATAGTGTATTCAAGATCACTCTCATCCTCAATCATGGTCATGTGGCGAGGATAGTTAAAAGGATCTAGAGTTTGGGAGGTAGAGAGTGAATTATAATATGTTATTTTAGTAGTTACAAGAAAATTAAGTTAATCTCAATTATTAATAATATTAAAATGATATTTAGGATCTTTATGGGAGTTAATCAAATCCATCATATCATGTGTTCTATGTTCAGAATCATCAAAGATATATTGCATGATGGAAAGTTGACGTGAAGAATGAATTGGATTGGATAAACTATAAAAAAACTAATAGTATTAGTCAATTTAGTAAAGTAGGGAATTAAAACTATATCAAACTTATCATTGTAGTTTTGATAATTAGGATATTTTATATACATATTATATTGAAAAGTGTGATGTAGTGTATAGGATAAATTCAAACTAGAATCTATAATTAAATTGTATCAAACTATTCAAGGTAGTTATAAAAGTAGGAGATGAGAAACAAATGTGAATGAGATAGTATCTGTGATTTATTATGAGGAGATTTCAAATGTTAGGGAACAAACTGAGTTGATTTGTTTGATATAGTTTGTGGGATAAAAGTATGATAAAAATAGGTAGGATGTGAACTTTATCAAGTTGTTCAATGTAATTTCATAGGTAAATAGATAATATGTAGGGTATTACACTTTATCAATTTGATTGATGTAGTCAAGGATGTAGACATAGGATACTATATCAAGGTGGTCAATGTAATATGTAAATACAAGTAATAGTATCGGCATTGGTTGATGTAGTTACTACACATAACACATAAATACATAGATGTAACCTAATGTAGTAGACAATAAAAAAATAAAATATCAAGTAGTAATTATGAATTTAGTTATTTTTTCTAAACATTTTTTTGAAAAGAAGATCAAGTAGTTGTACTAACATGATTTGACTATTTTTTAGGCTCTCATAGATACTAGCTCATTTGTTGGATAGTGTTAGCCTTATGTTTTGAATCATTGACTATGAAGGAAGTACCATTCCCATATTCCACTAAACTCAGTATCAATGGTAATCAAAGAGTAAATTCCTATCACTAACTACTAATTGATGCACTTTAAAATCATGTAGATGGATGGCTTCCTAGAATTCAATAAAAAGGGAATCTTAGGAATTTTTGATATATTGTGAGGCAAGTGAAAACTAAATTCTATGTTATTATGTATATTATGGCTATTAATATTGATGTAATCCCCTCATTCTATGATGTATATAAACAATAGATAAGTAGTATAAATAGAACATAGTGTAGCACTTAATGATAATAGCAAAGTAGTTTGAAAATTGTCATAAAATAACTTCTAGGGAAAACCAAATAAATAGAAAATAAATTTTGAAAATTAATATAGAAAAATAATTTGAAATATTAAGTGAATTAAAATAAGCATGCAATAAAATTGAAACGAAATGTGTGATTATATTTTGAAAGGAAAAGTTAATATGCCTTGTTTATGCTTGAAAATGAAACAAATGTAACTAACTATATTAGCATTGGGTGATGTAGTTGTATAAAATAAAGAACTATATTAAGTATATTGATATAGTCTATGTAAAATAAGATTAAAAATAGATAAATAAGACTAGATTGAATAGGTCAATTTAGTTTGTTAATAATGATTATGATTATAGTTTTAAATTTAGCAGGTCGATATAATTTATCAAAAATATATGAAATACAAAAATAAGTTGAATAATTTGATGCAATTTATTGAAAAAACTACAATATATAACTAAATCAAATATTTTGATATTTTTTATTTAAAAATAAATGCAATAAATAACTAAATTGAATAGATTTATATTATTTACTAGAAAAAAATTTAAAAATAACTACATAACTACATAACTATGTTGATCAGATTGATATAGTTGATTGGAAATGTTAGTTTAAGATGAAATTATATCATCTTGTTTGATATATTTTCCTAGATAAATGGTTTAAAATAACTAAATATACTAGGTTGATATAGTTATTTGGATAAGATAAGAAGTAGACCTTAATATAAAACTATGTTCCATTGATTGAAATAATTTACTAGGAAAACACAGATGAAACTATGTCACATTGTTTAATATAGTTTATTGTAGGTGAAATTTGAGATCAATTTATATTGACCTTTTTGATATAGATTGTTGGTATAGAAATGAAATATTAATGTATCAAACTAGTTGATATAGTTCATTATAGAGGTGAAAACAATGGTTAATTCATGTTAGGTTCACCAAAATGTATGTAATGAGCTAGGGTTGAAATTCAACTATCCTATCTAAATATTTAAATTTAGAGAAGGTAAATAAAGTAAATCCCATTTATACTTAATGAAATTAGGATATGACCAATTGATCTGTTAAACCTATCAAGGAAAGCACCTACAATACAATGTCAAGAGAAAGTGTTCCAAAACCTCTACGAAATCAACATAATGTAATATCCCTGATTAGGTATCTAATTATAAAGTAATAAAATTTAAAATCAAGTAATGTAAGTAATGGTATGGGTTAGAAACATATTAAAATGGTCAAGGAGCCATGGTAGACAAATGGAGACCTAGATTGCATAAGGTGTATAAATGGAAAGTTTGAATAATCCTATAACCACACTAAGTTTAATTGTAGAGATAATTAAAATAAGGAGATATACATTCATTAACTAATCAATTATGTAACTTCTATCTATCAAAAGGAAAAATCTAGGGTTATAATATACTTACCTTGAACAAGATCTATCGATCCTCAATCTCTCCCTTCGCTAATGGTGTTTTTTAAGAGATTGTTGTGGTTCCAAGGATCTCAATGACTAAACCAAGATTTAGGATAAAATGACTCCTCATATTTCATCCAATATTCCATAAGATAATATTTTCCCTCCAAGATCATATCTAAGTAATAACTCCTCTAAATATAAACTTAGGGCACAAGTGTGAGAAATATCAATTGAAAATACAATATTCCTCTCTATTGGATTGAATGTGACTTGTATTTATAGTGATGGATGATCCTAATACATCCCAAATATTTATTCAAAAATATAAACCAACTTGATTTAGTCTTGAATCGGCTAACTAACCTCAAACTAGGTCAATGAATCTAACCTAGTTATGAAGCGTTCACTAAAAAATTTGTAACTACATTGACCTAATAGATGTAGCTGGGATAGGATGGATAAATTTTATAACTACATTGATCTAGTTGACATAGTAGGAAAATATAGGTCTTGACATAGTTAGAGGATACGAGATTGAATAAGATAACTTAGGGGATCAAATATGGGTAAGTTTGAATGGATATGCTAATGATATATAAATAACAATGTCTCTATTGAAACAACATCGCTATGCCTACCCTTTTCTAGGTGCACTCTTTAAGGCTTGTACTTAGAGATTAAAACTTAACAAGTTGTTTTAAGAAAGAAAATGTTAGTAAATAATAAAGTTTAAAAATATTATGTGTAAATGGATTTATCTAAATCACACAAGCAACACATCAGTTAGTTTAATGTTTTGGATGAGATTTTTCAAGAATATCTTCACCATACAAAGGTTGCCTATAAAATAAAGAGTATTATGGTATGACAAGTTAATCAAGACATGCATGTTTAAAACTAGATATTGGGCATAATTTAAAGTATAAATATCACAAGGGTATGTTATAGATAAGGTGGTTTGATCTATAAGATGTCAATAAATTAATTGATAATGGAGTAGTCAATTTGTAAACTAGGAATTGAGTAAGATTTAAGTTTTTGGTCAATGATCATAGCCTAAAAATATACAAGAAACCTAAAAAAAGAAGAGTTCATCAATAAAATTTAAACATGAGTTGAATGGAGATCACTAACACTACAGTTTAACCTATATTAGAATCTTATGATGTCATCATCACAAAATTGAAGTATATATAAAAACAATAACAAAAAACCCTTGGGAATTTTTGGTAGTATTGGGTTAAAAAGTTGAGATACTAGCTGACCAAACAATAAATATAAATCATCTTAGGCTATAAATTAGATTGTTTAATACTTAATAAAATTTATTTAAAAATATATAATGATTTTATTTTTTATTTATTTGGCCACTCATCTATAGTCCTATATAATTTATATGGTTTCAAGTAGTTTCTACATGTTTTTTGAGAGTATCTACATGTTTTATGGTAGTTGTTACAAGTGTCCTAAAAATGTTGTAAGTTTAATCTACAAAAACATATTAACTCCTAAAAAATCTTATATATTAAAAAATCATACCACTAACTGGCCTAGTAGATCGTAAGGTACCTAAATAGTGCCACTAAAGGAATATGAGCACAAAAACTTGGCCTTGTCATATTACAAAAATTTATCTACATGTATTCTCCATAAGGACAAGTAGAAGAAACACTACTCTCAAAAATCATCATCAAACTTAGTGCTAATCCATGAAAAAACATTCATAGCACAAAACCTCTAGTTCTTATTACCTCTTTCTCATAAGTTTTTTGTTTATTGGCTACTTGATATAGGAAGTTGTAATCCATTACTAAGGATTGGTTGATACACCTAGTTTGAATCCATTTTTATAGATAATTCCACTAAAATTATAACACATTCACCACTAAAATCACACACTCAATTCTTTATCTTATATAATATGATTTCAAAACTAGGTATTCTTGAATTTTTAAAATCATCCTCCAAGATCATTCAGAAGTTGCATGCACTGATAAAGCCCCAACCAAAACCAATAGAGTATCTTGTGGAAGATCAACTTAATTAGTAATTTTTTCCCCCTATTTTTATTAAAACACAATAAATGAATTGTATTTTTACTTATATATATATATATATATATATATATATATATATATATATATATATATATATATATATATATATATATATAATTGGAAATATCAAAAACTTAAAGATGTACAATAATTAACTATTCTGATTTGACAAATTACTAAATATGGAAAGTGTTATTTTGAGAGAGTACTGAGAATAAATATACCTAGATTTCATGATGATTTTTGTTGATTTTTATAATTTTTTGAATGTGAAAATTAAAAGAAGAAGAGACTATGCAGGCTCAATATCAAACACAAAATTATAAACATAATCTAGATAGGTTTTTTATATGTGGATGGTGGTACAGTGTGATCTAATATGTTAACCATAGATTCATCTCAATTAACCATGATAGATGATAGGCAAGAAAAGATAGAGAAATTAATTTTAGAAGTGAAAAATCAATGGTATAAATAGTAGATAAATTTTTTTACATGATCATAACATATGGATAATGATGTAGTGTATTTGAGTATATTAATCAAAGATTTGTCATGATTGATGATGTAAAAATTGGCTATTACACTTGTGAATGTTAGGTAATTTAAGATACAAGAAGTAGGGTTAGACATTTTTAAATTTTTATGTCTAATATTAACTTTGAAACCCTTATGGTGCATTGATATCTTGATAACTTGAAAGGATAAGAGGGGAGTGTAAGGGGCCAAGCTAACCTCAATCACCCCCTTGATGATTGACCATTGCCTATATATCCAATTTTCTATAGAGGGAAATAAATACCATTTAGTTTTCCCACCTAGAATGAATATGTGATTGTGTTCCTATTGATTATATGTATGTTTATATATTAAAAGTTAATAAACTAGTTTTTTATAATGGTTATTCTTGACATTAATATCTTTACTTGGTCTATTTGTTGTTTCGCTAACATATTTCTTCTTAGTCTATTCATTGTTTTGATAACCTTATTTATTCTTATAAAAACTTGAAAAATCATACATACATCCATATTTCTATCATATTTATCCCTATTCATATCACATACCTTGTGTTTTACCCTTTTAGAAAGAGTTAAGTGGAATAGCCTAATCAACTGAGTATACTATTCTAAAATTAAACTAATTAAATAGTCTAAATTCATAATATTATGATATAGTATTGAATTATGAAAGTATGCTAACTGTATAAATTTCCATATCCAAAATAGTAACTTGAATTCTTAAACACAAGGAAGAGGTAATACTTATCTTATTCATTGATGTGTAGATATATTTAATAAGTGAAGGTGCAAAATAATATAGTATAATGTTCCACCCTGATTCTTTAGATCTTGGAATTTAGTTTTTTGTAGCTTGGACACTACTATAAGAATCTATACATTAGTGTCAATTCTTCTATCTATGATTGAGTACAATTCATGTTTTATAAATTCTACCTACACCTATGAGGGTTCATTGTCAGCTTGTAAATTCTCTATTTAGATCATGTATATAGGTTTTGTATTAGTATGTAGCTCAAAACCTTAAGTCCTCTAATTAGGGAATTTTACCTTGAAAAATATGTATTAGTGAGATATATTGAAGTCAATATAACCTCAAATACCCCTTTGTTAGTCAATGTTGCCTACATAACCAATACTATGAAAAGGGACTTAGACCGATGTACTTCTCCCCCTTATGTGGGATTATGTCTAAACAATTATGAAATATGATATATGTGAGTGTATGTAGTGATCTAGATTATAACTTGACAAATATTTCTCATGTAATTCTCTTTGAATGTTTCAAACCTATAAGAATACTACTCCTATGACCATTTTTGAAATAGTGAAGAATATGGTAGTTTTACAAGTTTAGGAGGTACTTTTGCTTGGTATAATACATATGTGTGATTCATTTTTACTTGACAATAATGAAGTATATTTAACCTGTATTTATAAAACACCTTTTAAAAATATTTCATGAGATGGTTAATTGAGAAAAATAGGCTGACCCTTACATGTTGAAATATTTTCAAATTATATCTATTGTAAAGTTTAGACACTAGTGTCAATGATAGTATCCAAGTCTAGATGGCAGTGTCTAAGAGGATATAAACTTTTTTAATATATGTAATTTCTAGAGTAGGTATTAATCATGTTTTATGAAAAAATTGGGCTACAAATTACCTAGGTAATTAGAATATCAATTTCAAATTATAGGATAAGAATTTACACCCTATGATATGGATAATATGAGCCTTTCAATAATATAAAGGTGTTAAATGAAAGGGTTGATCCATGAGTGATTTTTGTCAAGTATACAAGACTAGTTTATCATATATAATATAGATTTACCATCTACATATCCCCCTGTTAATCTAATAATGCATAAGGATGAAATTACTAGGTTAAAGGAAAATAAATTTGTATTGTGATGTGTAAAACACATCTTGATTTGACTTAAATCCCATTTCATTTGATATTTGTGTATTACCCACAACTAAGAGCATGTTATAGTGTAATTAGTGCATATAATCTAAAAATTAAATAGTTGAAATATTTTAAAGAAAAGAGAGTAAGTAAAGAGTATATTTGTGTGTTGATGAAACCATATTTCCCCTTTGGTAGTTTACTTTGGTAATGATGCTTTCTTGTGTAAGTATTAAAAATTGGTTCACAACTAAACCTTGGAGATGTGAAGAGTGAAATTGGAGGGTGATCATGCCCACAATCTAGTGCAAGATTGAAATGTAACAAGTCTATCAAGATCAAATGTATACATGATATATCCAATCTTGATTAGATCAAATGGTGTAACCTTCTCAACCTAAAAAATGAAAGTAGTTTCAAGGCCATCAAGTTTGATGAATCTTGACTGAACTACTCAAGGAATCCAATCATTTATATAGATAAATCTTAATTGGTGCATCTTGGTAAGGTTGGTGCATATATGTGTACATAATATAAATATGTATTTATGATTTGGTGTATTTACATGGTATATACACCTATAATATGTCTCAAGATCAAGTATATATCAAAATGTAACCTCTAATTTGTAAACCATCTATAATATCTATCACAAATCTAAAAAAATCTATCTCAAATCTATGAAAATCAATTCCAAATACATAAGATTTTGACCCAAGTGTATATATCAATCATGTAAACTATATTAAATTCTAATTATTTTTCCAATTATATGTGTATGTGGACTTATGTGTCTATGACATTCCCCCACTAATATGTCCACCTTTTGAGGTGATGGGAATGCAACATGATAGTCACCTTACTTAAAAGGATAATATAACCATGTTAGATCTATATCAATCATGTAGTAAAGATGCATATAATGGTATCATGTCTAAGTATATGTATCATTGAATCTTATGGTATCCAAACATAACAAGGCATAAGATGTATGATATGTATCATGGAAACATATATATGTAATAATCACAATATTATCACACACATAAGAGAACTCAATGTCATGAAAAATTGGGTATAAGGAGACTAAAAATATGGTCGTGTTCAAATTTTTCACACTCAAGGAAGAAGACATGTTCAAATGTTTGCACACCAAATAAATAACACTTAGTGGCATCATGGCCAAAGAAAAAATAACATGTTCAAATGTTCCATAATAGATGTAGGTATAAAGTAATAAGTAAAATCAAGTAAGTCATGTGAGAAGATGCATAAGTGAAATATAAGAAACTAGCATAATCATATCATACTAGCCCCTGCATACATGTGTTAGAAATATGTATTTTAAAATATCATATCCAACACATTGTGTGACATGTAATCATGATTATAGACATGTGTAATATTTAGTATGTAATATCAACATGATAATGTAAAGGCATTATAAAATAATATAACATTTATTAATCATGATCAATAGACACAAATGCACCTAGAGTAGTGTGTCATGTGGGTAGAAAAAAGGTCCAACATTTTCATGTGCATGTATCATGGATCTAATGTATAAATGTATCACATACAAGTACCCATGATGCATATGTGTGTATAGAAAGTACAATGTATGCCAAATGATATTATTTATTGACATAAGGTAAAAAAATATGTAAAAAGGCTAGTAAACATATAAATGTTAAGTATTTTTGTATTTTTGGTTTAATTGAATGTTTTTTTAATTATTATTTGATTTTATGAAATTTTGAATTTTTTGGTGTAATATTTATGTAAGTGTATAATGTTTATTGGGTTTTGAGAGGCTTTCCTTCAATTATATTTAGGTGGTACCTGCATTTCCCTAATTTGTCTATAACTGTGAATGGGTTTGGTTTGAATTTCCATTTATTATCTTTTTCTACATTAGTATTCTTCTAAGATTATTTTAATACTAGATCACAAACATCAACTACATGGTCAAACCTTTATGGTGTATGTTCACTTAACCCTCCCTTGGTAAACCTATAGATATTCAATATCATATTGCATTTTTCATCCGACTATTCCAACTCATGTAATCACTTCTCTCAATACTCATTATCATGATGAAAATCATTAAAGATAAATGTGCAAAGATTGGATTTCACTTCCTTCTGCCAGATCAATTAGAAAAACTACATTTGTACCATAAACCAAACCATAGGGTGTATCTCAAGTAGGTGTGTAGACACTAGTGTGGTATGCCCATAAGGCACAAACCATCAATTAGGGCCAATTTTTATTGTACCTTTCAACTATTTTTCCAAGTATTTTTACAATAGTCTTATTTGTCACTCTTGCTTGACCTTTACCCTATAGGTAGTAGGGTGTAAAAAAGTATGTTTAATTTTATATTTATTAAAAAAACACTTCACCATTCTATTCTTAAATGGTGACCCATTATCTATAATAATATCTAAAGGTAAACCAAACTGATAAATAATATTGTCATCAAAAACTTGCATATGTCATCTCCAATTGTAGACTCAAGTGGAATTGCTTCTAACCTATTTTTTAAATATTTTTTAGTTATGATTATGAATTTGTTGACCCTTATTGATACCAGATGTATTTTTCCAATCAAATCAAATCTCTAAATGGAGAATGACCATGGTGAAACAATTTGTTGTAATTCATGAGATGGATCATGATTTAAATTATTATATTTCTAACATTAGACACATAATTTATCTTGATCAACACATTCTTTTTCTATTGTGGGACAATAATAAACTTATCATAACAATTTTTGGGACATTTATTTTCTTTTGAAGTGTCCCCCATGCTCACTATTATGCATCTCTAGAAGTGTGGCTCTTGTCTCATCTTTGCTAAGGCATCTTAGTAATTGTCCATTGAATCCTATTTTTAACAAGGCATCTCCAATGATAACCTAAAAAAGTACCTCACTCTATAGCTTGCATTTATCATTCCAAATAAAATTATATAATATAAAATCTTGATATAGAAAATTATAAATAATACTATACCATTCTATAGTTTCCACACTACACGTAATTATGAGAATTGATAAATCATCCATTTAAGCTAGTGTAATTAAAGACTAACATAGTTTTTATATTGTAAAATTGATTAAATAATTATTAATATCAATGGGAATAATGATGATGTTGTATTTTCCATTGCAACATCATGATGGTTATCATTATGTGGGATAATTTTGATAGAAAAAGTATCAAATGTTTCTTTCAATTTGCCTACCATTGTTTTATATGGGAATAAATTCTCTTTTTTTATTTGGTAATGATTTTTAACATAATTAAAAATAAAATTAGAGTCACCATAAACTTTAATATTTTAACATGAAGGATATTATATATATAACCTAATGATCAATGCTTTGTATTATGTTATATTTTTGGTGCATGAAAAAGCTAGTCTATAATAAAATGGCATATATTCTCCTTTAGGGGTATGGAAAATGATACCTACACCCACACATGTCATACATAGAGATTAATATAATACCATATTCCATATTTTATTTTATACATGATATGTCACTATCTCATCACAAAAATCCCTAGTTATTGGAATAGTGTCTGATGGTGAACTCACACTAATTGATCAGCTACAACTTGGACTTTTACTAATTTTTGAGACATGAACTTAAGATCAAATTATAAAATCTACATCACTCATTTATCTATTAAACCTAATATATGGGGTTTGTTTATGAGAAAATTTAATGGGTATTCCTTTATTATAACATGGATCTCATTATTAAGCATATAGTGCCATAATTTATGTGTAGAAAATACTAATCCCAAACATAGTTTTTTCATTACAGTATATTTGCATTCATAACAATTTATGGCTAAGGTAATAAATTGTTCATTATTTATGATCATCATCATATTATACTAATAATATCCTTGAGGCCTCATGTGTTCCTCAAATATAAATAAGTAATGTTCTATCTGGTAATGGAGGTATGAGTACTGATAGATTTACTAAATATTATATAATTATATCAAAACTCTTTTGGCACATGTCATCACAAGTAAATTTTGTATCCTTATTGAGTATACATGTTAAAGGTATCAATTTATCAATTAATCACACAAGAAAACATTAATTTATTTTAATTTTTCCTTGTAAACATTGTAACTACTTGAAATTAGTTGGTGATGGCATCTCTATGATAGATTTTATAAACCTTTTTTGGATCAAAATTAATAACACATTAATAAATAATGTAACCCAAGATATTTATGGAAGACACCCAAAAAAAATTGGATTTAACTACACATTTAACTTTTATAAACATTCAAATATTTATCTTAGATTGGTAATGTGATCTTACCAGTGGTTGTATTTTGCTAATAAATCATCAACATAGTCTTGAAACATCTTATGAATCAAATCATGGAAAATATGTGTCATTACCATTTGATATGTAGCTCCTACATTTTTAGTCTAAAAGGAATGATATTATAACAAAATATTCCCCATGTTTTAGTGAATGTTGTATTTTCTTGATTTTTTTGGTTAATTTTGATTTGATTTTTAGCCAATAAAGCCATCCATGATGAAAATGTCTCATACCTAGTCATGGAATCATCTTTTGGGAAATTTTTTTTAGATATGGATAGTCTATATAATATATAATTTCATTGCCAATGATATGTGGGTGAGTTGGCTAAGTGTCTTGATTGTTTCAATCCCCACCTAGGTTCAAATCTTTAGAAAGGCATGTGAGGCTCGTTGTGGCCATTGGTTGTATTTTCAGGGCCGTTAATGGTTATTAGTTATCCTCAAGACTAGTGGTATCCATTTTTGGTAAGATTTATTATACATATGGTAGTATCTAATATAAATGTGGTATTCAAGTGGTTGATAAATTATATGGGGATCTATACCCTTGACTATGTTACAAAATGGTATATGCTTTGATCAAAAGTTATCATCAATGAAAAAATGAATGTTGCCTTAGGTTTGGTGATAGGGACTATATTAAGAACCAAATAATAATGTGCAATGACTCCAATGAATTATTAATATAAGATTATTTTAATATCATTTTTTAAAATAAGGGACACCTTGGGATGCATCGTACAATTTTTTTTGTTTGACAGGGTTTTTATTTGGATATAGTATTATATTATGAAATGCCTTAAATGGATCAATGTTGATAACATTAGAATAATACCAAGTGAATAATTATAGATAATTATGTAAAATCTACCACTAAACTTTGACTTTATCCTCTTACATCATTACGGCTAGTAATAATGGTCGAGGATCTTGATCTGTTCAATTATTATATTATGATGTTTCTTCATTAATCAAAGTGGATCTATCTACAATATATGGTGTAGTAGGAGTTGTGTTATGAATATCATGTTAGATATTGGTATCATAATTCTCATTAAATTAGTCATAAGTAGAGGTAGTATGAGGAAACCTATTCTTACGGTATAAGTAAGGGACATTCTCATATGCTCCTAAGTACTCTAGAAATGACTCATCATTGGAGAACTCATCTAAAGTCCAAATTTTTGGAGAAGTATTTATGTCTATCATATAAAAGTTTACCAATTATAGAATAGAATTAATATTAGGTATGTTCATGAATTTTAAATTCAATTTTATGAAACATGATTGGTTATAAGTGATATGTTTGTTAGTCCCATATTTTTCTCTAAAACCCAGGGCTTATTGATTTTTATTATTTGATATGTAAATAGGTTGGGTTATAACCTTCTCATTTTTTCCTAATCCTTTTCTATTGTATCCATGTTTGAGTAAATTTTAGATCCAAAATCATATTTTGATGATTGTGGTGTGTAAGCATTTGTCTGTTGAATCATTTCACAATATTTGAATGGATCCATATCCATTAGGTGGTTATAAATGAACCCATCATGGTTAAATTTTAGGCATGAATGTAAAGTGGATGAAATCCCAAAATTATTTTTAATTGAAGTCATTTGGCATAAATTTACATAAAGTAGCTAAGGTGTAGGGTCCCATAGTAATATGCAATGTTAGTTACCCAAGACACTTCATGAAATGTTTTCAAATCCCTTTATATTCATATTTGATGATTTTAAATCTTTGGAATAAATACCTTCTATATAAAGGAAAGATATGTTACAAGGTTGAGTCTTGAACCATTGTTCTTAAGTTCCCTTTTAACTATTTTATTGCAAACACATACCTAAATATATAGGGGCAAATAATAATCAATAATATGCTGGATAAGTACATATTCCTTTTTAAAGTAAGTAGTATGCTTTGTCCTTTTTATAATATTGAACATGGAAGCCACATATGATGGTTATATATTGCTTAGAAATATATTCATGTGTAAGGATTCCAAAAGAGTATCTTTGTATCAATAAGATTTATGTAACAAATCTAAGAGAGAAACCTTATCAATAGCATCATTGGGTTATTTTTTAATAGATTATTCAAATGTAATTTATTCCATATACTCCATTTGACTCTTGGTAGTGACATGTAGAGATCATGGTAAGCATTATTACAATAATGGGTATGCATAAATACACTTGTTTTAGTTGTATCATGTTATTGACCCCATTATTTTATATCTTTGATTGATTGAACAATGTATGAGAGATTAATAAATGACTACCACCATGTATTTTATAAGGAAATAACCACTAAACTTATCCATATTAAACATGATTAATTCCTTTGTAATTAAATAAAATTTTATTTTAAGATTTTTAACAATTTGTAAAATTAAAAATCAAAAAACCCTAGGGCAAGTTATGATTTTGTGCAAGAAGAATGAGAGGTCAAGTTCACCAAGTTTTTTAAATTTTTTGGAAAGAGTTATGTGTGAATAAAATAATCTATTAAGGATTATATTATTTTAAAATCAAACCACTTAAATAATTTAGATTCATAATATTATGATACAACACTAAATTAAGAAAGTATGCTAAATATAAAAAGTACCATGCCCTAAATAATAATTTGAATACTTAAACCCAAATAAGAGATAATACTTATCTTATTCTTTTATGTGCAGATAGATTTGATAATTTAGGTGTAGGATAATACTATTTGATGTTCTATCTAGAATTGTCAAATTTTAGAAATTAACTTTCTAGCAGCCTAGACACTATCATAAGAATCTATAAACTAGTGCCAATGCTTATATCCTAGTTTTAATTCTTCTATACATGATTAAGTACAAGTAATTTTCTATAAAATACACCTACTCCTATTAGGGTTCACTATAACCTTGTAGATTCTTTAATTGTATAGTGTACATAGGTTATGGATATCAATATGTAGCTCAAAACTTAGGCCTTAAAATTATGGCATACCACCTTGAAAACTTAGGGTTAGTGGGATAAATTTAAGTCCATATTATATATAAAGTAAAGTGAAGTTGATCTAGTAATTAATCCTCACTCAGAGAAGATAAATCACACTTACCCTTCCACTTTTGGTACATTTAGAAAATCAAGGTCATGACCAAGATGGATCCACTAGACCTAACCAAAGGGTCCCTTACCACAATAATATCACTAGAGAGGGTTCCAAATCCTCTAGTCAAGCAACACCATGGAATAACCCTAGCTAAGTCCTATGTTTTCTATATTCACAAAGTATATACAAAGTAAATTAAAATATAACCTAATGCTCACCAAATCTTGTGGCATAAAATGGGTGTAATAAACATAAAAATAAACATGCATAAAATATCTATACTTAATCCAATTTATAGTAAATCCTAATTCATGGAGAGAGAAGCATATTATCTAACACATGCAAATATCTCTACTTTAACAAAGGAGGAACAAAGTTATGAATACTTACCCTTGAATACAAACCCATCAACCCTCAATCTCTCCCTTGTCTACAGTGATTTGAAAAAGGTTGTTGTGGTATATAAGGATAATAAGGATAAGTTAGCTCTAGGTTACACAATTTCCTTGTGCATCCAAAAGACTTTTCCATAAAACAAGATCTGTATCTCCAAGTGTAGTATTGTAACCCTAATAAATACTCCCAAAGTAGAATGGTGGATAAGTAGATGTATAATATATTACGTTATTCTTATTCTCTCTGTAAATGGTGGAAATAATGTGTATATATAGTTGAATTTAACCCTAAACCCTTATAAAAGTTTAGTGGATAGTGTCAACCCTATTCGACCTTATATTTTTAATTGATAAAATCAAGTTAGGTCTTAGAATAGGTCATCTAAAGCCAAAAGAGTCCCATAATGTGCTGATATAATTTAAGTATAGGCTCGACCTAGGCTGACATTGTTCAATAAATGTAAAAAATAATTTTTGGCTTCGATAGGGGTTGTGTAAGGTGGAGAATTTCTTGGAAGAGTGTGTAAGGGAGGAGTAAAATATTAGGTAAGTGTATAGGAGATAGTTTTGTATATTGTAAATGGTGGTATAGGGGACAAAAATATTTCAGAACACCAATGGTCTACCCACCCCTTTCTTGGTGCACCCTTTAAGGCATGCACTCAAAGAGATTGAGACTTGATGGGTTCCTGCAAGAAAGAAAATATCAGTAATTGATGAAGTTTGAAAATATTATGTGTATACATATTCCCCACTTGAACCTCATCACATGTCATATAGGTGTAACATAGGATGGTGCTTTGGGAAAAGAACATATAAACACACAATGTTGAAGCTAAATAATTGTAGTAAGAAGTGAATAAGAAAAATGAAATAACAAAATTGAAAAATGCATACATTTACTTACCTTAGTGTTGTAGAAGAGGAAGGAAGTGAAATAAATGTGAAGGTGTCCAATGTAGGTAACATTAGGTGAACCTATAAAAATTAGTGTAATTTTGATTTTTTTTCAAAATATATATGTAATATGTTAAAAGACTCTCTAAAAATTTAGTATTCCATAACATCTTATGGTTAAAAAATAGAGCTAGTAGAAACAGAGTTATGGTCTAAAAATGGAATCTAGTGGTAAATAAATGATAAGTAAATAATTTTGAATGGTAAATATAAATATGGTGAAAATCAATTCATTTTTATTTAATTATTCTAAGAAAATATTGCTCTAAGATACCCAATTTTAGGCTAAAGATCAACCATGGTGAGGAGATGACAACTACAATGTGGAGGATGCATAGTGATCACAATAGGTGCAGTGTAGGTAAGGAAAGAATTAATTTCAATTTTTTGAGAAATTTTAATTGAAATTAAGTTAAATATATAAAATTGGATGGTAGACAAAATTTAAACACCAAAAATGACCCTAGGAAATATTTAGGTAGACTAGGGGTAGAACATGGTACTAGTTAGGAAAAGATCTGACTAATAAATGCCTAAGGTATTTATGGTAAATGATAAAAAAATCATCACAAACTAGGAACAAAGCCTACCCATCAACATAGTTTGCAAGGTGAGAAAAATCTAAGGGGATGACTACATAGTAGTGGGCTGATTTAATATCACTAGAGATGGATGAATGTGTAGTAGTGGGTTAATACAATTAGAAATAGGGAAATGGCCAACATAGTACCTACTCACTGATTTAGTTCATACTATATGGACAATATAATTTGTTAAATTAGGTCGACTATGTAGTATAAGGCTGATATAGTATGCTAGAACTAGGAAAGGGTCAATTTAATATCAAATGGGCTGATAACATATGGAAGAATAGGCCGACTTGTAATATAAGGTTGATACAATGTGGCAAGACTATGATAGGGAAAATTTAGTATCAAATAGGCCAATGGTGTAGGAAAAGGATAAAAATACAAAAACAAATAAAAAAAGTTGATTAATTAGTTAACTTTTAGTATTTTGAGAATATTTATATTTTATTATTATGACATTGAGATATAATACATTTTTTGTTTGATATTTTGTAGAGGTAATAGATATTATCATGCCTAGTGGATGCATTATAGCTACCATATTTTATGGAGGTTTTTTGGGATGTGGATAGATCTCAACTGGTTACCTTAGGTTTTGGAGGCATCATGTAGATGAGATGAATTTTTTTGAGTGTTGATCTCATTTTCATGTTCCTAGGATCATGGAGATGATTGACCAACACTTTTTTGTGGGAGGTGGAGGGGGATACTATAGAGGAAGTGATCACCTTAGAGTATGCCCATGCCTTGTTTAGACTTTATTGATGATAGGTAACATACCAAAGTCATAGGATGAGAGATAAAACTTATACCAATGGGTGACATGATCAAATAGGATCTATCATGGTCTACATGTGAGATTATTTGATGTTTATCTCACATCCATTCTATATATATAGAAGTTTATGATAGGGGTTATTATAATATGATTTTTATGTCACAAGTCAAATGGAGGTACCATTATATGTGATAGCTTTATTGTTGACCAATTTTCACCCACAGGCAAAATTTCAGTCACCTTCTTCCCCTGCTGTTTAATGCCAATCATCTTCAGGTTGCACAAGTTTAATAAGTCTGGTTCATGCCCTAGTTCAAGTGTTCAGCGACCTTTTGGTTCAAAGGTTCATTGCTTAGTTCAAGCATCTCAATTCAAATATCATTGAACCTTCGTACCATTAAACCGTTGAACCTTTTGGTTTAACGGCTTGGTTCAATGGTGTTGGTTCAAAGCAAACAGTCTGTCGGCTTTCTTTCATTTGTAATCGGCACGCTTGGTTAAACCAATTGAACCATTGAACCTTTTCATTCAACGGGCTTGGTTCAAGGGTGTGCCCTTGGCTGAAGGGTAGTCTTCAAAGCTCAAGTGCCCTTCTGAAAGGGTAGGCACTCCAATTGTAAAGGATCTGGGTAAGTCTTCTAAAATTTGTCTAAGTCCCGAAATCTATCAAAACTCTAAATTTCTTTGGGCGCGTTTCAAATACAAAGGGCTGGGGCCAAGGAGAATTTCCATAGACTTTTTGTCCATGGGAAATTGTTCATAGACAAAAGTCTATGAAAAACAAAGCAAGCCAAGAAATCCCCGAGGAAATTGACCTAGGGAAATTGTTTGCAGACAATTTGTCCGCGAGAGCCCGGGAGACAGTCCAGAGTACCAAGGAGCCTGTCGAAGGACCCCGAAAGGGTAGGTGCCCTTGCAAGGGAATTCTAACCCAATTCAAGGGAATTTTTCAAAGGCCAGAGGGAAGGTGCCAAAAAAATAACAAGGCAAGGAAATGTTTGTAAAGACCAGTAAGGACCCAGTGACGTCCTACGAGCCGTCAAGTTTAGAAGAGCCAAATAGCCATTAGTTTTCAAGCAGTGATGTTTGAGAGGATATCAAATTCAAGAGGATGAAATATCCATTGGTTTTCAAAGCATGATGGTCACATGAACATCAAAATTAACAAAATAAAGTAACCATTTATTTTCAATTAAGAGTGCTAACCAGAAGGAGCTCAAAATGCAGTGACCCTCTAAGAAGTTCACCCCAGGGGCTGAATGAGCTAGATAAGACAAAATGGAAAAAAGACAAAGTGACAAGCATGGTTCTAGTAGGTCCCTTCTAGAAGGATGACATCAGCAATAGTTTTTCCTCTTACCAATGAAGACGCGAGAGGCCACTTGCAAGCAAGGAGTGCCAAATGAATCTCCTTATTGTTTTTCCATATAACATTACAAATTGGTCATTTTGTAATTATCTTTTCATAGTTTTACTAGGCGCAACCCTGCTAAAAAAAATTCCTGAATCAAATAAATCAATTTTACCTCTTCTTGGATGGATATTCTGTGTATGTCTTGAGTGTTTGATTTGTGTTCAATCATTGTCTTTTAATGCTCTCATAGGTTCAAACACCAACACACCAGCTATCTACAAGGCGCCATCTGTAGTTGATAGGAGAAGATTTCCATTTGGGGTGTAAAAATAGAGGAAGTCACTTACAGTATGTATTTCACAGCATCTTGGTGAGTCCCTATTCCTATGTTTTCATAAGAACCTCCCTGCCATTTTCTTGCAACCTAGTCTTTCTGCCAAGTCTGAGTGTATGTATGTTGTTTTGTCTGATCCTGAGTGTGGATGTGAGAAGGTTGACTTGTTTTGGTGTATCACCTCCTTAGAGTAGGCTTGTTTTCCTACACTCTCCTTTCCCTTTTCTTCCCCCTTTTATTATATAGTTGTATTCATACATACATACATACATACATATATATATATACATATATATATATATATATATATATATATTGCACTTGCTAGAACAAACATGATACATCAAAGGGAGCTAGCCCTTATCTAAAGACTCTCCCATCTAGCTTCGTTAGTCCCACAGGTGAGAGGGGAGTTTCCATGTTGCGAGGAGAAGGCAGGAGTTCGTTTTCCTACAAAGGGTGCAATTTCTTGCGTCAACATTTATGTCAGACTATCTTGCATTAGGGTGACTTATATGATCTTGGTTCTATCATTTGGTTCCAAATCATACATGATATATATGGGATGATGACCTAGGGGTAGAATATGATGGGCCCTATCATTCTATTGAGTTCATGGATATATGAGAGATTCCCTATATATTGGTCAACTAAGTTACCCTGTGTGGTCGATGATAGGTTACCTCAAGTTGTTAGGTGGAAGAAAGACCATGTTTCATGGGTCATGCCCCATTTTCCATCTTTTTAGACTATGACATGAGTGAAAATTATATGGTAGTCATACACTCACATTATTGCTACTAGTTTGGCATATGTGTAGATCATGGGCCACTATACTTTATGGGTAGAGCCACATCTAGTAGCTTATGTACCTAGATAGTTGGGGATACCACATCCATTAGTCCTTTTAGTAATGCATGACTATTGGGCACAACATGTTAGAGAGATAAGATGGAGAGGAGACATGGGGGTACCTATTAGGATATCAATGATTAAGCCTCATCAAGTAAGACCATGGGTTGATTAGGTGCAGTTGTTGACCAAATTTGATTTTTAGTTCAAATTAGGGCATCCCTAGGTAAAAAATTAAATTTTAGGTGTTTTATGGGTATAATAAATATGTAAAAATGTGTTTATATGTTAATTAATGTCATTTGATGTTATACTAGCTTTGATCCTTAGTCATTTTGGGTTATTTAAAGGTCAAAAAAGGTGCATTTAATGAGCTAAATAGATTTTTTAGGAAGTTTTAAGGTTAAAAAATATTATTTCACACCCCATGTGTCCCAATAGGTATTAATCAATTGACATAACTGAAATGTGGTAGGTTTTTCAGAAGAAAGGGAAGTTTTCTTGAGGAAAAAGATGAGTTTGGCACTTGTACGACTCATGGGGAAGTGTGGCACATGGTATAAGATCATTGTATGTTTATTAAACTTTCCACAATATTATTTACACATTTTAAGTGCTTTGAAAGTACCATTTTTGGCCCAAAACTATTTTATTCCTTTTTCACCCTTCTTGGCAAGCAAAAAATAGTCTTCATGTTTGTACTTGGTACAGCTCAAAGAGGAGGTTTTAGATCAAACACCTTTTGGAGGATAAATTAAACTCAGATAACTTAATTTAAATATAAATATTGTTAATAATGGTGGTATATTATTGATGAACTATCCTCATGAAGTTGATTTTACTCTTTTGCTAGTTGTTTTATGCACCTTATAGGTTGTGCTCCATTTTTGGTGATTTCATATGAACCAATTGGTGATTTTGACTCAAGATTATGTGTTATATATTTTAAGATTATTCAAATTATTATTTTCATGTTTCAAAGTGTTTTTATGATTCAAGTAGCTCAAATTTATCAAGAGGAAGCATTTTTCTATGTTGATGGCAGTTTTTCACCATGTTTTAGATTTTCATGCTTGAAATGGCTCCAAGGGGTTGTGATAAGTATAGTATCATGTTTCCAATGTTATTTTATCTCATTTAATTTCAGGTTATTTTCCATTAATCTCCATGAGAGGGCAATCATAGAACACATACAACTAATATACTATATGGTTTTCATACTAGTCAGCTAGGTGCCTTCTAGGGGGTTAAACGTTTAAAATGAAGTGTGAAAATTGTCTTTAGAATTTAAAACACTTTATGTTTCATCTAAGAAAAAAAAAGGATATCAATCCACTATGTAGGCATATTTCTTGAACACATGAACCTTCTACACACTACCTACCTACAAGCAACTTAGTGTGCACCTACAGGTGCTCTTATGGAGGATTTGTTTTTTGAAAAGATAATTTAAGATATGAAATGTCCTTGAAAATTATATGAGTCAATTTTTAGGTTTTTATAAAGAGTTTAAGATTCATAAGAGGTTATAAAACATGATCATTTCCCATATTCAGATTTACTACTTGTGTGGAAAATGCCTACCTACATGGGGCTTTATCAAAATGTCTAAGGAGCCATATAAGAGAGATTTTACAAGATTTTAATCCCTACTTGAATCAATAAGGTGATTTAGATAGAGAATTTTATCCCCTTTTGAGAAGACATATTGACAAATTTGGGTAATAAATCATGATTCTAGGGTGATTATGTTTTCAGAGACATAATCCCTAAAAGGTGAAAATAGAATCCCATAAATTTTTTGTAAATAAATTATGACATGGTTGCAAGAACTTGTAATGCATCATTTTATTATAACTTGTAGTCTCTAGATAGGACAAGAGTCTTTCCAAGTTTTAGGGGAAGATGAGAAATGGAAATCAATTTTTGAAGGACCTATAATTGCATTTTTATGCACTAATTGCAAACAATGAAACCTATAGGTTTAGCCCAAAAGTGACCTCTCAATCAAAATTTGTAGCTATAAACCATGACAACATATATTAATGGTTTTAATTGGTTTAAAGAACATATATGAGTCAAAATATAACTATAAGTAATATAAATCATTGTGTCTTGCTTCTTATAGCACCTATAATCTATACACAGGCCTAAAAAGATGCACCTGTAGCCAATATGGAGTTCAAGTTTGAAAAGAGTTTCATTTCTTGAATACATGAATGTTAGGTTATGTTAATGGTTTTAAATGATGATTGGAATCTTTCTCAAGGTTAAAATTATATTAATGATCAAAAGTGATGATCTTCCAAACCCATACTAACCTATAAGTGTCCACTTTTTGAGCATTCACCTACAACAAATCTTAGTTTTTAGCCCATCCATGAAGTGAAGTTAAAGCATGGAAACATAATATTAGTAGTTTAAAATAAAAATATAAATAAATTAAAATATTTATAGGAGGAAATTAAATTTATATTCAATTTCAAAATACAAATCTTCATTTACAAGTAAAACCCCTTATTTTACAAGTGACACACAATCAACTGCCTATGACTATTTTTGAAGATTTTTCAAACCCAAGGTTAGATTTGGTTAAGATTATACATTAATTTAATTTTTTAAGGATATATGAAATATTATTCATTATATTTAAGGCATAAATCATGTAAGTAACCCAAAGATGCCACCTCTTCAAATCAAACACACAATCAATTGTGACACTAATCAGACAGTGAGCAAAATATGGTGTCAAAATGATGTTTGAGCCTATAAAGGGTAAAATTAGGTCCTGATAAGATGATAAATTACCATGGAAAGGTCTAAATATTAATATCTCAATGTTTCACTACCTAACCTATACAAATACACCTCTAGGTGTGATGTTCTAAAGACAACACAATTAGAATTTTGTACAAACAGTTTGGACTAGTCAAGGAACATAAAGAAGAAAATAAGATGAGGGTGATGAAATATTTATAGAACCTTATTTAAGTTTTTTATATAGTTTATAATCTCTCATACATTGGATATTATGAATATAAAAACCCTTTCAAATGCAATACACAATTTCCATAAAGAACCCTGCACATAGTGTTTCTTCATATAGTCTGTTTAGGGTTTTTAGGAGTTGGAAGGGTAAGAGACATGAAAAAAGGATAAAATTTTGTGGATATCATACTTAAAACCTTTATATAAATTTTAAACATTTATATTTCTTGATAAAATATGGTAAGTACCCTTTATTTTGTCTCAGACAAAGGGTACTCCCCTTCAAGCATAAACTGGTAGATTTGAGGAGAAATGAAAAAAGATGAGAGAAAGAGTTATATGGAAACATTAAATAAAAGTTTGGAAAGCTGGAAAAAACTTTTAAAAACATGATAAACACCTAACATAAGGAGGGAACCAAATATAAGGGTCTAGACCTCCAAAAGTGAAGACATGCTCATGAAACATGGTTATACCTAGAATCTAAACAAGAAGTCACTTTCACTTTTGGATCTAAGTGATATTTAAAATGGATTAAAACATGTTTTTAGGGTGTGTGTGTGTGTGTGTATATATATATATATATATATATATATATATATATATATATATATATATATATATATATATATATATATATATATATATATATATATATATATATATATATATATATATATATATATATATATATATATAAAAGCTATTTTAATTTATAAAAAACATAAGTCCTTTTTTGACTCGAGCCTATTAGAATGGAGAAAGGAGCTTGATAGGGCAAGTTTGAATTCTCATACCTCTTTTGATGAGATGCATGGGAATATGATAAGTTAAAGGATGTTGATGAGGGTATTTAAATATTAATTTATGTAATTTGTAGGTATTTTCAATGTCATAACTTTATAAACGAACCTAAAGAGTCAAAATAAGCCTAAAACCCTTACAAACCCTCAATCAAAACCCAGTTGGAGAAATGAAGCTAGAGATGAATTATAATGGAATATTTTGATCATTAAAGTTATTTAACCTTGTATAGTACTCACTGAGGCTCCCCAT
Organism: Torreya grandis; assembly: GCA_037957365.1. Taxonomy (NCBI): domain Eukaryota; kingdom Viridiplantae; phylum Streptophyta; class Pinopsida; order Cupressales; family Taxaceae; genus Torreya; species Torreya grandis. Next base: position 3,137,557 of record JARHVA010000264.1, on the reverse strand, counting down.
CATACTTTTTAACCATTCAAACTTGTATGGGTAGGGTACAAAATAGGCTTTTCTTTATAATTTTATGCATTATGTAGGGTAAAGGAGGAGTCTAAAGATGAAATAAAGTTTTGATGGAATATTATTAATTTTAATAACTCATTATGGTAATTTAATTCCTTTAATAAAATTCTAATGGTTTGAACAATAACTCTCATCTCAGCCAATCAAAACTAGCATAGTGGACAAGCTAGTGAGAAGGGTGGAAATCTTCAAGTGGGGTGATTTTAAGGTGTTATTTATGATTATAATTCCATGGAGTGTCTTTAAAATTATCATACACTCCATCACATGTATTTTAATGAGAAAATAATGCCTTTTTTGAGGCCAAGTGTGTAGGGTGCATAAAAGAGGAGTTTTCTTGAGAGTAGACAATGATATCTCATTCTAGGATGATTCCAAAGGACCATGAATACAATAAATGCATGGAGAGGCATGTTAAAAAGTCATCCCATTCATTAAAATCATTAGACTTATCCCTAATCAGTTTTGGGATGTTCAAATAGGGCTAATCATGAAGGCAATTTTTCTAAACCTGTTAAGAGGATTTCATGCCACTTTACAAGAATTTGATGATTTGTATGGACACTTGGTATTCATAAAATTTCATGATTCATCCCATATCCTCTTTTCATGCATAATTGAATTATTTTTTCAGCTTTAAAAGTGTCCTTATGACCCTCAGACTTCTCTCTTCTCCTCTCTCTCTCAAGTTCTATAAGAACTAGCCATTTTGGCCATTGTAACTTATGTTCCACCTAAGTATAGTAAATACATTCTCATTTGCATACCTTATGATTAATAAGACTAATTTTTTTTACCTCTTAATGACTATTATTATTTTATTTTACTTGAATTTTTTGACTTACTTAATGAAGAATATGGATTCATTAGCATGTTGTCTCATTCTTACATCATATTTACAGTTAAAAAGCTTCTTCTTGTAGGGCATGTGAAGTGTTTTAGAAAATTTAAAGTATTGAGTGAGTTAGTATTTTCATTTGTGCCATTCAATGCCTATTGTATAGTCCTCCTAGCTTTTCACATTCATCCATAACCTCATAATGTCACATTGATGTGAGAAGATGTAGATTAGAGAAGTATATGTTTAGTTTGTCCTTTGTTCTCAAGTGTAACATGATTTTGGTTAGAAGTCATCAATGTATTTGGTGTATGACCTCCCTTATAATAGTTTAATTTTAGTTTTCTCTCTCCCTTTTCATCCCCCAAGTTAAGTGTAGTTACAATCCAAAGTGGTACATCAAGGGAGTTATCCCTATCTAGAGATTCACCTCATTTGTAGGCTACCCACAAGCCTAGAGGTGTTTCCATTTGTCACTTAGATGAGGAGAGCTTAGGCATATCCTCAAAGGGTGAAAATCTAATTTAAAATAGTAGTATTAGGAGGTATCAAGGCTTGAAGAAGATGATGGCATGGATGTGGATGTGAGAGATGTGGGAACATAGTAGGGACCATAGTAGAGGTGATAATATCCATCATGAGCTCATCAAATATGGAGACACCAATGATAAGAGGATACACATGTATTAGTTGTCACATAGGGAGATTTTATAGTATCTCTAGAACATAGTTGTTTTATAAAAATTCCACTATGAAGGTGGGCATAATAGGCTTGGGCGGTGACTCCCAATCTTTCACTGGTGTGGAGGTAGTTGACTAAGGAGGTATTAGTGGGTGAGCAGATGGTGAGACTATGGTTAGAGATACTAATACTAGTGAGAAATTATTTTATTTAGTTTTAAGTCTTTTATATATAACACTAGATTCATAATTGGTTATGATATATAGATGATTTGATATACATATACATGAGATCTAATGTGTATTGGGTTTTTATTTTTGTATATACTAATGTTGCATAGGAGGTCAAATGGGGAGCCCTAATTATGGCTACACATCATGATATTTTGGATCAAGTGATATCACCTTATGACCCTACCACTTTGTTTGATCCTATGGTTCCATATACTCTATATCATTTGAGCTAGTTTAGACTAGTGGGAGAGACTACATAATAAATATAAGTATGAGGTAACAGTTTATAGCCACCTATAATGGTAGGTGCTAGAAAGGCTCAGGCTTAGTAAGCCTTAGTACAAGAGTGATCCATGCACATGGTGACTATAATATATCTTGGATATTTATAGTATCAAGTGTCTAACCTACATGGTTAGGTTATTGTCTTGAGATCCTAGACTAACTCTTTATAATGCACCATTCAAAGGGGTCAATCATAGGTGTTGATGGGTAGCTTGGCTAGGCCATAGGATAGATAGGATGGATCACAACCTTAAAGTTATATCTATTTTATTTTATAGTTATATTATATTAAACTCATGATACACACACGCACACACACACACACACACACACACACACACACACACACACACACACACACACACACACACACACACACACACACACACACACACACACACACACACACACACACACACACACACACACACACACACACACACACACACACACACATGCGCACGCACACACATGCACACACGCACATGCACACGCACACGCACGCACGCACGCACGCACACACACACACACACACACACACACACACACACACACACACACACACACACACACACACACACACACACACACACACACACACACACACACACACACACACACACACACACACACACACACACACACACACACACACACACACACACACACACACACACACACACACACACACTTTGATAGTTAATTGATCTTATGAGTTGCACTTATATTTCTATGTAGATGTATGGATATATTTCTTTTCTATCACCTATATTTTGATTTTGTTATATATGTAATGGGAAATATGTGATGTATATTTTATTTAATACACATGCATGGCTAAAAATAAAAAACAAAAATGATTTGGAAAAGAATAAATAATCAAAAAAATGTCATACACACTATATCATCATGTGAAATGTGTAAAAACAAAATATGAATAAGTATGATAAATCAAAAAATGGTAAAATAGTTAACAATTATTTTCAAACCATTTAATATATCTACACCAAGTTAAAACAAAATAAAATCCATACTATATCATATTTGGAAGTATGAAAATTTGTAATAAAATGGAAGACACATGAAAATCAATGGTATAAAACAAACAAATAATAAATTTAATCAATCATACTAAATAAATTTGATAAGTATGAAAATAAAAACTAAATGTAAGTGTAAATCAAAGTAATCACTAAATCAAGTTAGGAAGTAGGAGAAATACAATAAATGGTTTTAAACATACATAAAATAAAAAAATAAGAAGATGAAATTTTAACGCTTATGAAGTAAGCATAAAACATACTAAATCAAGATGGGAAGTATGTAAATGAGGTATAAATCATAATCTAACACAAATAATCTCAAATTTGAAGCATGTAATTTTATTATGACTTAGTTATAGTATGAAGTGGGTATTGAAATATTTTATTAGGAGGGCCTAGTTTTATGCATGGTCTTACACTGCAACTCATAAAGGGAACATCAATGAGGTGGAAATAACTGTGGGAATAATTTTAAAATGTGTTTTTAATGTGGTAATTTATGAGGAGAGCCTAGTCCTATCCATGATCTTATACTACAAATCACAAAAGGAAACCCTAGGAGGAATGAAAATAAGTAAATTTTTTATTATGGTATTTTGTGAGGAGATCCTCATCATATCCATGGTCTTACACTAAAATTCATGAAGGAAAACCCTAGGGGGAATGATCAATTAACAAAAAAATATTTCTCAAGGGGAAATATTAGGATTATTGGTAATGAAAGAGAAAATGTAAAAATCATGACATATGCATCTATGAAAAGACTTTAGGAAACATGAGGCATATTAGGTACAAAGGAGAGACACTTAGAGTCTAGTGACCATCAAGATACAAAGGATACCTACTCATAATAAGCAAAAAATTATATAGGAAAAATAGGTGAGATACTAAGATCAACTCATGAAGGTTATATGAACAAGAAAATAAAAATAGACACACCTTCATACAACATGTTCCCCATTCCTTTGGACCTCTTCTAGATTTGTCGATTTACTATGAATATTGGGTACTTGTATGAGAAATTAGGTAGCACTTACAAAATTTATTAAATTATTTTATTCCAATCTACTAGCCTACCACACCCCAATGGACTTTGGATTTATCATAATCCTAACTATGGAGTTTGAACTTTGATTAAAAATAAGATATGTGTTATGAATCACATCATTTGGTGTAATTAGACTTTTGAATTTGTATGTTTCCTTTTTTAATCATTGCATTTTGTTTAAATGATTTGGATTTTAAATTTTTAATGGATTTTATTATTCCTCCTCCATACAGATTTGGTATAAACAACATGAGTGATAGAAGTGATACACATGAACGAGCTTTAGACTTTGGTTTAAAGATACTATGTAACTATATATATGATTGACTAAACACTTAGGCTTACCTATGATCCAATTTATAATCTCAAGTTTTAATCTTATGTATGTTTAGTATGTGAAAGGAAAATAAAATAAGAAAGGAGATCTAAAGTAGATCAGTTTATGGTAGTAGTAGTAGTATAATAAGTATTTTTGATAATTGATAATATGGTAGAGATAAAATAATAAGGGAATCAAGGTTATTTAACCAAGTCACAATAATAATTATCTAATTTTTGAGTGAGATAAGATAGCAAATAATCATTGTAAAAGAAAAAGAATCCATGAAAGAAGTAAACTAATAAGAATAAGTGTGCATTCATGAAAAGAATGATAAGAATCTAGAAGAAAGGAGAAAGTTAATGAAACCATATAAAACACAAATCATAATATAATTATCCATGTAAAATAGATAAATGAAACCAAATTTGACACATAGTAAAGTGTATAAGACATATAATAATGGATCACAAATCCAAACCAAATCATAACATAAAATAATGTATAAAAATACCATGACATTTTCAAAAATACTAATATAGTTGACCACAAATATTATCAATAACATCTAATACAAGGTAGTTGAGATGAAAAATGGGGATGTTTTATAAAAGGATCCCACTCTTCATAACCCATGAGGGGATTTTTATATAAATGCCCATAGTGTTATAGGAGCTCTTAGGAAGGAGGGTTAGAGGTAAAATTAAACTTATGTTTATAAGGTGTAGTTGGTTAAGACTGATTAGAAATGGGTTGAATTACTTTAGGTGATGTGATGTTTGGTTGAAGTATTTTTTAGGCTTGGGTAGAAGAAATATTATTGGAATTTTGGGGTATGTTATCTTGTTATGTGGATGTTGGGGGAAGAGTAGAGATTATATGAGAGGTAAAATCAAGTTGTGAGGTTAGAGGTGTTGTTTTAATGGTTATATGCTCCTGTTGACCCAATTCCATTATATGGGATGGGTAAGTGCCCTAAATGATAGAATATTTGAGATTTGTGATGCATACATGTGGGATTTGAGTCGATAAAAGTAACTACTCTTCTCATGTTAGTCATATTAACCATGATATCTTCATTGGTAGTGAGGCCTATATTGACTATTTTAACCACAGGTAAAAATAGGTCAACCTCATATAGTTTAAAAACTAGATAGGGGTCTACTAGGGTCAAAATGTGCTCCATGGTCCTAGATAGGGGTCTCATAATGTGTCCCTAGTCTTGGTCATAGTCACCTTTAGTCTTTTGTGTCATTAGAGGTCATTTTGAATCATTTATGAAGCTTGTATGGTTTTCATAGAAAGACAAGTGTTTTAAGTTGTTTGTCAACATACCCCATGTCAGATTCTTGTTATAAGTGTTAGTCCTTAACTTAAATTGTAGGTTTTCATGTTGAAGATAGAAAATAGTTGAAAAGAGGTAGTTTCATGTGGTTTTGGGTAGTTATATGGACTGTAGAGGATATTTGGCACATGGGAAAGGTTTTAAAGTGTCTATATTAGAGATTTATTAATGATTTCATGGATATGTAATGGATATTTCCATGTGAGTGGATGATGTTCCTTGATAGTCTAAGTGATAATGACAAAGTGTGTAATGTGTTTGTCTTAGTATGCTTGAAGGAGGCTTGGTTGATCTTCAATTTTAGAATGGTTAGATATATTCAGGGATAAGTATGGTGATTTTATAATGTGAATGAGGTCCCATAATATATTTTATATGCTTTAATTACTTATGTACGTGATTTAAATTCATCTTGTAGTCCATAGTTTTCATCTAGACATTTTGGGTCCAATGGCAAAAAATCTAAGTAGGAAATTTGATGATGTCATAATTGACACATGTGGATGAATCAAGGGGAGTTGTTCATATGGTCTTGATCACATTATTCCCTATTTACTATGTAATAAATTTTATTTCATGCAATGAAGTGAGACAAAATATGCAAGTGCAAAGTTGGCCTCCTAGGTAGTTTGACAGTGTTTTCCCATACTTAGCCAAATTTGCACGTGATAAAAAAAAGCCAAGTAAGCATATTGATGAAGTTATATTTCATATATCTGGTAGTTTTATAATCATATAGGTTTGTTTATTTTATTCCTAGTTGATATGCACTAAATTTTAGGTCATGCAATGAAGTGCATCAAAAGATATGCATGTGCAAAGTTGGCCTTCTAGATAGTTTTAAGCATAGTTGGCTCTGTGGTAGAAAAAATTGAATAAGCATATTATTGGTGTTATATCTTGCACATGAAAATTTTAAGGAGAATTTTTATTCATAAATATGTTTTCATATATTAGGAGATCATATTTATTAATTTTTAATTCATGATATTAATCGAGACAAAATTTATGAAGAAGGAAAGATGGTTGTCCAGGTAGATTGCAATGGTCACCTTAGCCAAATTTGTGAAGGGTAAAGACCAAGACCAAATGGAGATCCAAAAACTCATAATAATTCATAAAAATGAATATATATGATTTTTATTGAGTCAAATGAGTCAAAGTGTTCATTGGTTAACAAAGTGAAAGATTGAATTCCTTATAAAAGGATCAATAGAGCGTGTTTGATCTAAGGTGTTAGGAAGAACTGAGATGAGGACAATTGTTTAAAGTTTAACATTGAGAAGAGCTAAATATCAAGATTCTTATAAGATATGATGGTGAGTGGATATTAGTGTATATACATATAAATGGTGTTTATTGAGCAAGATTATTTCAAGGTGTCTAATGTTTAACACATATAAAGATCGAGCTACGTATAGGAGATCGATGGAACGTATTAAGTTAAATAGTCAAGATGAAGATCCAAGGATGAGTGGTGAAAGGTAAAGGTTGAGATACTTAAATTAATATCAATGGTGTGTGTTTAATATAATATTTTATTACATTATATGAGGAAAAGTGTTCAAATTTTAACTGTGACCATTGGGATTTGAATATTTGATTTTTACAAAGGGAAAAACTAGTGCTCTGTATTTTTTCCATAACTTTTGATCTAGGACAAATTTGCTATTTATATAAAAATAAACACTGTATAGAACTCAAATTTTCATCCATTAAACCTATTTATGATTTTTTAATATAGGTATAGTCAAAGATATTAATCTCTAAAGTTTACTATGTGTTTGACTATGTTCTACAAATGACCTGAGAAGGTTGTTTGAGCTTGTTTTGTTGTTTTTTATACGTCTCATGATGAATTAGCTATTATAAAATGTTTTAGACTCCCTTTTTTATGATTTATTTTGTTTTCAAAATCTTTAAAAATCAATATTTAATATGAACAAATATTAATAAGTTGATTATGTGTTTGTTTATGGTGTTCTTATGTACAAGATCTTTGTTTGAGTTGATTGAGCTTACACAGAAGAGCTCAATGATGAGTGTACACATTTAAGAATGTCAAAGTGGTCATGTAGAGTGGAACTATATATTTTAAAGTGGTCTTGTGTTTTGTTTTGTTTTTTAGATGAAGTTCTAAATGGGTGAATAGGTCTCTATGAGACATATAAGGGTTATAAGGGCCTAATTATAAGGTGTAGTTACTTAAGGGTGACCCATGGGTGTTATGGCCAACCTATGTGGATGGTATTGAGATATTTATTAATTTTATATATGCCTTAATGGTTAAGGAATTCTTATTGGCTGACCAATATGGTGATAATCATGAATGCTTTATAAATAGTGAAACCAAATGTGATGGTTTATAGACTTGCAAGAGGTCTATGTATGTGAGAGTTATGGAGTAAAGGCAAGGGAGAGTGCCCAATATATGAATTAATGAGTATATTATATTTATTAATGTGTGTATGACCTATGGGTCATGTTTATGATGTCATAATAGTCCTCTTTTAGGTTAAGAATGAAAAAAGAGGTTTAGGGTGATCCAAAAGGATGTTTTGGATGCTTTGAGTGTGCAAAGTTGAAGAAAGTTGATATACTTTGTATCTTCATCAGATTGGTAGGAAATCAATGTTAAAGATATGTTGTGTTCATAGGTGTTGTTTTGGATACTCAAAATCTATGGGGTTGTAGCCTCTTTGTAAGGTGAAGCTTGTTAAAAGTCTAGTTATTATGGTTGTTGAGCTAGACAGGTGTTATAGCACCTTATGAGATTGTAGTCTCACTAAATAAGATATTTTAGTTCATTGATTAGTTGTAGCTAATTCAAATTGATTATTTTTATTATAATATAATGGTCTAATTATATTTTATAATGGGTTTTCTCCTCCAAGAGGGTTTTTCACATATGTCATGTATTATGTGCTTGATCTTGCATTGTCTCTCTTGTTCATTGCTATGAATAATGTGTATGCTTCATGGCTACTTGTGGTAACTGATTAAAATTTTTGAAAGGTTTGAAATTAAATTTTAATTATCTAGGCCTAATTCACCCCCCCTTCTTAGTGATTATACCTCTAATAATTGATATCAGATTAGGTCCTTTGGTAAAGGCTTGACAACTTGAAGGTGATTCAAGGTACAATATGGGTATTCATCAAGGAGGTTTCTCTATTAAGAAATCATCAATATTCAATGGAACCAATTTTACTTTTTATAGTATAAATATGAGGACCTAAATTATATCCCTAGGGTGTGACATTTGGAAATCTTTTGTGGATGGTTATTCTACACCTACTATTCCTCCATCTAATATTGTAATACGAATTTATTTGATAACAATTCAAGGCAATGAATGTTATCACTTGTGGTCTTTTAGAGACTTAATACATCATGGTAATCCATTGTACATCTACCAAGGAAAGGTGGGATAAATTGAATATTATTTATGAAGGATACTCAAAAGTTAAGTTGGCAAATTTATAGACTCACTGAAGATAATTTGAGTCTTAAGTTGAAAGAAGAAGATTCTATGGAATCCTTTCTACAGAGAGTTGATGAGATTTTAAACATCATCAGAGGTCTTAGAGATAAATTTGAAGAGGTTACTTTAGTTCAAAAGGTATTAATATCTCTTTACATCAAGTTTGATTCAAAAGTGTCTATTGTAGAAGAAAGTCATGATCTTACTTAGTTAAAGATGGATGAATTGCATGGCATCCTTACTACCTATGAGATGAGAGTAAATGACGATATACCACCAAAGAAGGAAGTAACATTCAAGACATAGATTAATCCTAAAGAAGTTACAAGGTAAGAAACACGAGGATGACATTTCTAATATTGATGAGGATGAACTAATTTCTTTGTTTACAAAGAAATTGAAAATAGGTTCAGGCAAGTATAATGGTAAAATACCCTTAAAATTATTCAATTGTGGAGAGATAGGACATTTTTCTAAGAAATACCCTCATAAACATGATGATGAAGAACATGGTGAAGACCAAGATAAATACAAGAAGACATATAAGAAGAAAGGATTTAGAAAGTATAAAAATAAGAAGTCCTTTAATAATAAGAAGAGTCTCTACACCAATAAATATTATATCTCATTAGATGAGAGTGAAAATAGTGAATCAGAGTATGATTATGAATATGATGGCCTTATTTAAGATGAATCCCTATTCATGGCTGAGGAAAGAAGTTGCTCACATCAAAAGGACTCTACTTAGAGTGATTTAGATGATGATAAAGATGAGGTAGACTATGAGACTGCATTGACAAATGATATTGAATAACTAAATATTAAGAATAAGATTAATAAGAAGATGAAGTCACAAATCAAGGACTATGAGGAGAAATTTAGTGTGTATGAAGCAAGAATGAATGAAGACACCAAGGAGAATGTAGATATGGTCAAGAATCTCAGTTATTAATTGGAAATCCTATCTACTATCTTGAAAGCTAAATAAGATGAATGTTCAAGGTATGTAATTGAAAATGAGTCATTGAAATTTGAGTTAGATAAGACATATATTAAGGTGAAGTCATTTGTGAGATTTGAAAAAAGCTCAAGTGATCTAGAAAATAATCTGAATGATCAAAGCATGCAAGTGATAAAACTAGTATTAGATACAAAGAAGAACCAGAGAATGAAACTCAAGTCAAGATGAAGACTAATGTGAATAAGAACAATATAACTTTGAAGATAAATCATAAAACAAGGAATGAAGGTGACAGCAAACTAAAGACAAATTAGATCAAACAACCAATACCATGAGGTATGCAAGTTTTAATTGTTACTATTACACATGTACGCAGTTTGGGCATAGAGTTAGAGAATGAAAGAGACTTGTTAGAAATTAATTTACATGGAATGACAATGGGGTTCATTAGTCAAAAGGTTTGAACAAAGATAAGTGCTTCAACTATCTTGATGTGGGACACATTACAAACCATTTTCCACATAAGGTTAGACAAGGTGAGTCTTCTTCAAAAAGATGAGGTAGTTTCATTTGTCATGACATAGGATATATTTCAAGTTTCTATCCAAATAAGGTAAGACACATTATGTTTCCATCAAGGATTATTGTTTTCTAAAACTATGAGAAGATTTCCCACATTGCTAGGTTTTATAATCAAAGGTCATCAAATCAAAATGAGTTTAATCAAGCTCCTAGAGTGCAAGAAAGAAGGCAAGTTAAGTCATAAAAACCAAAGATGGTAATTATGATTCATGATGGGTCTGATAGTCCAAGTAATCTATTTGATATGGTAAATAATGATACAAAAGTTAAAGAGTGTCAAGTGATATCATTATTTGCTCATGTTGTGGATAAAGAGATCGAGCTCAAGGAGAGGATCAAAGTACTGGTTGAGGCTAGTTCTGAGGTGAGTATGGATCCAAGTGAACATCTTGATGTTACTAAGAAAGTTTCATGCAAATAAAATCAATTGTATGTGCCTATTGATGAGGTTCTAAACTACAAGTAAGATTCTTCAGATGACAGGGTATGTCATGAATCTTTATCATCTCCATGTATTTTCAATTCAATATTAGAGGAAAAGGAGAATGTTTTAGTGGTTTAGCATGTTGTTTCTCTTAAGCCTAAGAAGAAGAAGAAGAAGAAGAAGAAGAAGAAGAGATACAAGTTTCAAATGACCAAGGAGGAGAATGAATATGAGGATTTGTAGTAAAATCCTAATTTTTCATTGTTATAGGATATTATGAAGTAGGGTATCTCTATCTATGCTTCTTAATAGACTCATTTTAGTGGAGAATCAAGTGTTGTTATGTATACAGTGTTTGTAGAATTATAATGGGTGTTTCTAGGTGGCCTAATAATAGTGATCAATTTAAATAATATTTTGATTCTCAAAAATGTCTATGCACTTCTTTGTGATGTGTTCTAGGTGATTTCAAGCTCTAAATATCTTTTGTGTGCAATTAAAAAAAAATTGTTTGCTCTTACGTTTCTTAATTTTTTCTTAAGAGTATGCAAGTCCTAAAATGGGTTATATTATGTATGGGTTCCCAAATATGTGGAGGCTCAAATATTGTTCCATAAGTTTGAAATGGTTGACTCTAGGTGTACAAGAAGTTTTAGAGGTCGGCGTTGACTAGAAAGAGGCTTGTTGACTCTATTTATTTTGAGATTTTAGGGTTTTAGGCCATGCTAGAAATGTAGTTTGCCTTATGAATTAAGGTCTAAGGATTCTTAATAAGTTTAATGTTCAAAATGGGTTTTAAAATCAATCTTCATAGAGATATGAAGGTTTTTTTTAATTATTCATGTTTTTATCAAGATGGAAGCCTAATTGGCTAGTAGGTTTGTGAAGGAAGTATGTTTCATAGGATGAGATAGGTGATGAAAGTTGGTGTTATTGAGATGAAATATGAGAGTGATCTATATATGAAGTTTTAGACCGTTAATTTGTGTCTATATAAATTTTTTGACTTTACAAATTCTAGATAGGGCTACAAGGAGACTAGATAGGCCTAGTGTGAAGAAGAGTTATTTCTGCTCAGTTTCTCCAAAAGAGAAAGGTTTTTATATTTCAAGGTGAGTTATTAGGATTGTTTAAAACATGTTTCTTATTTGGTGAATGAAAATAAGTTATGTATATGATCCTTAAGGTGGCTTAAGAGAGAAGGCTAGTAAGCCTGTGTGGTGGTTCTTCATGGTGTATGGAGATCTAAAGATGCTCAAGAGGTGAAATGGCTCAGAGATCTCAGGGGGAGTCCTTATTAGATGTTTATTTATGAGTTACATCATATTTAAATACTTTTTTGTGTTCTTTATTTATTATTTTTAGTTCTTCGTTGAAGAGTGTGTGGGTATGGAGCAAGAAGAAGTTGTCAAGGCAAGAAGAGGTAGGCTTAAGGTAAGGGGGAGTTTGCAATATCTTTCTAAGATGGTCTTATCCTATTGGTAGTATTTTTAGGTCCTCAAGATCAGTTGGTTGCCAATTTGTCATTGTGTCAAAGGGGGAGAACGTTCATGTTATGAGAGTGTGTTGAGGTCAACATACCCCCATTTTTGAAAATTGGGACCCTTAAGATGTTTTTAATCTTAACCCTACAAGCATGGCCCATTTTGACTATTATTAGAATTTAAAGATCATCCACTCTATCAAAGTTGGTTACTAAATTATGTTTTTTTAAACCCTTGACATCAATAATGATTGGTCTTTATGCCTTTAAGTTGTAGGTTTCATGGACCCCTTACTGATAGATTCATGTTTTAAAAGCCCTAGCATAAACCCTTAGTTCAAATTAAAATTTGGTAGGAATATTTTGCAGGAATAGTTTAAATATGTTTTAGACTTAAGCCTAATTTTTATTTAAGGGCTTGGTCATGTTTTTCAATATGACCAAACCTTATCTTAAAATTCATATTTGGTCCACTTTTATTCTTCCAATTGTTCCTTTTTATTTCCTATCATGGTCTAAATTTTATGCTAATAGGGTCCCTTTATTTTCTAGCATGGTTCCCTTTACTATCTCTTACTTAGCCTAAAATTTTAATACTAAGGCCCCATCATATTTATTATCATAAATAGGACCTTAGTCTAAACACTTTAGCCTAATTTTGCATTTAGTCTCGACTTCTTACTTAATTTCCTTGCTTCTTGAAAATCCAACATCTCTCACTTCATTGTGGGGCATGATCCAATGGAGTGATAAAGGCCCAAGTATTAACTTAAAAACATGCATCTCATGAGATCCAATGGTCTGTGCTTCCTCACAACCCTTTGATTGGATGATGCAAAAGAATTCAGACAAAGTTGAGCACTTACTCCTTCAGACCAATCACGTTTGAGCACTTAGATCATGATCAATGGTTCTCACTTCATCACATACCGAAGATCAGATAGAGCAAAGACATCATTGAAAATTTAAGATCCTAAGAGATTTATGGAGTTGTCATGCATCACTCTCATGTTTAAAGATTAAAATCAAAGGAGCTCACATGTCAGAATGAACCAATCATGAACAAGCTCCTAGATTGTGATCAAATGGCTCTTGCTTCATCATGATTATTGATCCAATGGAACAAATTGAGTCCAAGATTTTGGGAGGCCCTATGGAGGTGTTAAGTGGCACTCTTACATTAGGACATAAAAAATTTATGACCATAAGTTTGACATTTGTGCAACCATCATTTAATGCCCATGAGGATGTATTTGATGTTCATGCAACCGTTAAATTTAAGCCCATCAAATCTAAGAACTTCATGATCTAAAATTTGTCATTCACATGACCATCATTTGACATCCATAAAGATGTATTTGATGTTTGTGAGACCATCAAATTTAAGCTAATGAACTATTTTGTTTAGGACTAAGATAACTTCCAAAATTTTACTAAAAGGCCTATAAATTACTTTGCAAATAACTAGAAACCTTTGAAGGACATTCAAACATTGGAAATATTTAAACTACAAACATTTAAATAGTCTCATAGTCAAAATATATGAAAAAATGAACTTAGTTTAAGTCTATACCTTAATGTCCCAATTGCATTTGTTTGAATGCCATAAACCTTAAGCTAGAGACTCATATTAAATATTGTTTTAAAAAAGGTCTTTGAAACATGAAACTTGGCCCAAATGCTTTTTATCGAAGGTTTTATTATGTTTATTAATAAAATAAATCTCTATGTCAAAATTTAGAATTTTATCCTTCTATCATTTTCCCCGTTTGGGCATGTTTTATGAGCTTAACATAAGTATTTTACCCCAAAGTATGCATTATGTTTATTGAACACAACATAAAATTTGGCCTAAAATGTTTATCCATAGTCCCTTTTGTATAAACTTTGGCATAAACACCTTAGCATAAGTTTTATCTCATGTTTAATAGACACAACATAAACCTTAGCCTAAGATGTTTAAACCTAAGTACCCACCTAAGTCCTTTTATTTAAAACATATCATAAAATGTTTTAAACTAAGTCTATTTGTGTTCACTAATATGAAAAAGACTTAGGTAAAATCATTTTAGCCTAAGTTCCTTTTATATGTATGCACTGACTTAAAGCCTGTGCATCTTTGTAGATCCTACAGCTTGTGATTTATCATGAAAGGATGATCCAATGACATGAGGGTGCCAATTAATTTTCAACTAAATTATAAGATCCCACAAGCTCAATGTATGGCAAATGTGTGTTAAACATATGACTGACAAAGGTGTCAAAGCTTAGAAGGCCTGTAGAGGTGGCATGTGGTAAAACCATGAGAGTCAGTATAAAGGGAACTAATAATAAGCAAGATCTTGGATCACAATCACCAACTCATGCTAATCCATGATCTTGATCCAATGAAACAAAACAAAAGGACATTTTTAAAATGCCAATGGTTAGTGCTTCAAAAGGCATTTATGAAAAATTCCATGAAAAGTTCTAAATTTATGCCACAAACACCACACAAGTAGAAAGTGATAAAAGAAGGGATATCATGTCCCTAAGAGTGAAAACATATAAAGGAAAAGATCCAAATCAAATCTAAAGAATGTATGAGCCAAAATCCAATTGAGCTACCACCATTAAAGCTTTGAAGCCCTAAATTTGCATAAAAAGACCCTAAGTAAACTTTAATTGATTGAAAAGAACTTTGGATAAGTTCAATTGTGTTATGAGCATGAAAGAGCTAATTAAAGCACATTTGCAATCCAGTTGTGAAAATTTTTCAAGTGGAAAATCCATAGTAGCTTGGAGGCAACAATTAAGAGATGAAATAGAGTTGTACCTATCTATAAATAATGAATGAAGGGTTTTTTAAGATACTGAGATGGATGTCATAGCCTTGATTAATGGCAATAAGAACTAGTTAGAGCTCTTCTGGACCATAGAGGAGATGAAACCCATCACCAAATAAGAACAAATTATTGCCATAATTAACAAGAGATACTATAACCTAGTTGTAATTTAAATAGTTAGCCTCCACCATGTTGTTGCCAAACTAGAGGTACTTTATTATATTGATGTCCTTGCCCTAATTTTTATTTATTGTAGAATTGACAATGATTGGCTTATAAATGAGGGAAGCTCTAAGAGATATTCTTACATTACCCCATTAGCTTTTAAGAGGTATTATAAATTTCCAAAACCCCATGTGGATCTACCCATAATCAAAGGGTGGACTAGTGAGAATGACCTAGATACCATCTTCAGACCATGGTTGCTCCAAGGGAACCATGTGTTCCATAAATTTGAGGGAAAAAGCCTAATTTTCCAATTCAAGGAGGGAATTAGGGTAATCATGACCCTATTAAATAGAATATCTAAAGCCCCTATAACTACATATGTCAATAAGAGCTAGGTATCTTATGTCTACTTTATGGTAGATAAAGATCTCATTTCTCCAATAGGAGATATGATTATTGTCTTCCTAGGGAAATAATTTACTGTCATCTAGATGAAGATAAGCAAATAGTTTTTCATGATGTCTTATCTGCTAGATGCCCTATTGGCTTTCACCAAGATCCTCAACATCAAGAACTAGTCTCCTAAGGGTAAAACCACCATTCTTTACCATTACTCAAAAATGTACATCTTCAAGTATAGACACCACATGTAGTTCATATATGACTACATCTATCCTACATTGGTGGAGGCTATCATAGGGATTATCATGCCTAAGATTCCCCCTTTGATTAAGAAATATGTAGAGCTAATGGGAGATATCTACTTTTACCTAGATTGCACTGTTATTAGGATTGAGGGAGTTTTGACCTAGCCATACAAGTTGCCTATCTACATTCCTCCCAAGATGGTAGAATAATAAATTGCATCTCAACTCCTCCATTTTGTTGATGGGGTCTACAAAGAGAAAAACAAGGGCCTTCTCCATCCAATTCCTTTAACAATTGGAATAACTATTCTACAATATTGGAAGTAGGTGGACACCATGTCCTGCATAGGTACTCTTTTGTGTTTCAATTAGATGATCTCAGGCAATAGGATCCAAATAACATAATGGACAACCATTTGAAAATCAAGTATATGCCCAAGCCAATATATGAGCAATAATTGGGCCCTCATTACACCTTATACATAAAGGTCATCAATTTTGAGTAAGTGTTGGCTAGATTTAAGAAAACCAACCTCAATATTATGCATAGGTTAAATAATGATGAAAAGATAGGGGACATATGGCAAATGCATCCCCTTCAATACCATTTGTTGCTTGGACCTTTTAGGCGACCCTAGGAAGAACCCCAGTTGGAATTACCATAGGCCCTAACACAAATTGTAAAGGGCACTGGTAAGGAAATTTTTGAGGAAAGACCTACTGAGGGACCTTCATCCTCAACTCCTCATCAAAGACCACCATCCATAGTTTAGGACATAGATATGATTACCCTGGAGCCTAATGAAACAGTAGAGGATGCCCTCAAATTCCTTATTGAAGCATATGGCTTTGAAGGATAAGAATAAAAAGATAAAGAAGCTTAGATTCAAAAAGAGGAGGCTAAGGGAGATAAAGGGAAAGAAGTTTCCCTAGACCTAGTCAAAATGGCACAACCAAAGAAGAGAAAAGCAAAACTGACAATTTTCCCTGTTAGACAAAAGAGGCCAAAATTGACTTTCACTCATCCCACAAATTTAATAAACTTATTTAATGAGGAGTTCCCCATTCATGGACCAATCATCCCTGATTGGTTTGTGTATGGAAAGCTACAAAATATTCCTTCCTAGTCCCACTCTTGAGATTTGACCTAATCCATCAGTGTTGATGTGCATGAATAAATCAAGACATGGATAAGGGCTTTAATAAAAGAATAAGAAGAGAGAATAATAATAACTACTATACAGCCAAATGACAAGAAGATGGATACTCCAAGATCATCAATTAGCATAAAGATAGAGGCCCTATAACCTCCAAAGTACACAAAATCATCTACCATCATGTAGTTCAATCCAAAGATAGCTAGATTAAAAAGGGTAAAAACAAAAAAGGCCATGGTGGGGATAGAGGAATTCAAGTTCCAAAAAGTTGAACTTTTTATAATTTTAACTCCAGTTGAAGGGTAGTATCTTGGTGAACAACCCATCTATGAGGAATATATTGAGAGCCAATCATAGGCTCACTCCACCCAAGTCAGAGTTGGCATCAGGGACATGAAACAAAGGATTCAAAATTTGGAAAATTAAAAAGATAACTTAGAGACTTAGGCCATTTTATCAATGTTTGAGGCTATAATATACATGTTTAAAGCATCATTCTTTGATATGTTTGATTCATTAAGATCAATAAGGCTGAGACAAGATGCATTAAGCCAAAAAAGTGAGGTGGCTAAGGGATTAATAACAGAGTGGGATGAGGTAGAGACAAAGATAAGGGATCTCATTAGTATTTTGATTAGGGATGGAATCTATAAATTCAAAACCATCATCCTAGCCCACCTTAATGCTATATTAGGTATAGTGGTAGAAAACATCTAGAGTCTAAATGTGTGGACAAAGAATTTGGATAGACATTTGGCTGATGATAAGGAATTGATTACTAGAATTGAAAAAATCCTTGACACCATGTTGGCAAGTCCTACCAAGACTATAGCCCTAGGGATTATTGATAATGTAGAGCAAAAATATAGAGTCACTTTATTGATGCAAGAGGTAAAATGCAAAAGCCATAGTTAATTAGGTAGTGATAATGGTAGGATTTTTGGCATGATCTTCATAGCTGAAGAAAAGATTCCAAAAGCTAGGAGCATCAAAGAAGCTATGGCCAGAGATGATAGGGACCTTGATGACTTAACTGATTAAGAAGAGGTCTACCTCTTAAAGCCTATTGTATATTTGGATCTAGTCAAGGAACATCAAAAGGCTATGGAACTTCTACAAGAATAACAAGGAGACCCTTCAGCAATGGGCCCACTAGCTAATTAATATTCCCCTTTGTAAAACATTGTAATATTTCAAATAGGGAATATTATTTTGTAAGGCATATGCTAGTCTATTAGCATATTACCTCTAGGTTAGTTTATTTTTAAAAATAAATGTATTCTATAACTTTCTAAAGAAGAATAACTTTCCTTATCTTTTATACATTTGGTATCTTATAATTATCTGGTATACTACCTTATCTTTCTATAAAAGATAGTATTACCATTTTTTAAAGAGAGAAATTTAAGAATTTTTTTATACTTTCGATCAATCAATATTATCAAGGAATTCTACAAAGATTGTCTAAAATTGATGTGTCAATTGTTAATGTAACTTTCAATTATTGGTTCTAAAGCTTAAATTTGAATAGTTTATCTAAATTTTGAATCCACATTTATGATACAAGGTTACTAATTTATGCCTATGCTAAATTGGTTAAAGGATCTTGATTTTGCTTCATTTCATTTTTTATATATTTAGATGTGCTTATGCTATTTGAGTTTAGTAACAGTTATTTAAAGTAAAATCTAGTTCTTACTTGTATGAGTTCATATTATCCTTAGAAATTTTCTCGGTATGTGGTGAGATCTGAGCTTATGCTATTTTTCATCATACGTTAGTTAAATTTAGGTTTAGTTGTAATTAAAACTTTGTCATGATATTTGAGCCAAGGATCATCAATCACTTGTTTTCTTTCTGCCTTACCCTTCTCTTTTGTTTCCTTTTTAACTAGATTATTGTAGCTTAAATTTCATTATAAATATCCATCTAGATTAGTTTTCAATTTAATTTTTTATCATAATTCACTAAGTTTTAGCATAGCATACCTATAATTTACAAAGAATTGGACCATGATGGCTCCCAACCATCAAATAATATAAATTTTTGGGGATAGTTAAACATTTCTTTGTTGTTATTTCACCATAGGTAATATTAAGTTACCACAACCTACTAATCATGCTCTAGATTCCCAAAATTATAAAATGAGAAGTGTTGTTGAACACTAAGGACATTTTTGGTATACATAAAGGCATCAACAAGTCTCATTGGTGCTAGAAAGAGGGCCACTTCTATGAATTTGTTGAATCTTTATTGATCTTAGTATATTTTGATCTAAAATTGATTTTATCTTTGTGATTTTGAGTAATCCTTTGCTGAGAAGTGTAAATATCATTGTATTTTTGGTCTTTGACCTATCTTTGTGCTTCCTTAGACAAAGATCATAGTTATTTGAGGCTTGATGCTTGTTTTTGGTAAATTTGGCTTAAGACTTGAGAATCAATAATAGTTAAGGTTATGATGACTTGTTTTGATCAAAGGTTGGCATATTTTTCATAGATCTAAGTTTGTTTGAGCTTAGACTTATAAAGATAGATCATATTTGCATAATTAGACACATCTTTAAGCTATCTTAGGCAAAGATCAATGTCCTTTATTGTTATTTATACAATCTTTGGAAAATGAGCTTAATGTACAGGTTTAATCCCTGTTGTTTATAAAGATTAACTTGATACATCATATTTCAAACAAGATATTCAATCTTCAAGTTGGAATTGCCAAGGATTTGAACTAGATCACACTCAAAGACAAGGGAACTTTTGCTTAAACTTTAGGTTCATAGAAGATACAATCATGATAAAGGTAGATGTAGGAGATCCAAATCTTTTCCAACTTCACCTCTTCAAGGTACCTTTTCCTTTAACCTTCATCCAAGTATGGCATAGTTGGGAGACTCTTTAATCAACATACCAGGTGTGGTATATGATCTCCCACATAACCCTAAGAAGTATTTTCCTACATTTAGTCCAATTGGTATAGTGACTATTGAAGAGCACATCAAATGTTTTAAGGCTACTTTAAGGTTACTTAATGTTGTGCATGAAGATATAGCATGTATGTTATTCCCATTTACTTTTAAAGATATTGCCTATGAATTATTTTAATATAATTTAAATGACAATTATATTACTAGGTGGGATGGGTTTACTAATGTTTTCATAGATTAGTTTGGTAAGAGTGTTATTTTATGTGTCATTTATCACCAATTTACCACCATTAAGAGGGATGTAAGTGAGCCTATTAAGGTCTTTAATTCTATATTTTAGAAGATGTATAGTAGGATCACAGAACCATATAAACCAGATGATGTTTTAGCTCTATATATTTACAAGGATGTAGTAGATCCCATGACTTCTATATTTTTGAAGATATCTATTCCAACTATAAATTCATTAGCTAAGGCTTATTCTAAATTAGTTATCATCAATGATCAAATGCAAACCCAAGGATAAATGGCTTATTGAGTCTTACATATCAACCAACATATTCCCATTCTAAACATCTTACCCAACAATAACTAGAATATTCCATCCTTGAACCAACTCCCAAATATAAATCAATTAGCCTTAAGTCATGTTGCTCTTAATCAAAACTTAGGATTGTTAAGTCAACCTACTAATGGCTTCAATGCAAATGATCAAAGATATTTAGTACCAACTACTGGCATTAACAATAAATAGGTGCACAATTAAAACCCCAAAGAATGAAAATGAGTCTATCTTTTAAATGGTCAAAAAATTAAGCACTAATTTCTTTCAGTTGCAAAAATAAGTAGGCAAAATTAGAGAAGGATTTGGTAGGAACTTCTCATTTCAATGGTTTAATAGGCAAAACAATAGGTTTTAGAATGATAGTTTCCATAATAATAAGAATAATGAACCATATTCTATTAATAAGACTATGGGCATTAATCATATTGGTATTGATTTACCTAAGTATTGTAGAGTGCATTATACAACCAAGTATGGTGAGATTGATTGTATAGATTTTTTCAAAACTTTTGAAGCTTTCCAAGAAGAGTTGGATATATTTTAATTAATCCCCAATAAGGAAATTTGTGTAGGTACTCAGGGTCCAAATCATCTAATAAATCTTTCATGATGGATACCTTTGATTTCCCTTTTCAAGAAGAGAATGAACCTGATGAGATCCCTAAGGAGATCCAAGCCTTCTGATAATTCTTGAAGAAGAATTATCCCCTAAGGAATAGAGAGAAAACGAATCCCTTTAATAACTTTATAACTCCTCTAAATACTTCATCAAGCAATAATAAAGAGCCACCCAAAGGGAGGACCTCTAAGCCTAACATTGATATTCCTAGTTCTTCTAATAAAGCAAGATATTAAATTGTTGAGGATATGAAAAAGATAAAGGATAACATCACTTTGCATGAATTGACATAGATTATAGAGCAAAGGGGCCTCTTCTTACAATCATTCTCAAAGAAATATAACAAGCCACACAAGGCTGACCATACTAATGTGATTGTACATAAAGCTAAGGCAGAGTCTCCTCCTTTCTTTCTCACTATCAAGATGTTTGGTAAGAATTTACATAATTTATTATTAGATTCTTGAGAATATACTAATATCATGGTGGTAGGTATTTAAAAATATCTTGGCTTGAATCCTATTAAGTTTTATAGAGTTGTAACTCAGTTAGACAAATCTAGATTGAAGGTAATTGGGGAACTTTTAAATGTTTATATGCAATTGGATTATGACCCTAGAGTGCAATAGTTTATTGATATTCAAGATGTTGATATTCCTGATGTTTATGAAATCTTGTTAAGAAAGGAATTTACTAAGGATTTAAATGGTTACATGTCCATAGATTTCTCACATTTATGGCTTCTATGGAAGGGCATGCCAAACTAAATCAGGGTTAAAAGAGAACCAAAGATGAAGCACATGATCACCAAGCATAATGATATGAATGAAAGGGTTAACATAATTGAATCAAACTTAGGGATTTTCAACCTATAATTTACAAAGGTATGATATCATAAAAGTACTCATATTTTTCCTAGACTATGGAAGTTACGTTTTGATGGTGTTAAGTGTAAGGCTAGATCTAGAGTAGGTGTTGTCCTAACTAATCCTAGTGATAAGGAATATCATGCATCCCATAGGCTCCAATTCCATTATACCAACAATATTATTGAATACGAGGCCCTTAACCTAGGTTTGTAATCTACTATAAAGAATAAGGTCAAGGAGATAATAGTCTTTGGTGACTCAAAGCTAGTAGTCAACCAAATGAGAAACAAATGTCTATGTAAGCTCTCATACCTTAAAAGGTATAAGTCGAGGGTCTAGGATCTCATTAAGTGTTTAGATACTTTTGGTATTGTCTTCATCCCAAGGGAAGAGAACCAAATTATTGATGATTTGGAACTTTCTATAGCCAACCTCATGCCCAATCAAGACACCTAATTTCAGCATTGTGTTGATACCCTATCCTTCAGTGCCTGATAATGTTAATCATTTTCAGGTCTTTAGTGATGATCAATAGATATTAGATTTCATAATGAATTCTAAATAATTTGAGTCTCATAACATTAAAGATATTTATGAAAATGTATCTGGAAAGGACAAGTTTAAAGGTAAGGTCATTCATTTAAATGACAATAAAATCCCCAAAGGCATGATTGCCTTAGAAAGGCTATTTGACTAAGATAAACTAGATGAGGTTTCTAAGATTCCCAAAGTAAGTGGGAAGGACTACAATGCAATGGATCTTGGCCACCAAGATCAACCCTAGCTAGTGAACATGGGAAAATCCTACACTAATATTGAAAACAAGAAGGCCAAAGAGTTGCTAACCAAATATAAGGATGTTATAGCTTAGTCTTATGATGACTTAAAGATCTTGGATCCAAGGGTCATCACCCATGCTATACCCCTTAAATAAAGTTATGGGCCCTTTAGGAAAAAATAAAGACCTATGAACCATATCCTAGAACCTATGATCTTTAAAAAGGTCAAGAGATTACTAGATCCTAGAACTATGTTTCCCATCAAGCATTCTACCTAGGTGGCTAATTTGGTACCAGTCAGGAAGAAGAATGGTGAGATTAGGCTACGAATTGACTTTATAAATTTAAAAAAAACATCTAAAAAGGACAACTATCCACTTCTTTATCTTGACCAGGTGATTCAAGTTATTTTAGGATCAGCTATGATGTCTTTCCTTGATGGCATTTTAGGTTCTAACCAGGTGTTGGTTGATAGGTAAGATAGGATGATAACATCCTTCACAACCAAGTTGGGAACCTTTGCTTACAAGAGAATGCCCTTTGGGCTAATAAATGTAGGAGATAATTTTTAAAGGGACATGGACCATGCTTTTTAGGGCCTAATTGGTAAGTGTATTATTATATATATAAATGATCTAATAAATTTTTTTAATAGGGAAGATCACTTTATGCACTTATAGTAAGTTTTTGAGAGATGCAGAAGGTATGGAGTCTCCTTAAACCTCAAAAAAAGTATATTTTATGTTATTGAAGGAAAAATTTTTATGTCACATTATAACTAAGGATGGAATCTCTATAGATCATGAGGGAGTAGAGGCCATATTTAAAATAGAGCCTCCAAATAGAAGAAAAGAGCTAAAATCATTCTTTGGTAAGATAAACTTTGCAAGAAATTTCATTTATGGCTTTGTAAATATTGTCAAGCCATTAAATGACAAGCTAAAGAAGGATGCCAAGGTCTCATGGAATGAAGCATCTAAGAAGGCATTCAACGATATCAAGGAATCTATTAGCAAAGCTCTAGTCTCAATAAGTCATAACTTTTCAAGGGAGTTCTATCTCTACTCTTTTGCATCTGACCATAATATGACTGTAGTTTTAACTTAAAATATTGATGGGTATGATCATCCAATTGCTTTTATGAGTACTAACTTTAATAATGTTGAGTTAAACTATTTATTAATTGATAAATAGGCATATACATTAGTTAAGGTAGTAAAAAAATTTAGGTACTATATCCTTATAAATAAGGTGCATGATATTTTACATGAAACTACCAAAAAGCTTATATTGAGCCAAAATGAGCTTGGAAAATGTAGAGGTAAGTGGATGTTAGTTTTATAGGAATATGACATATAAATAAAGATAACAGAACTAGTAAGGTTCCAAGGATTGATCCAAATGATTTCTAATATCAACCCCAAGCTAAGTATTATGAAAGTCGATCAACAAAAATTTCAAGCTAGTGAATGTTATGATTCCATCATACATTTACTGATTAGTGGTACTTGTCCTATAGGAATATCTAGAGAGAAAAAATAGATATAAAGCTCAAGGCAGCCCATTATTTGATCAAGAATGGGGTCTTGTATAGAAAGAACTTTGAAGGAGTTTACCTGATATGTGTCTCACAAGAATAAGCCACCCAAATCATAACACCTTCATGAAAATTTAGTGTGGTTGGGTTGAGAAAATGTAGGATTAAGAGTTTTGTTTATAGGGTAAAGATGTTCCATGATGTTGTTTGGATAAAATACCTAGATGGTATAAATAGTGTCATAGGTTTTGGTAACACCATCATTAGTTACATTATAGTTTTTTTTATGAGCATACAAGTGTGCATTATAAGTTGAGATGGTTTGAATTGATGCATGAGGAAAACTTGTCATTTAGCATGGTAAAGGGCTTCTTTTAAGGTTCTTGGAGAGATATTCCTAACTTGGTAATGTAATTTGGGGTATAGATAATTAGTGAATAAGAAGAAGAGGTTATCATCTACCATATTATGCTCACATTTATTGGACAAGTTTTTCCATCATTTGATGAAGGTTTGTGTCATTTTAGTTTCAAATTATTAGTAATTTATAAAGTGGGATACATTATTATTGAAAACATCACCAATTTGGAATTATTGGACTAATGAGTTGATCAATTCTTTGAGGCTAGTGATAGAGTGAGTTTTTAATTGATTTTACCAATCTAAATCATCTCTTGAGAGTGTTTTAACTAATAGTTTGGTAGCATAAAATTTGTTAATTTTAACCTAATCTTTATAGAGGTTACCATATGTTTTTAAATGTAAATTAGGATCATGGATCTATTATAGGTGATGGTGGGTGTAATACCTTTTATTTCAATGTTAGAAATTTGAGGTACAAGAGGTTCATTATGTAGATGTTTAATTATTTTAATGATGAGTGTTGATTGTGGGATAACATTTTCATGGGAATCCCTAAGGAGGGGTGGGGGCATTCAGATTTTATACTCCCCATGAAATCTATTAAGGTTAGTTTTGAAGATGAATGAGATGATTTTGCATCTACATCATTTTATTGGCATTATTGGTTTGAAAGGTATGTATTTTATTAAGTATTTATAATAAGAGTTGGTTAGTTTCGTAGTATTTTGACTAGTGTGTGTAGCATGTGATGCATCAATGTTAATATTAATAGCTTGAGTTACACTATGAGTATCATTGGTATCAAAATAAACACTAGTGGCATGAGAATAATTGGTATAAAAATATGCACTAATGGCATGGTTAAAGCGATGGGTCTTTTTATGAGGCCCATAGAAGTTGAACCTACCATGTTGGTATAAATACTTGGCATAGAGATTGAAGAAATCATAAAATATGGTGGCATTGTGTGTGAAGGAGACATATTAGAAATAAAAGGTTGAGATGAAAATAAAGTGGTTCCCCCAAATTTGTGAGAAAAGATAGGGGAGGGTAAATTAGGTTCTTCTATATGAGGACTTGTCATGAGATTATAAATGGTTGAAGGGTCTTGTCTTTTATGTTAAGGGAATTCATTGATGAAAAATATCATTTCAGTTATGTACTCTAAATCACACTCATCTTCTAATGAGAATAAATGGTTTTGGATTGATAATGAATATGGAGGAGTCCCATAATTATTAGTGTGAGTGGAAACATGGACATTGTTTTTGTCTATGGTGGGTGCCACAAGCTGTGTCTTAGTAAACCTATTAGTGTTGGTAAAACTTATCATGTTTATTTGATTTAATTCATTAATATCATCAAATATTAAACTCGTGATAAAGGAAAGAGGTAAAAACTTGATTGAAAGAAGGATCAACTAGAAAGATATAGAGTTGAGCCAATCGATAGTGTTATCTAAGATAGTAAATAGAATAGGATATAAAGGACATAGTCATACAATTCAATTATTTACTATAAAAGGATAAACTATACAATCTAAAAATATACATAGTTGGATGGGGTGACTATGTATTTAAATTAGATAGAACTAACAACTTGTAAGAGACTATGTTGATAGGGATGACCATGTTCTTAAAATAAGGAAATTTTGTATAAGATAATAGCTAATAAAATATGATTAAGCATATAAGTAATTAAATAAATGTGTTTGATCTAATTATAACACACAAAAAACCTTGTACTTACACTAGATAGTACAAATTTTGTAATACAAAATACAATGATCAAAGAGTAAGCAAAAAAACTTGAATGTAAATGCTAAGCTAAGTGGTCATTCCTGAATGTTGTTAAATTATAATAAATTTTTAAATTAATGTGATATGTAGTTGGATATAATGACCTAGAAATAAATATATGGATATTTTTAGGTGGTTTAGTTTGAAAGGGATCTGTATGGGTGATGGTACGATCTTGGTATGGTACCTACCCCTTTACTTCACAATCTTGTAGTGATAAAGGTGTTGGGTGCATTTCCAATATATAACATCAACCACATGTTTATACTTGACCAAAAAACCAAGTTATCTTCCCCCTTTGTGATGAAATCCAATAGGTATACCTTGGGGAAAATGTTTAACTTTTTTTAGTGTTAATTGATTTGGAAGTGTGTGAAAAAGAGAAAACTAGTGTGACTAAATAAATAAATTAAAAACCTCCTATTATTATATGTTTGTTACTCTAATAAAGAGAGCAACAAAAATGAAATGTGAATTAATTAATAATAATATATGTTAATTCCTTTGTTTGTGAAGAGTACAGTGTTAGTTTAGGCAACACTATATGTAAACATTATAGAATAGAGTGAATAGGGTCACTACTATATATTAAATTAATATACAAAATAACATAGTCAAACATGTTGATTGAGTCTTATAGAGATAAATCAAGCTATAGAACTATATCGAGACAGTCAACCCAGTTCATTATAGGGTTGTAGTTTTATAGACTACAAACTATGAAAAATAGGACTATAAATGAAAAATAAAAATGATAAAGAAGGTAAGAATGAACCTTGATAATATTTAAAATGCTTAATTTGCAATTGTTTTACTATGTTACACAAATGCTATCTTTTATATTATACAAATAGAGTCAAATAGGTCAGTGAAGTCTACAAAACCTATATGTTGAAAATGATCTACAAATAGAGTTGACTGGGTTGATAAAGTCTATAAACCTATATGCTAAAAATAATCTATAAATAGAGTCGACTAGGTTGATGAATTATATAGACTTATGGTTAAGAAAAAAAATTGTGTCAAGATGATCAATCTAGTTACTTGTATTTATAGAAGACCTACATAGAGAAACAAAATTGATTTGGAGTGACTGTGTTAATTATGTGCACAGACTATTAGATTATATTGATAGGTTATTAGTTTGTTGTAGGGTTGAATTTTTATAGACTACAAACTATGAAAAATAGGACTCTAAATGAAAACTAGAAATGACATAGAAGGTAAGAATGAACCTTGATAATTTTAAATATGCTAAATTTTCAAGTTTTATGTTGTATTATTTAAATGCTAATTTTTATATTCTATGAATAGAGTCGACTAGGTAGATATGTCTACAAACCTATATGCTAAAGATAATATATGAACAAAGTTTATTGGGTTGATGAATTCTACAAACTTATGGTTTAAAAAGAGAAATATGTCAATCTGATTGATCTAGTTACCTATTTTTGGAAAAGACTTGCATAGAGAAAAAAAGTCAATTTGGAGTGACTATGTGTTAGACCTGCACACAAACTATTAGACTATATCGATAGGTTTGATATAGTACTGAAGAAATAAAATATATAAGATGATAATAAATGAATTTGTGAAATAAAACCTACATGGGTTATATTCACATCAGTTTCACCAGAATGTATACAAGGGAAAGTGAAGCTAATCTAGAAATGAATCCCATATTGGAGAAAATAAATCACACTCAACCTTATGCTTATTGGTACATTTAGACAATCAAAGTTTTGACCAAGATGGATCTGATAGACCTAACCAAGGGGTCCCTTACCATAATAATATCACTAGAGAGGGTTCTAAAGCCTCTAATTAGATAACATCATGTAATAACCCTAACTAGGTCCTATGTTTTTAATATTTAAAAAGTAACTATAAATTAAATTTAAATATAACCTAGTTCTCACCAAAGTTTGTGGTAAAAAATGGGGGTAATAAACATAAAAGTAAACATGCATAAAATATCTATAACTGATCCAATGTATAGGAAATCCTAATTCATGGAGAGAGAAACATATAAGCTAACACATGTAAATCTATCTACTTTAAAAAAGGAGAAAAAAAGTTAAGAATACTTACCTTTAAATATGAACTCATTGAGCCTCAATGTCTCCCTTGGTCAAGGTGATTTATAGGAGGTTTTTGTGGTATATAAGGATAACAAAGATTAGTCAACTCCAGGATACACAACTTCCCTATGCATCCAAAAGATTTTTCCACAAAATAATATTTGTATCTCCAGGTGTAGTATTATAACCCTAAGAAATATTCCCCAAGTATAATGGTGGATAATTAAATTTGTAATAAATTATGTTCTTCTTATTCTCTCTATAAATGGCAAAAAGAATGTGTATATATAGTTGAATCTAACCCTAAACCCTTAAAAAAATTAGTGGATAAAGTTAGACCTATTAAATGTTATATTATTAGTTATAAAATAAATTTAGGTCATATATTAGGTCATCTAAGGCTAACAAAGTCTCATAATTTGCTAATATAATTTAAGTATAGGGTGGGCCTAGGCCGACATTGTTTAGTAAATGTCAAAACTAGTTTTTGGACTAGATAGGGATTGTGTAAGGTAGATAATTACTTAGAAGAGTGTGTAAGAAAATATTTAAATCTTAAAAAATTTTATATAATATGTTTTTGTAGATTAAAAGTGGTGGTATAGGGGACAATAATCTTGTGAATCACCAATTGTGTGCCCACCCCTTTCCTGGTGCACCTTTTAAGGCATGCACTTAGAGAGATTAAGACTTGATGGGTACCTTCAAGATAAAAATCATAATTAATTGATAAATTTTGAAAATGTTATGTTTATACACATATGAACTCAAAGACCCTTCTATGACTCAACACTACCTACATAGCCAATACTCTAAAGAGTGCCTTAGATCGATGTAGTTTGCCCCCTTATGTGGGATTGTGTGAACAATTTTTCAATATGTTATATGTCAGTATATGTAATCATATAGCTTATAACTTGATAAATAATAATCATAGGCTACTCTTTTAAATTTTTTAAACCTATAATAATACTGGTCCTATGAGTGATTTTGAAATAGGGAAGAATAGGGCAAGTTTTCAAGCTTAAGAGGTACTTTTTCTTGGTATAAGACATATTTATGCTTGATTTGTACTTAATGATAATGAATTATATTTTAATTACATGTACAAAACACCTTTTAAAAATATTTCATGGGTGTGTTAATTGAAACAAATAGGTTGACCCCTATATTTCAAAATATTTTTAAATTTGATCATTTGTAGGTTTTGGACACTAGCGTCAAACCTGGGACACTAGCATAAATTCTAGTGTCTAAGTCTAAACAATGGTGTCTAGGAGGATAAAAAGTTATTGAAGATCCATAACTTCCAAATTATGATATTAATCAAGTTTTATGTATATTTTGGGCTACATGTGATCTAGGTAACTATAATATTAGGGTCAAACTATATGATAAGTATTTAGGCATAATGAGATGGTGAACATGAACCTTTCAACAATGAAAATGTCTTAAATTGAAGGGTTGAGCCATGAGTGATATTTTTAAAGTTTACAAGACACTTTATCATATATAATATAGATTTATCATCTAAACTTGGCTAAAACATGTTTGAACAGTCTTTGGTCTTCTTGGACAAGTTTGCACTAGGAGGATAACACTACACTATGACCTTTTCCAACTAGTGTGACCTTGTTTCCACACTTCAATGGTAATGTTTTAAATTTGAGATGTTTAATATTACCCTTAATGGATGTTTTTTATGGTTGATTATCAAAAATATTTGAAATATTCTCCTATATAAATACATTAAGTCTTTCCCAAATATAATTAATAACTATCAAGTAATTAATGAGCATGTAAAGAACAAAATAGTATTATTTCTTCCTATTTCAATTATGAAGCATATTAATAGTCATATTCCAAGTCTAAAGAGTCTTTATTACATGTCAATGGCATCAATTTATCAAGAACTTCAATCAAATCATCTAGAAATAGGCATTTAGTTGCACAATCATGGATCACACAAACACTCTAGGAGGGAAAACTACATCATCTTAAGGCCCATTTGGGCTATGTAGGTAGTGATCAATTACAAGGATTTTTTGAGACCAACTCATTTATTCCCTTAATCCTTATCCCCCCTCTTTTAAATTTGATTTCTATTGTGTTTCTTATGTAAGCTATAGGGTTTTACTATTTTACAAGACTTACCTATAACATATTGACACATAGAGCTAAACAATCAACCTTCACAGGTAGTCACATAGGCACATATTGATAAATCATGAATAAAATCAACTAAGACATGGTCTTAGTCAATAGAAAAAGTCACATTACACTGTTTTCAGCCTCTTGTAAACTTGTCCAAGCAAATTTTGAATTATTATTTTCTAGCATGATTGTGTTTATAGGTATTTTTACATAGTTTACACATATATTCAACTTTCACAATCAGATATATATCACTTTTGAAGGACATTATCTAACTATTTTTAACATTTTTTTATTTTTGTAAATTCTATATTTTACTATAGTTTATTGTATTCTTCCTTATTTTAGTTTTGAATAGTTTAATGCACTTAATTAGATTAATTTAACTAAAATAGATTAAACATTCTAGTTTTTAAGAACCTTGATTACTTGTTGTTTGTTGATTTTTGTCTTAGGGTTTCATTATTTTTTTGTAAATTCTTAACACTAAAAGAATGTAGCCTTCAACCTTGGATAAAAATGTGTAAATAATGATTTAGCTTATTCAACTTTGGATTTAATTTTGACACTAGATAATTTTATCTCGTCACCTCAGATAAAATCTAACACCAAAAATATTTATTTCAGCCTAATTTATTATCAGTTATACACAAAATATTTTGCTTTTATTTTTTATTTACCTTTTCTTATTTGTAATAACTATGTTCCAATAGTTTTTGAATTACTTAGTGGTTGTCATGAAGGGTTATGTAATATTTGTTTATAAAAACCATGACATGAGGGGTTTACACCAATACTCATAACTATTATATAACACTAAACATGGAATTTATATTCCACGTACCTCACCATATATTGGAATTGCCTAGGATCCCTTGTTTATCTTTTATCCATATGATTTGTATTACACTTGAGAGGAACATATCTCCCATGGAATTTATTCTCACAATATACTAAAAAATGGGTTAGTGGGTTACAATCATGGTTCTACCTTGTAGTTAGTGCTCTAAAGCATTAGACCAACACTAACTAATTCATGATAAAGTATCTTTAAAATCCTAAAAATCATTAAAACCCTTGTCTAGATCACCCTCATACCTTGATTTTTGATTGTATTGTATTCATAAATATTAGCATTGCTTGATTCACATTTTTTTCATTTGTACATGCTATATTATTTATTAAGTACAAGAATTTTTCAATATTTAAATTCATTGTGTGTGTGTGTGTGTGTGTGTGTGTGTGTGTGTGTGTGTGTGTGTGTGTGTGTGTCTGTGTGTGTGTGTTTGTGTGTGTGTGTGTGTGTGTGTGTGTGTGTGTGTGTGTGTGTGTGTGTGTGTGTGTGTGTGTGTGGTGTGCGTGTGTGTGTGTGCATGTGCGCGTGTGTGAAGGATGGATAAAAAAATATGTTAATGATGTACATCCTCTCTATAAATTGTTTTATTCTCATGCTATGCCTTTTACTTATCATGTTGTACAGAAAAAGCATAAAAACAAAAACTTCTAGAAGATGATCATAATGATAATGATTTTGATGATGTAGAAAATAATATACAACTTGATTTTAATGATTTTTGAGAGCATGAATTTATTAAACTATATTCCACATTGAAATCTCATATGGATTCCTCTTTAGTCACACACCTACACTCATCTTTGGATTTTTTCAAATATACCCTTTTAAAATTCCCTTTGGTCATACCTCTAAATTCCTCTTTGAGTTTTTTCCTAGCTTCCTCTTTGGATCTACCTTTAATCATACCTCTATACTCCTCTTTGGATTCTTCTCTAGTTTAATTATTTGAGTTCTTTTATAGATCCATCTTTGGGTGTACCTTTGGTTATGCCTATTAGTGTATGTTTTTATTTTTCCTTATTATTTAATTAGGGAAATTATATTTGTGCATACATGGAGTTTTTCTACATTTGTGGGATAGGCTAGCTTATGTGGAGATGTGTGTCATAGATGTGTAATAGGTGTCATAAAAATGTCATAAGTAACTCCCTTGATGGGATTTACTTCTCTATTCTTAACACCCTATCACCACCTTTCATGGAGAAGTTACAGTCTATTATTGGGGTGCCTTGACTACCTTTTGTGGAGGACTTACTTATGTGCTCTCCTATATGTATTCTTCACTTTGGCCATCTCATGTTAATCAGATATTGGGTTTTCTCCTATTTTGTCTTGTGTAATTTATCTTCTTGTATAATTTCAAATTGCTTTAGCATCTATGTGGTGTGCACTTGCTTCATCTCATGTGATCACATCTCCATTGCATTCGCATTATCTAGATTCTAGAAACAACTCCGATATGGTATCAGAGCCACCCCGATAATCATGTGTCTGGTTATGCTAGTAGTTTATTATAAAATTCTTACTTTGCTTTCTTAGTAGTTTTTTTAACTCAGTTGTATTTGAGATTTTTTGTAGAGTTTCTTGAAAACTCATGAAAATCCATACGGAAATCTATTTAAAAAATTACTTTTGTTGAGTTTCTTTTAGATCTCCCTTTAGATATCTAAGTTAAAATTTGCCAAGACATCTTGTATAGATTTGTTGTGGCTTCAGCAAGGTAGTGTAATTTCTTTTTTTTTGTCATTCTGTAGGAAAAAAATCTCTGCAAATCTGGTTCTATTTCTTGGATGCTAAAGGGCATCTTTTTGGATCTCACGCAAAGCAATGTGTTGGTTGAATATTTTGTCAATCAGCATACTGATAAACAAAATAGGTTTGATCAGCCAAATTAGGAAGATTATTCATCCAAAGTGTGTAGGTTTACCACATCAAAAGGAGACCGATCTCTCCTCTCATCAAGGGGAGGTTCCCTATAGATAGGCTATATATATATATATATATATATATATATATATATATATATATGAACATAAAATAATACTCAAGGGTAGGAAAAACCATCCATCTCTCTTTCTTCAAAGATGATGTGTGCGGATCAAATGAGAAACTCAAGGAAAATGATAGAAAACACTCCTCTTCTTTCAGAAGTACTATTCAGCAAGCCACAAGAATACTCTAGATAGTAACAATAAAATGTAACAAAGGATGTAATAACCAGCAAATCGAAATGCAGCACAAAGTCTTCACCTATATTGCTCAAGAGTAAGATATGAAGGACAATGAGGGCACAAAGTCACCTCAAGGTCCTTTACACAAAAATGAAAAGAAAACACACGAAAAGGCAATTATGGGGGCACAAAGTCTCTCCATAATTGATTCTTTAGGACACATTTCTAACTAATTTCACTAATCCTACTTGTTGAATTAAAAGAACAGAAAATAAATCAAGGAAAAAGACATAAGAACATTTTCCTTAACAACAAAGATATTACAGCACAAATTTTGAAAAACCATTTGCTTTCTTATTCCAATAACAAAATATGATCAGCAATCTGAGCTCAAAGTCTCAGTAATGCCTTACAATTTGGGTAGAGTTTCATTCTAATTGTCAAAAAAGAGATACATTTACAATGAAAGAGAGTCCCTTATATAGTCTCTTCAAGGAGGAATCGGGAACAATAATACATCATGTTGCATTAAAAATTGTTAGGAAGATAGGCTAGAACTTAGGGGTGTTTTACCCATTTGATTTTCTCAATGCAGATAAATAAGTCATGCCATTGAAAGATTTGTAATTTTCAATGTCCACCTAGTGATCTGATCATTTTTCATCATTCCTCCTTTTCTGGTTAAGTGAATCAGGTCGTTGATTCAATTTGATGCTTTGTTCTTTAATCACTTCCTATTGGTCTCAGCCTTGAAGTCTTTGAATGCATTCAAGACCATAGATTTGAATCTACCAAGATCAATGGCTATTTTACAAGCTTTGAAATTGACGTTCACGCACCCATCAATGCGCTCTCAATGGCTAGTTCACTGTCTTGAATTTGACATCTTCGGGTGCGTCACCCCTTGGTCCTTCTTCGGCATTTCTATTTGGCACTTTTTTGGAAAGAATATACCCTTTTGTGCCTTAAGAAATGATATACCTTGGGTCAAAAAGAGGCCCCCCCCACAAGGGTATATGCCCTTCAAGCGGTCTTCGAATGGTAGGTCACTAGATTCTTCTTTCAGATTGCTTATTTTTGGCAGGTAGCTAAGTTCTTTTGGGCTTCATGAAAATGTCCTTCACTTTGGTAGCTAAGAGTCACCCGTAAGGGCACCTTCCCTTTGGGGTCCTTCGGTGGCCTTCACCTTGGCAGTTCCCATGGACAAATCCTATGGCATTTTCCCGCAGACAAATCCTTGGGCTTTCTCCCATGGACGTTTCCTCATGCACTTTCTTGTGAACATTTTCCCTGGGGAAAATTCCCATTGACAAAAAGTCTGTGAAAATGTTGACTCATTCTTTGAAAATTCCTTTGGGGTCTTTTGGCCCACAGCTTCTTTGAATTCCTTTGGACTTTTATCTAAAGGAATTCCTTCAGACAAAAAGTCTGAAGGAATTGCTTCTTTGCCTTGATCTTTCTCAACTATCTTAAACAAAAATCCAAAGGAATTTACTTAATTGTTTCCTTGAAAATAACCCTTCTAAAGGATTTTTTTGTCATTTAAGTGTCCTCTATAAGGGCACTTGTCCTTAGAGAAGCTCACTTTGAACTGTCATAGCGAACCTCTCCATTGAA
The DNA here is from genome assembly GCA_037957365.1 of Torreya grandis. Classification (NCBI taxonomy): domain Eukaryota; kingdom Viridiplantae; phylum Streptophyta; class Pinopsida; order Cupressales; family Taxaceae; genus Torreya; species Torreya grandis. The sequence continues at coordinate 3,101,634 of JARHVA010000264.1, read as the reverse complement.
CGACTTCATTGAACCATGGCAATGAACCAAGCTTTGAACCAAGGCTTTGAACCTCTTGTTGAACCAAGACATTAAACCAATTAGTTGAACCAATCTTTGAACCAAAATGGTTCAAGATAATGGTCCAAGCCGATGGTTTAGTTGAATGAACCAAGTCGATGAACTAAGCATTAAACCCAACGTTGAACTTGCCTTTGAACCATGTCTTTTAACCAACCATTGAACCAAGTTTTGGTTCAACGATTCAAACAAAGTCTTGAACCAATTGATGAATTGTTTGATTAAACCAAAGGATGAACCAAAGCATTAAATCTGCTTGATTGAACTGAGACATTGAACCATTTCTTTGATTGAACCCACCGTTGAGCCTGTTGAACCTTGAACCCATTGAACCTTTGAACTAAAGAGGTTAAATGGTTCAATGGTTCAAGCCACCTTCTTTTTGACCACGTGTTTGAAGCTGATGAACCATGAAGTAGTTGAACTTTGAACCTTGATGAAGTGCTTAACACTTGCCAATGATGTTGAACCTATTGAACCAAGATGTTGAACCAAAATTTGGTTCAATGGTTTAAACAAATCTTTGAATCGACTGACGAACTGTTTGATTGAACCAAAGGATGAATCAAATAATTTGAACCAAATGAGTGAAACAAAGCATTGAACCTGCTATTGAGTCTATAGATTTTAACCTATAAAATCCCATTGAACTTGACCTGTTGAGTCCATAGATTTATTCTTCCTACTGAGTCCATAGATTCAAGCCTGCAGAGTCCGTAGTTTCATAAGAAGCTTGAAAAATGAGGATTTTGAATGCCCAAAACAAATTTTGGAAAGGAAAGAGATAATTTTGGTCTGTATGACTAAAATAGTTCAAATTTTGTCCCAAAAATGAGTGATATTTTTGGGGGACAACAGCTGGCTCCAGTTGGGGAACTTCTATCAATTGCAAAAAGAATTGAAATAGGAGTAGAATCCAGAATCTCCAGTGTCTTCATGTGTACCATTGGGTTATAGAGTCATGCTACCCAGAAATGAAAGGCTCCAAAAATGGAAACAAACAAAACAAAATAGAATTAAAAACTTTACAAATATACATATATACAGATGCAAAGATCTAACACTTCAAGAGTTGAAATGTTTCAGATGCTACCCATTATGGGGTAAAGAAAAGAGTGTGTCATCTTGATATTTCAATAAAAATCTATTTTCACCAATGTGATGATGAATTATAAATGGGCCTCTCCAAATGGATTCAAACTTTCCATCCATCCCCTTTGGTTCTCTTCTTTTGTCCCACAACAAGACTTAATCCCCAATCTAGAAATCACGATTTCTAGCTTTCTGATCAAAGAGTTTCTTTACCAAACTTTGATGAGCAGCAATTTTGTCTACCACCATAGTTCTCTATTCATCCAATTTAGCTAGGTACATGATTCTTTTATCAAGAGAACTTTCATAGCTCTGATCTTCAGTTGCCTTTGCCAATTTCAAGGCTAGCAATTCTAAGGTGATTGGTATCTCAGCATTGATACCATAAAGAAGTTGAAAAGGAGACATACCAATTGCCCTCTTTGGTGTGATCCTATCTACCCATAGAGCATAAACTAATGCTTTATGCCATGTTCTCTGATTGTCATCTACTAGCTTCTTAATAATAGTTACCAGATTCTTGTTGTTGGATTCAGCTTATCCATTTCATTGTGGAAAATAATCAGAAGAGTGAGAGAGTGTAATTAAAAAATGGAAACAAAATTTTGTAATCTCTTGAGAGGTGAAACATTCTACATTATCAGTAACAATTTTGATTGGAACTCCAAACTTGGAAATGATATTCTCTTTGAGGAAGTTGCATACAACTTCTAAAGTAGCATGCTTAGTTGGGATTGCTTCTACCCACTTGGTGAAATAATCAAGTGTTATAAGGACATATTCATGTCTAGCACTTGAAGATGGGTTTATTGTCCCAATAAAATAAAGTCCCCATTGCTGGAAAGGTTCTTCTATGATCACTGGCTTGAGAGGCATAGAAGCTAACTTGGGTCTTCCAACAAATTGCTGATAGAGTTCACATTTTCTCACCCACTTATGCGCATCTTGGAAAAGATTTGGCCAGTAATACCTGGCTCACAAAATCTTGTGAGTAATCACAGGAGCAAAAAAATATCTTCCACAAGCCAAATTATGGAAATATTTCAAAAGCTAGGTTTGCTGCTCTTTGTCTACATAGCGAAGGAATACTCCATCTATGTTTCTCTTGTACAGGCTGTTATCCCAAAGGATAGAATTGGTAGCTTTCAACTTGATAGTCCTCCTTTCTTTGTAAGACAAATGAGCAGGACATTCACCATAAGTAAGGAAATAAGTGATACCTGAATACCACTCATTGGTAGTGGAGACAAAAAGGACTGTTGGTGTCTTTTTCACTTTAGTTTCTTCATGTTGTGTGTCTTCTAGCTTATTGTCAGCAATTAATTAGCATAAGCATTTACCCTTGACCAGATTTGTTAGATTGATGTCTTAATCAAACTCTTGGATCTTTGAAATCCAATTACCTCTTTTCATGTCAAACTCCTGCTGAGTTAATATAGACTTGACTGTAGTATCAGGCACTAGGGTAGTAGTATGTGAATTCAAAATATAGAAGCAAAAATATTTGACTGTTGTTACCAAGGCATAAGCATGCTTCTCTATATTTGAATACTTCATCTCATGGGTTTTTAGAGGGAAACTCATGAAAGAGATAGGAGATTCCATACCTTCCTTGTCCTATTGAACAAGAATCACTGAAAGAGTGTGTTCAGATGCATAGCTGTATATGATGAAATATTTGATGTAATCTAGGCAAACCAAGGTAGGGTTGTGAGTAATGGTAGTTTTGATATCTTAAAATGCTGATTTACCTTCTTTAGTCTAGCTGAAGATGGTCTTCCCTTTCATCATGTTCACTATGTGTCTAGTCTTCTCAACAAATTCAGGGATGAATCTCTGTAAGAAATTTACCTTTCTAAAGAAAGAATGAATAACATTCTTACTTGTAGGTAGATTAAGCTCTTGAATAGACTTGACTCTATCTGAGTCAATATTTATGCCTTCTTTGGACACAATGTGTCCAAGGATTTTCCCCTTTGTTACTCCAAAAATAGACTTTTTAGGATTTAAGGAAATACCATTCTGGTGGTAACACTCCAGCACTTTTTGTAGGTGGTGTACATGATCAAATCAATGCTTTGAAAATATAGTCAAATCATTGAGGTATACCACTATGAATTTACCAATCTCATCTTTGAAAGCTAGATTCATAGCTCTCTGAAAGGTAGCACCAGCATTTATTAGACCAAAAGGCATTCTCTTATATGCAAATGTACCCCAAGGTGTGGTGAATGTAGTCTTGTGTTGGTCTGCCTCACCAGCTTTAACTTGATTATAACCTAAGAAGCCATCCAGCATTGATAACATCTCTACACCTGTCATTTGAAGCACTTGATCCATAATGGGCAAAGGATAATTATCTTTCAAAGATGCTTGATTCAGATTTTTGAAATCTACACAAATATAGATTTTGCCATTCTTCTTCCTTACAGTCACTATGTTCGCAATCCATGTAGAATGATGAATTGGAAAGATGATTCTATCATTTAACATCTTTTGTATCTCAAATAGAATAGTACCTAATATTTTTGGATTATACTATCTAGATTTTTGCTTGTAGGGCATTGAGTCGGCCTTGAGAGGAATGTTATGGCAGATTTCCTTTGGTCTGAGAGACTTCAATTCTTCATAAGAATATGCTAAGACATCCATGTATAGACAAAGTAAAGAAGTGAAATTGAATCTTTCTTCAAAGGTGCAGCACTTACCAATATTGATCATCTTGGGATTTTCTTCAGTAGACAAATTCACTTGATTGAATCCTTGAGAGAAACTCGAGTCTATTTGATGTTGTTTAATGAATCTATCATGTTTGTCAAAAAGCTTTTCAAGAGAAACTAGGCCTTTGGGAATTTTTTTTCCTTTCAACTGCAAGAATTATTCATTTATATCTGAGCTAGATTCAGACATAGATCCACTCTTCTGAGGTTCACTGTCTTCAAAACATAGTTATTCAAAATTATCTTTTTGTTCTAGGAAGGCAATGATTTGATAATCATCATTGAATACTTATCAATGATCAGCATTGTTAGGAACACTTGGTCTATAAACCAACTTGTTGGGGGATCAAACCAACAATAGATTACACTTGTGAAAGCAATAAATGCGAAAATAAATCAGATAGATAAGTAACTAAAATGATAAATAGCCCAGAACAAGATATACAAGAAAACACCCTAAAAACTTGTATTGAAACTCTTTACAATAGGAATACAATGAAGAAACTTCGTTCTTCCACACCTCTCTCAGATGCACACAAGATCTCTCACTAGATCTCTATTCCTCAAGAGCTCTCTCTCAAGTACACTCAAATCCAACAACCTGGATTGATGCAACTCTGTACTGTCCTTCAAACATTCACAATGTTCTACTATTATAGTGCTACACACTTCTACATTCTACAATTCTAAGCTAAGAAGATCTTTCCTACATATAGAAATAGGAAACTTGAGCATGCTCTTACAACAAACAGTTAAGCCTCTTCAACAAGGGCTCTAAAAATAATATTGCTAATAATAGAGACGTAAGCTTGAGTCCACGACTCAAACTTATCATGCAAACACTCGCTGCTGTCCACAGAAATAGCTTTCTAGACACACAGGTAACCGACATCGGTTCCTGCCTGTTCGCCTGTGACCATCGTCGGCCGACCCTACTATGCGACATCGGTGCCTCTGCAACTGCTACTGACTAACGTCAGTCACTCCTGATTGACGCCAGCATCTGTGTAGACCTAAACCTATTTTAGTATGCTCCTTGGTGAAGCTTTTAGCTCCACACCCTAACAATCTCCCACTTGGAGATAAACCAGCTGCACCAACCTGTACAGCAACATCTTCTAGCTCCTCCATCTTCAACTCAATCATGAAGACCAATAGAAGTTGAATGAAGATTCAACTTCTCCTTAGTAACCGGCTTTGTTAGCATATCAGCAGGATTCTTGTCTGTATGGATCTTCTCCAGCTTCAACTCACCATCTTCCAATACCTACCGTATGAAGTGGTACCTTAGCTGTATGTGCTTGGTTCTTGAATGAAAAGCTGAGTTCTTAGCCAAATGGATTGCACTCTGACTGTCACTATACAATTTGCAACTCCCATGCTCCCTTTCAAGCTCTTCCATGAACCGTGTCATCCATATCATCTCCTTGCTAGCTTCTGTGACTGCAATATACTCTGCTTTTGTAGTTGACAAGGCAACAACCTTCTGCAACTTAGATATCCAACTAACCGTCGTTCCACCTACAGTAAAAACATAACCTGTGGTGTTCCTCCTACCATCCAAATCCCCTACCATATCTAAATCTACATAACCATGTAGAGAAGTGTCTGAACCTCCATAGCACAAATGCTTGCTGCTGGTTCCTCTCAGATATCTAAGGATCCATTGAACTGCTTTCCAATGTTCCTTACCTGGATTGGCCATATACTTGCTTATTACTCCCACTGCTTGGGCAATATCTGGTCTAGTACACACCATTGCATACATCAAACTCCCTACTGCGGAAGAATATGTAACCTTACTCATGTACTCTACCTCTTCATGTGAATTGGGACATTGTTCTTTACTTAACTTAAAATGTCCAGCCATAGGTGTACTTACCAGTTTTGCATCCTGCATATTAAACCTCTCCAACACCTTGTTCACATAATCTTCTTGAGACAATATCAACCTGTGATTTTTCCTATCTCTCCTAATGCTCATGCCAAGGATCTTCTTCGCTGCTCCCAAATCCTTCATAGCAAACATTTGAGCTAACTTCTCCTTAAGCTCAGAGATATCTTGCATGTGAGACCCTGCAACCAGCATGTCATCTACATACAACAATAGAATAATATATATACCATTATTAAATCTCTTGAAATACACACAATGGTCTGATTGACACCTACTGTAGCCGTGCTCAGTCATAAACCTGTCAAATTTCAAGTACCATTGCCTTGGAGCTTGCTTGAGGCCATACAAGCTTTTCTTTAACCTGCACACAAACTTCTCCTTACCCTTGACCTCAAATCCTTCTGGCTATTCCATATAAATTTCCTCATCCAAATCTCCATGAAGAAATGTTGTCTTAACATCTAGCTGCTCGAGATGCAAATCCTCAAAAGCAACCAAAGACAATACAACCCTTATTGAAGTCATTTTAACAATTGGAGAAAAAATTTCACTAAAGTCAATACCTGGCTTCTGTACAAATCCTTTCACTACTAATCTGGCCTTATATCGCATCTGTCCATCCTCACTTTCCTTCAACCTGTAGGTCCATCTGTTCTTCAGTGTTCTCTTACCAGCTGGCAATTCAACCAAATCCCATGTTTGGTTCTCTCATAAGGACTCCATCTCCTCAACCATGCCACGCTCCCACTTACTCCTGGACTCCACCTGTAATGCTTCTTCAAATCTCTCTGGTTCTCCACCATCAATTAGCAATAAATAATATAAGAAAGGAGAATATCTAATTGGAGGCTTACTTACCCTTTCAGACCTCCTGATGGGTGTCTTGGACTTGTTCTCAACAATCTGTCCACCCAAATTTTCTGACAGTGACCGACCTCGGCCACCTGTAGACCTGTTACTGGCCGACACCGGTTCTTCCTGGCCGACGTCAGTTCTTGGTCTGCCGACGTCGGTCTCTGTATGACCGAAATCGGTTTTTATACTGCCGACGCCGGTTCCTAACCTGTCGACATCGGTCTCTGTGTTTTCCTGCAAGTGATTATTTCTTTTTCCCGTGAGCTCATTTTGGACCATAACTTCATCCAATTCACCATTGCTCTACCCAGATTGATCTAGCTTCCTTATCTGATCACTGTACATCACTCTTTCATTGAAAACAACATCACGACTCCTGATTACCTTGTTAGTTCCTAGATTCCAAAATCTGAAATCAAAATCATCTGAGCCATAGCCTATAAACGTGCACCTCATAGACTTAGGATCAAGCTTCTTTCTATTTTCATCTATGTGCACAAAGGCTTCACTACCAAAAACTTTGAGATATGAGAGATCTACCTTTTTACCTGTCCATGCCTCTTCTGGAATTCCACCATCCAGAGCTGTAGAGGGTCCTCTGTTAATCAGGTACACTGCGGTGTCAACTGCTTCTGCCCAAAACTCTAAGGGCAACCCTGCATGCAATCTCATACATCTTGCATGCTCCATGATAGTTCTGTTCATCCTTTCAACAATACCATTCTGCTGAGGTGTCTTTGGAACCATCCTTTGCCTATGGATTCTATGTGTATAACAATACAATTTGAACTTAAGTGCAGAACTCACCGCCATTATCAGATCTCAGGCACTTTAATTTTCTACCTGTTTCATTCTCAACCATAGCCTTCCAAAACTTAAAAGTCAAAAACATCAAATTTCTTTTTAATACAGTAGATCCATACCTTTCTTGTGGCATCATCTATGAATGTAACATAGTACCGTGATCTGCCAATAGAGGCTACCTGAGCCGGTCCCCACACGTCTGTGTGAACAAGCTGCAACTTCTGCCTTTTCTTAGTAGACCCAGTCTTGAGAAAACTAACCCTTTTCTATTTTCCAAATACACAATGCTCACAAAATTCTAGATCCATACTTTTCAAATCTGAAAGCATACCTTTAGACTTAAGGATTGACATCCCCTTCTCACTCATGTGGCCAAGCCTTGAGTGCCACAATTTACAATCCACACCTGAAGTAGATAAAACTAAAGGAGATTTGTTAGTAACACAATTACACAAATAGAGAGTACCTTCTCTCTTACCTCTGGCCATAACTAGTGCACCCTTGGTCACCTTCCAAGAATCTACTGTGAGAGTTACTGTACAACCCTCATCACCTAGCTTACCTGCAAAAATCAAATTTCTCTTCAAACTAGGAACATGCATCACATCTCTCAACACCCATGTGTTTCCATTCTGCATCTTCAACTGCACTTTACCTTTGCCAGTAATCTTACAAGGCTCATCATCCCCTAAGTACACTATTCTAAAATCTCCATGGATATAGTCACTGAAATATTCTCTGTTAGGGGTAGCATGGAAAGATGCACCAGAATCTAATACCCAAGATTCTATGTTATTATGCAAAGAGAAAATTAAAGCATCTTGTGCAATACCTGCAACCTTGATGCTATTGTCCTCCTTAGGCTTTGACCAGCAATCTCTGCTTATGTGCCCCATCTTTCCATAATTCCAGCATTGTGGCTTCCTGCCATTCCTGGATTTGGATCTTCCTCTTACCTTAGACTTAGATCTTGATCTCCTCTTGCTCTTTTCTTTTTGCCTTCCCCTGCTCTCAAAATTTAAAGCGTTCCCAGATGTCTCTTCTATGCTTTTCTTGTGTATTTCCTCATTCAAGATAACACTAACAACATCCTCTACTTTCAAAATATTTGATGCAGATGCAGTATTAGAAACTGCCATTACTAAGCCATGCCAGGCAAAGAACATAATATCAAAAGAGCTTTTATTTCATCTTCAAATACAATATTGACAGAACTTAACTGATTAACAATTCCATTGAAATCATTCAGATGAGTAGAAACAGATCAACCTTCATTCATATGCAAATTAAATAACTGCTTCATAAGATATACCTTATTTGAAGCTGAGGGTTTTTCATACATATTTGCTAATGTAGTCATCAACTCTACTATTGTTTTTGCCTGTGACAAATTAGATATCACAGTGGAGGCCAGACTCAGTCTTATAGACCCAAGAGCCTTTCTGTCAAGAACTTCCCATTCTTCATCCTCCATGTCCTTGGGCTTCTTTGCTATCCCACCTAACGGTAAGTAGAGATCTTTCTGATACAGATAGTCCTCTATCTGCATTCTCCAATGTTGGTAGTTCTTTTAAACTTTTCCATTCTCAACTTACTTTCTTCTGCCATTGCTTCTCCCACTCAAACAGAAATCCCTGCAAAAACCCCTGTGAGCAACCTGTAACCTATAACCTGTAACCTATAACCAAGGCTCTGATACCACTTGTTGGGGGATCAAACCAACAATAGATTACACTTGTGAAAGCAATAAACGCTGAAATAAATTAGATAGATAAGTAACTAAAATGATAAATAGCATATACAAGAAAATACCCTGAAAACTTGTATTGAAACTCTTTACAATAGGAATACAATGAAGAAACTTCGTTCTTCCACACCTCTCTCAAATGCACACAAGATCTCTCACTAGATCTCTATTCCTCAAGAGCTCTCTCTCAAGTACACTCAAATCCAACAACCTGGATTGATGCAACTCTGTACTATCCTTCAAACATTCACAATGTTCTACTATTACAGTTTTACACACTTCTACATTCTACAATTCTAAGCTAAGAAGATCTTTCCTACATATAGAAATAGGAAACTTGAGCATGCTCTTACAACAAACAGTTAAGCCTCTTCAACAAGGGCTCTAAAAATAATATTGCTAATAATAGAGACGCAAGCTTGAGTCCATGACTCAAACTTATCATGCAAACACTCGCTGCTATCCACGAAAATAGCTTTCTGGACATGCAGGTAATCGACGTCAGTTCCTACCTATTCGCCTGTGACCATCGTCGGCCGACCTTACTGCCGACGTCGGCGCCTTGCAACTTCTACTGACTGACGTCGATATCAACCAACGCCGGCGTCTGTGTAGACCCGAACCTATTTTAGTATGCTCCTTGGTGAAGCTTTTAGCTCCACACCCTAACACAACTCAATGATACCTGTCTTCTTTGAAATTGAGGAACTAAGAGAGTTCTTGAAATAGCAAGTGCTACTCTATCATTAGATCTCCAGAAATGTTGAAAGCATCAAAACATTCAATCTCGTAATTTTTCTTTTTAGTTTGGTATAAATTCTTCACTTGACAAACTTAATTCAGCATCCCCTTTGGCATGAAGAAACTTGATGTTGAGCAGCCTTCATGCCCAGCACTTCATATTTAGCTATATTGTTAGTATTGTTAAACTATAATTTGTAAGATGAAGGGAAGATATCTCCTTGAAGATATCAAAACAATCCCAGCTCCTAAACTGGTAGAGGAATCTACCATCAAATTCCAAAGTCCATATCTCATCTGATATTGATCTTTTCTTCATCAAAGATAGAGCATCCTTCTTGGTCTGTACTATAGCCTACTAGTTTTTCTACTATTCTTGTAGAACTAATTTTTGAGTTGATACTTTTAGGTGTTTCATACATTTCATCTGTAGATAAAAAATAGTTACCCATACCTGTAGATTCAAAAAGGATTTGAGATTCAGGGGCTGATTCTGGGCGACTACATACTTTGCTTCCTTTTCAGGGAGCAACTTCTTCATTACACCTTGGATAGGGATCTTTACCTCAGATAGATCCATGCTTAGTTCTCCTCCCACATCCTTGTAGAAATTTCATCCAAGCAAAATGCCATAGGATGTTGGGACATCAGCCACCAAGATAGTCATCTTGATTCTCTTGTCTGGAAAGGCTGCAAATGCAAATTAGGCATCTTTAATTTGCCCCAGCAATGGTACTTGCTTGTTCTCCATGGAGAAATATCTTCCAAAGGTTTTGGTCAATGTGAGACCAAGAGACTTAGCTACTTTAGCTAGCATGACATTAACAAATGCACTTGAATCTATGATACAGTTACTCAGCTTGTGGCCATTAATTAATAGGGAAACATAGAAAGGTTCTATTTTTCTAGGAGTAACTGGAGGAGTAATGACCAGATTATTTGGAATAAGTGTGTTCTTTAGAGAATCAGGAGTTACATTTTTAGCCTTTTGTCCTATAAGGATGGTTTGGTTTTTGACATATTGGACCAGCGTATTCAATTGGTCAAGATTAGACTGCAAATATTTGAACTCAGACATTTGTATTTTTGTCTTTTTGACATGATCGATTATGTCAAATGGCTGAATTGAGCTAGGTATAGAGAAAGTTACTTCAACTTTCTAAGTTTTAGGAGGGATGGGAGGTGGGCTGGTTTGCAAATTTGAATTAGAAGGGGAAGGTAAAATTGATGTATTTACTTTTTGAGTGATTACCAGATCTTTTGACTAAAAAGGTAGATTAGTTTCACGCTTAGCAATCATGAATGTTGGCTACAGTTGTTCTTCTATCTTCTCTTTATCAACCTACTAGACTGATTGGTTCTTAGATCTTGTAAACACTACATATGATCCATCAAAAGCTTTTCCTTTGCTTCTAGATTCAGCCTAGTAATTTAGGAAACCAATATGGGAGTCACTAGCTAATTCATCTTGATTGTCTTCAAGGAGATCAACGTCATTTTATTGATTTAATTCAGGTTGATAAGAGAATTCTGATTCTACTTCAAGATATCTCATTACTGAATTAGTTGGAGGAGCTTCCATGGCAAGTTTCCCTTGTGGGGGAGGAAGGCAATTTTGTTGCCCTTGATTCCTAGCAACATTGCCCTAATAAGACTAATTTGGGAATGTCCTTCTGTATGAAGGAGAAGAAGACATTCCTTGAGCCATTTGCTTTTTGAGACTAAGCAACGCATTTGCTAATTTCTACACATTTGATTTATGGTACCTGTAGATGCATATTCAGAAGATGATGAAGCTCTATTTCTATTTGGATCTCTTCTTATCTTTCCTACTAAGATGAGATCATCTTTTACTTCAGTGGCCAAAATTTGAGTTGCAAAAAGATCTATTTGACCAGCACGCCTCAAAAGAAAACTAACTTCTGGTAACTGAGAATTAATGAAAAAGCATTTAAGATTCTTAGCTATAGGTCAAGTAATTACAGGGATTCTGTTTCTCAATTTTTCAAATTTGGCTATGAAGTCCCTCATTGGTTCATGAGGATCTTTCTTCATCTATGTAAGTTGAGCCAAAAGTGTATGTGCATCTTCTATAGGTTTAAATATGGCTTAAAACTTAGAATTGAGAGTATTCCAATTAGTTATTGATCAAGCCTGCAGATGATAAAACCAATCTGCAGTAACACCTTGTAATGTTTCTACAAATAACCTGACTGATACATCTTCAAATTCTACTTTGATTACTCCAAAATATATGCTGAAGGTTGCAATGTGCTCATCAGGATGAACTTTCCCATCACTATAGAATTTGGGGAAGTTCTTCCTTGAACTAAGTGGAAGCTCATGTAGAGGTGGAGTAAGATTGAGAGGACCAAAATCATTACCCCAGGGGCCTTGTACTGCCATTATAGGATTCTAAATAGGTAGGATAACAAATCTTAGAGGGGTAATTATTGGCAAAGTTTTATCAACAGTAGAATTACATACTTCATCTGGCAATGGAGATCTGGTTTTAGTAGGAGGAAAACTCTTGGTTCATTGGAGACGAGATGGTGAAGGAAATAGATCATAATCACTTTGTTGTACTAGCTTGAATATAGGGTCAATGATACCTTTATCCCTTTGGCTTCGTGTATACCTTGAATCTGCCAGATTGTGAAACAAAAATGTAAAAGAATTGACCTTGTTTCAGTAAAAGCTTGAGGCTTTAAACTGTGCGTTCTTTCCCAGTTAGTGTGGAGGTGAATGGATAGATTATAAATGGATAATGGAAATGATTTTCCCAGTAGAGTCACCAAAAAATTATTGGTTGAATATTTTGTCAATCAATGTACTGATAAACAAAATAGGTCTGATCAGCCAAAGTACGAAGATTAGTCATCCAAAGTGTGTAGGTTTACCACATCAGAAGGAGACTGATCTCTCCTCTCATCAAGGGGAGGTTCTCTCTCTCTCTCTCTCTCTCTCTCTCTATATATATATATATATATATATATATATGAACAGAAAATAATACTCAAGGGTAAGACAAACCATCCATCTCTCTTTCTTCAGAGATGATGTGTGTGGATCAAAGGAGAAACTCAAGAAAAATGATAGAAAGCACTCCTCTTCTTTCAGAAGCACTATTCAGCAAGCCACAAGAATACTCCAAATAGTAAAAATAAAATGTAACAAAGGATATAATAACTAGCAAATTGAAATGCAGCACAAAGTCTTCACCTGAATTGCTCAAGAGTAAGATACGAAGGACAATAAGGGCATAAAGTCACCTCAAGGTCCTTTACACAGAAATGAAAAGAAAACACACTGAAAGGCAATTATGGGGGCACAAAGTCTCTCCATAATTGATTCTTCAGGACACCTTTCTAACTAATTTCACTAATCCTGCTTGTTGAATTAAAAGAATAGAAAATAAATTAAGGAAAAAGACATAAGAACAGTTTCCTTAACAACAAAGATATTACATCACAAAGTCTGAAAAACCATTTACTTTCTTATTCTAGTAACAAAATATGATCAACAATTTGAGCTCAAAGTCTCAGTAATGCCTTACAATTTGGGTAGAGTTTCATTTTGATTGTCAAAAAAGAGATACATTTACAATGAAAGAGAGTCCCTTATATAGTCTCTTCAAGGAGGACTCGAGAACATTAATACATCATGTTGCATTGAAAATTGTTAGGAAGATAGGTTGGAACTTAGGGGTGTTTTACCCATTTGATTTTCTCAATGTAGATAAATAAGTCATGCCATTGAAAGATTTGCAATTTTTAATGTCCACCTGGCAATCTGATCCTTTTTCATCATTCCTCCTTTTTTGGTTAAGTGAATCAAGTCCTTGATTCAATTTGATGCTTTATTCTTTAATCACTTCCTATTGGTCTCAGCCTTGAAGTATTTGAATGCATTCAAGACCAGTAGATTTGAATCTACTAGGATCAACAGCTATTTTACAATCTTTGAAATTGGCATTCACGCACCCGTCGATGCACTCTCAATGGCTAGTTCACTGTCTTGAATTTGACGTCTTTCGACGCGTCACACCTTGGTCCTTCTTCAGATTTTCCATTTGGAAATTTTATAGAAATAATATACCCTTTTAGGCCTTAAGAAATGATCTAATTTAGGTTGGAAAGAGGCCCCCCCGCAAGGGTATCTACCCTTTGAGCAGTCTTCTAATGGCAGGTCGCTAGATTCTTGTTTTGGATTGCTTGTTTTTGGTGGGTAGCTAAGTTCTTCTTTTGGGCTTCATGAAAATGTCCTTCACTTTGGTAGCTAAGAGTCCCCCATAAGGGCACCTTCCCTTTGGGGTCCTTTGGTAGCCTTTGCCTTGGCAGTTCCTACGGAAAAATCCCACGGCATTTTCTCGCAGACAAATCCCTGGGCTTTCTCCCATGGACGTTTCCTCACGCGCTTTCTTGCAGACATTTTACCTAGGGAAAATTCTCACAAAAAAAAGTTTGGGGAAAATTCTTGTGGACAAAAAGTCTATAGAAATGTTGACTTGTTCTTTGAAACTTCCTTTGGGGTCTTTTGGCTCACAGCTTCTCTGAATTCCTTCAGACTTTTGTCTGAAAGAATTGCTTCTTTGCCTTGATCTTTCTCAACTGTCTTAAACACAAATTTGAAGGAATTTACTTAACTATTTCCTTGAAAATAACCCTTTCAAAGGGTGTTTTTGTTGATTAAGTGTCCTTCGCAAGGGCACTTATCCTTCAAGAAGCTCTCTTTAAACTGTCATAGCAAACCTCTCCATTGAACCACTTTGTTGAACCACGATAATGAACCAAGCTTTGAACCTCTTATTGAACCAAGATGTTGAACCAATCAGTTGAACCAAGCTTTGAACCAAAATGGTTCAAGCCAATGGTTCAATTAAATGAACCAAGTCGATGAACTAAGCATTGAACCAAATGTTGAACTTGCCTTTGAACCATGTCTTTGAACCAACCATTGAACCAAGTTTTGGTTCAACGGTTCAAACAAAGCCTTGAACCGATTGACAAATTATTTGATTGAACCAAAGCATTGAACCGCTTGATTGAACCGAGACATTGAACCATTTCTTTGATTGAACCCACTATTGAACCTGTTGAACCTTGAACCCATTGAACCTTTTAACCAAAGAGGTTTAATGGTTCAACAGTTCAAGCCGCCTTCTTTTTGACCAAGTGTTTTGAAGCCAATGAACCATGAAGTGTTTGAACTTTGAACCTTGATGAAGTGCTTAACACTTGCCAATGACGTCGAACCTATTGAACCAAGATGTTGAACCAAAATTTGTTCAACAGTTCAAACAAAGCTTTGAATTGACTGACGAACTATTTGATTAAACCAAAGCATGAATCAAAGAATTTAAACCAAATGAGTGAAACAAAGCGTTGAACCTACTGCTGAGTCTATAGATTTCAACCTATAAAAGCCCATTGAACTTGACCTGCTGAGTCCATAGATTTCTTCTTCCTACTGAGTCCATAGATTCAAGCTTGCAGAGTCCGTAGTTTCATAAGAAGCTATGAAAAATGAGGATTTTGAATGCCCCGAACAAATTCTGGAAAGGGAAGAGATAATTTTGGTCTATAAGACCAAAATAGTTCAAATGTTGTCCCAAAAATGAGTGATATTTTTGGGGGACAACACAATGGTTGCAGGCCTGAATCAATGAGGCTTCTTCACACCACTGGCTACAGGGGCTGACCTGCACTTTGCTTTGGCTGTGCCATCTTCTCCTTCAAACGCTGCTTGGAATTTTTCTGCTATCAAGAAATTAGAAGTGAGCTCTTATTTTGGTGAGAAAATTCTATCTCTTTCTTGCTATGCATTGAAATTGGAACTTGTCTCTTCTCCTATGTGATTTCCACTTGCTGCTATGCATTGAGCTCTGTAATTTCAATCTCTTTTTTCTGACCAGCAAAATTAGAACTACACTTTTTTTTGTAAGAGAATTCTGCCAACCTATTTTTTCTTGAAAATGGTGCCCTCTCCTTGTTTGGCATCCCATGTGGGCCCTTAGATACTTGGCCAATAGTTTCATTCTATGTCTGTTACTTTAATTTTTTAGTTAAAATTGACTTGTTAAAAAAAATTAGTCAATTTGGCTGAATATTAAGTATTTTAGACAATTTGAAAATTTGGGGGTTTTAATTTAAACTTGTATCTTCACCTGTCAAAGATGAAGGGTGAGGCTCAAGTTGGCAGGAGGCCAATTCCCCCTCACAAAGACCTCCTTTGGATTCCTCACTCTGTTTCGAATCTAATGAGTGGTTGGTAGGCCACTTTCTCTCTCAAAACAGGCATTTTTTTAATGTTTTATTGTTATTTTTTTTCAAAAACACTAGTTTATGAGAAATTGAACCTTTAATATCTTACAAACAGTAGCTCAGATTTGGGTGCCATTTTTTCAAAAAGTGTTTTTAATTCAATTCTCTACAGTGTATGCTTGTTATTTGTTAAAAATGCACTAGTTTATAAAGTGCCTAAAATTTGTGTCTCCCGAGACGCATTTTCGGCTGAGTCCGACATCTTGTTTGCTTAAAGTCTTGCACTGATTGCTCTAAGACGTATTCTCATCTGAGCCTAACATATTTTGAGCATGCACTTTCATATTTTGTGGGGGGGGGCTCAACATTTTTGGGTGGTGTGATTACTTTTCACAACTTTCAAATCTTTGCTTTCATTCTCCTTTCTGCATAATTTCACAACTTGTAATCAACACAACTTCACCTAAATTCAGCTTAAAATGGATTATTTTCAACTTAAACCCCTAACACCCTTCAACTATCATGAGTGGAAGGTTAAAATGTTCAATCATTCTTAGAAGCAAAGGGTTGTATAAGATCACCATGGGTACTGAAGTAGAACCCAACACTGATACTGAAAAGTTCAAGTGGTACAACCGTAGTGATGAAGCCTATGGATTACTAAGCTTGTCCATATCTCTAGAACTTATTTTCCATTTAGAAACCTCTAAGACTCCCAAAGACATATGGGACACCTTATAACTCTTATTTGGGAAGCTTGATGAGATGAGAGGTCATGAGCTCGAAAACGAACTCATAAGTCTAAGTCCTAGCAACTTTAACACCCTACAGGACTTATTCACTAAGTTTAAGGCCCTTAGATTGCAATTGAAATAATGCAGGATAGTGAAGAAAGATTATCAACTCATCCTTTCTATTCTCGCAAAGTTAGGTCCAAGCTATTCAGTCTTTGTCTCCACTTTCCATGCTACAAAAAGTGCCCTTGGCACTACATGGAAAATGCCTTCTTTAGATTCATTCATTGTCGACTTGACTAGGGAGCAAGATAAGCTAATTCAAATGGGCACAATGAATTCTACTCAACCCCAAGCTTTGATAGATGGAAATGTTAAGGATAAAACTTCAATAAAGGAGAAGAAGAAAAAGAACAAGGACCAAGAGAAGAAGAAAGAAAACAACAATCCTACCAAAAACAACACTGAGTCTTCCTCCTCCAATGCTAAACCTAAAAAGGAGAAGGTTAAGTGTGCCTATTATAAAAAGATAGGGCATGATGAACACAAATTCATGAAGAAACAAATAGATCACCTAACTCATCTTCTAAAGAAGCACAACATAGGTGCTCTTGAGTCTATCAAGCAAAATTCATCTACCCAAGATTCTACCAAGGCAAAAGGCAAGGGTAAGGAGAAAGAAAAGGGCAAGGCCCTTGTAGCAACTACAGATTTTACAAAATCATGGGTCATTGATTCAGGTGCTTCTCACCACATGGGCTCTTCACTAGTTGATTTTTCATCTTTAGAGCCTTGTAGCATGACTTCAATTAGTTTGGGTGATGACACATCAGTTTCCATTGCAGGGAGAGGGTCAGTTGAAATGGAAGGAGGAACATTCAATAATGTTCTAAGTGTTCCTTCTCTTTTAACCAATCTCCTATTAGTGTGCCATATCACTCACATTGGTCAGGACATGAGAGTTGAGTTTTCACCATATTCAATGGCTATCAGGGAGTTGCATAGTGATACTACAGTGACAGTGGGTAGGGTAGATCACCAAGCAAGGTTATACACCTTCTAACATTTTGCACCTAATTCTTCTTTAATAACATTTCTAACTCATTCAAATAGAGTTAGCAAACTATGGCATGAGTGGTTTGGCCACCTTAACTACTACTATATTGAGCAACTTTGCAAAAATGACATGGTCATTGGCTTGCCTCGTGTCCAATTCTCAAAATGACTTTACGAGGGATGTTCACTTAGGAAGCATCCTGAAGCAAAATTTGACAAAGGAAAAGCTTGGAGGGCTTCACAACCTTTGGAGTTAGTCCATAGTGATGTATCAAGACCCTTTCCCAAACCATCTTTCACAAGGGCCAAGTACATCCTCACTTTCATTGATGATTTCTCTAGGTACACTTGGATATATTTTCTCAAACAAAAGTCTGAAGTGTTTGAAAATTTTCTAGACTTCAAGGCTCTTGTTGAGAAATAGAGTGAGAAATCCAACAAGGTTTTTTGAACTGATAATGGAGGGGAGTATGTCAGCAACAGGTTTGAGTAGTTTTGCACCACAGAGGGGATTGATTTGCAGCGCATAGTCACTTATAGTCCTTCATAAAATGGGGTTGTAGAATGCAAAAATAGGTTCTTAAAAGAGATGGGTAGTTATATGATTCACTCTAAATCCTTAGCACGATAGTACTGGGCTAAATCCATCAATTGTGCTTGCTACATTCAAAGCAGGGTTCCTCACAAAGCTTTAAAAGGGATAACACCCTTTGAAGCTTGGCATAAAAGGAAACTTGATGTTGAGAACCTTAGGGTTTTCAAATCCCCAGCCATGGCCCACATACCAAAGAAGAAATGCAAAGCTATGGAATGTCAGTCCAAGCCTTACATCTTTATAGGATATTCAAATGGTATTAAGGGGTATCACCTTCTAGATCTAGTCACTCATGAGTTGTTCATTGAGAGAAGTGTCCATTTTCAATAGAGTCCTAGAGACTCAACACTTGACACTTCTCCTCCCTCATCGGATCTACTTCTTCATGATGATTCCTCATCAAATTTAGATCAACTACAGCAGGTTCTCAAGCCAGAGACATCTTCTTCTTCTTCGAGTTTAGATAGCAAGGATAGTGATGTAGAGTCATCCACCTCTAGTCAATCATAGGATGAGGAGTTAGCACCTGACTCACCCACTTCTGGGCCACTTTAGGCTAGACAGACACTTGAGAGTGCTAGCACTTGGGCAGGAGATCCCACAGATGACAGACATACTAAAGGGATTTTTAGAGAGATCCACATGCCTTCTTTGCTTTAGTTTTAGATCCATAGACTTTTTGAGAGGCATCAGGGGTACCTAAGTGGGATAGTGCTATGGAGGAAGAATAGTCTCTCTTAATCAAAAATCACACTTGGGATTTGACTTCGCTTCCTAAGGGAAGAAAGATGATTCGATGTAGGTGGATATATTAGACCAAGTTTGTAGTAGATGGGTCGATTAATAAGTACAAGGCGCAATTGGTCACCAAGGGTTTCTCATAGGTGGCAAGCATTGACTACTTAGAGACCTTTACACCTATTGCAAAGATGACTTCTATATGACTCACCTTGGTTATTACCATAGTACATGGTTGGGATGTGCACCAGATGGATGTGAAGAGTGCCTTTCTCCACAAAGACTTAGAGGAGGAGATCTACATGGAGCAACCACCAAGATTTGTTCAAGATTCTTCCTTAGTATGCAAACTTAGGAAATCTATTTATGGCCTCAAATAGGCCCCTCAGGCTTGGTATGCCAAGATGGATTCCTTCCTTCTCACAACAGGTTTCACTAGGTGCCATTCTGATCCCAATGTCTACCTCTTATGGTAGGATGATTCGCTCTTGATTTTGGTTCTATATGTTGATGACCTTTTGATCATTGAGAGTTCTTCATCGGCTATTGCAGTGGTGAAAGCATCTCTCTAGGATAGATTTGACATGACAAACTTGGGTTTATTGCACTACTTCCTTGGTATCAAGATCTCACAGTCAGATTTAGGGATTTCTCTTTCACAGCCTAAGTATGCTCTTGATTTATTGGCTTGGTTTCACATGGCTAATTGCAAGCCATCTCTGACTCTCTTTTTATCAAGAGTCAAGCTTGAGGCTGACGATTCTTCACCATTGGTTGATGCCACTTGGTATCGACAACTTGTTGGTAGTCTCATCTACTTGACTCACACTAGGCCCAACATATCATATATAGTGGGACTTGTCTCCAAATTCATGCAGGAACCTCATGAGCTACATTGGAAAGTAGCTAAGAGGATCTTGCATTACATACAAGGTTCACATAGATACGAGATTCATTATAGATTTGGCATAGAGGTTGACTTGGTTGGATATATAGATTTAGACTGGGCTAGTAATTCATAGACTCACAAGTCCACTTCTAGTTATAGTTTCTCTCTAGGCTCTAGTCTTATCAATTGGTATAGCAAGAAGTAGAATGCCATTTCTATATCATCCACAGAGGCAGAGTATAGGGGAGCTGTTAATGCAGCTACTGAGGTTATTTGGCTTTAGAGGATACTTTCTAAGTTTGGCATTCCTATCAGGCAGCCCACCATCATTTATTGTGACAACTAGAGTACCATTCAGATTTGCAAGAATCTTGTTTAATGCTAATGGACCAAGCACATAGAGATTCACATGCATTTCATTCGGGAGCTTATTCATAGTCAGGTCATTGACTTGATATTTTGCCAGTCTTTGGAGTAGGTTGCAGACATCTTCGCCAAACCTTTCACTAAGAGAAAATTCATTCATCTACAAGCTCTTCTTGGGGTGTGGTCCACATCTACAGCAACATCATCTTTAAGGGGGGGGCCACTACCCTCTTCATTTATTTTATGTCTCTCTTTTGGGGGGGAGTTTTTTTCCTACAAGTTTTCTCCTTTTCTCTATCTTATGGGAGATTTCATTTGTACATGGGTACCTCATCAGGCCTAGTTGTCGAGACCAATTTTATATTTCCACACGACCCACCTAAGTTGTGCTTATGGGGGGGTATTAGTGTAGGTTTTTATTTTTCCCTATTATTTAATTAGGGAAATTATATTTGTGCATACATGGAGTTTTCCTACATTTGTGGGATAGGCTAGCTTATGTGGAGATGTGTGTCATAGATATGTCATAGGTGTCATAAGAATGTCACAAGTAACTCCCTTGATGCACAAATATAATTTCCCTAATTAAATAATAGGGAAAAATAAAAACCTACACTAATACCCCCCCATAAGCACAGCTTAGGTGGGCAGTGTGGA
The DNA here is from genome assembly GCA_037957365.1 of Torreya grandis. NCBI lineage: Eukaryota > Viridiplantae > Streptophyta > Pinopsida > Cupressales > Taxaceae > Torreya > Torreya grandis. Next base: position 3,080,420 of record JARHVA010000264.1, on the reverse strand, counting down.
AAAATAAAATGGGTCCCGATAACTAGGCCTGATGAGGTACCCATGTACGAAAATTCCCCTTAGGATTCTTCTGTAGATTACCCTTTGGATTATCCTTTAGATTCCTCTCTAGTGTCAAATATGGATGTATCTTAAAATTCCACCCTTGATATTTAATTACATCCCCTATTTAATTTTCTTGAATATGAATATCTCATATCTCTAATTTACTATTTTTAACATTTTTTTTATTTTTGTAAATTCTATATTTTACTATAGTTTATTGTATTCTTCCTTATTTTAGTTTTGAATAGTTTAATGTACTTAATTAGATTAATTTAACTAAAATAGATTAAACATTCTAGTTAACCTATTATTTTTAAGAACCTTGATTGCTTGTTTGTTGATTTTTGTCTTAGGGTTTCATTATTTTTTTGTAAATTCTTAACACTAAAAGAATGTAGCCTTCGACCTTGGATAAAAATGTGTAAATAATGATTTAGCTTATTTAACTTTGGATTTAATTTTGACACTAGATAATTTTATCTCGTCACCTCAGATAAAATCTAACACAAAAAATATTTATTTCAGCCTAATTTATTATCACTTATATACAAAATATTTTGCTTTTGTTTTTTATTTACCTTTTCTTATTTGTAATAACTATGTTCCAATAGTTTTTGAATTACTTAGTGGTTGTCATGAAGGGTTATGTAATATTTGTTTATAAAAACCATGACATGAGGGGTTTACACCAATACTCATAACTATTATATAACACTAAACATGGGATTTAGATTCCACGTACCTCACCATATATTGGAATTTCCTAGGATCCCTTGTTTATCTTTTATCCATATGATTTGTATTACACTTGAGAGGAACATATCTCTCATGTAATTTATTCTCACAATATCCTAAAAAAAGGGTTAGTGGGTTACAATCATGGTTCTAACTTTGTATTTAGTGCTCTAAAACATTAGACCAACACTAATTAATTCATGATAAAGTATCTTTAAAATCCTAAAAATCATTAAAACCCTTGTCTAGATCACCCTCATACCTTGCTTTTTGATTGTATTGTATTCATAAATATTAGCACTGCTTGATTCAAATTTTTTTTCATTTGTACATGCTATATTATTTATTAAGTACAAGAATTTTTCAATATTTAAATTCATTTTGTGTGTGTGTGTGTGTGTGTGTGTGTGTGTGTGTGTGTGTGTGTGTGTGTGTGTGTGTGTGTGTGTGTGTGTGTGTGTGTGTGTGTGTGTGTGTGTGTGTGTGTGTGTGTGTGTGTCAAGGATGGCTAAAAAAGTATGTTAATGATGTACATCCTCTATATAAATTGTTTTATTCTCATGCTATGGCTTTTACTTATCATGTTATCTGGAAAAAGTATAGAAACAAAAAATTCTAGAAGATGATCATAATGATAATGATTTTGATGACATAGAAAATAATAGAAAACTTGATTTTAGTTATTTTTGAGAGCATGAATTTATTAAACTATATTCCACCTTGAAATCTCATATGGATTCCTCTTTAGTCACAAGCCTACACTCATGTTAGGATTTTTTCAAATATACCCTTTTAAAATTCCCTTTGGTCATACCTCTAAATTCCTCTTTGGGTTTTTTCCTAGCTTCCTATTTGGATCTACCTTTAATCATACCTCTATACTCCTCTTTGGATTCTTCTCTAGTTTATTCTTTGAGTTCTTTTATAAATCCCTCTTTGGGTGTACCTTTGGTTATGCCTTTATATTCCCCTTGGGATTCTTCTCTACATTACCCTTTGGATTATCCTTTAGATTCCTCTTTAGTGTCAAATATGGATGTATCTTTAAATTCCACCTTTGATATTTAATTACATCCCCCCTTTAGTTTTCTTGAATATGAATATCTCATATCTCTAATTTACTATTTTTAACATTTTTTTATTTTTGTAAATTCTATATTTTACTATAGTTTATTATATTATTCCTTATTTTAGTTTTTAATAGTTTAATGTACTTAATTAGATTAATTTAACTATAATAGATTAAACATTCTAGTTAACCTATTATTTTTAAGAACCTTGATTGCTTGTTGTTTGTTGATTTTTGTCTTAGGGTTTCATTATATTTTTGTAAATTCTTAACACTAAAAGAATGTAGCCTTCGACCTTGGATAAAAATGTGTAAATAATGATTTAGCTTATTCAACTTTGGATTTAATTTTGACACCAGATAATTTATCTCGTCACTTCAGATAAAATCTAACACCAAAAATATTTATTTCAGCCTAATTTATTATCACTTATACACAAAATATTTTGCTTTTATTTTTTATTTACCTTTTCTTATTTGTAATAACTATGTTCCAATAGTTTTTGAATTACTTAGTGGTTGTCATGAAGGGTTATGTAATATTTGTTTATAAAAACCATGACATGAGGGGTTTACACCAATACTCATAACTATTATATAACACTAAACATGGGATTTAGATTCCACGTACCTCACCATATATTGGAATTGCCTAGGATCCCTTGTTTATTTTTTATCCATATGGTTTGTATTACACTTGAGAAGAACATATCTTCCATGGAATTTATTCACACAATATCCTAAAAAATAGGTTAGTGGGTTACAAGCATGGTTCTACCTTTGTAGTTAGTGCTCTAAAACATTATACCAACACTAATAAATTCATGATAAAGTATCTTTAAAATCCTAAAAATCATTAAAACCCTTGTCTAGATCACCCTCATACCTTGATTTTTGATTGTATTGTATTCATAAATATTAGCATTACTTGATTCACATTTCTTTTCATTTGTACATGCTATATTATTTATTAAGTACAAGAATTTTTCAATATTTAAATTCATTGTGTGTGTGTGTGTGTGTGTGTGTGTGTGTGTGTGTGTGTGTGTGTGTGTGTGTGTGTGTGTGTGTGTGTGTGTGTGTGTGTGTGTGTGTGTGTGTGTGTGTGTGTGTGTGTGTGTGTGTGTGTGAAGGATGGCTAAAAAAATATGTTAATGATGTACATCCTCTATATAAATTGTTTTATTCTCATGCTATGCCTTTTACTTATCATGTTGTACAAAAAAAGCATAAAAACAAAAAAATCTAGAAGATGATCATAATGATAATGATTTTGATGACGTAGAAAATAATAGAAAACTTGATTTTAATGATTTTTGAGAGAACAAATTTATTAAACTATATTCCACATTGAAATCTCATATGGATTCCTCTTTAGTCACATGCCTACACTCATCTTTGTTTTTTTTCAAAGATACCCTTTTAAAATTCCCTTTGATCATACCTCTAAATTCCTCTTTGGGTTTTTTCCTAGCTTCCTCTTTGGATCTACCTTTAATCATACCTCTATACTCCTCTTTGGATTTTTCTCTAGTTTATTCTTGAGTTCCTTTATAGATCCCTCTTTGGGTGTACCTTTGGTTATGCCTTTATATTCCCCTTGGGATTATTCTCTAGATTACCCTTTGGGTTATCCTTTAGATTCCTCTTTAGTGTCAAATATGGATGTATCTTTAAATTCCACTCTTTATATTTAATTACATCCACCCTTTAATTTCCTTGAAGATGAATATCTCATATCTCTAATTTACTATTTTTAACATTTTTTTTATTTTTGTAAATTCTATATTTTACTATAGTTTATTGTATTCTTCCTTATTTTAGTTTTGAATAGTTTAATGTACTTAATTAGATTAATTTAACTAAAATAGATTAAACATTCTAGTTAACCTATTATTTTTAAGAACCTTGATTGCTTGTTATTTTTTTATTTTTGTCTTAGGGTTTCATTATTTTTTTGTATATTCTTAACACTAAAAGAATGTAGCCTTTGACCTTGGATAAATATGTGTAAATAATGATTTAGCTTATTCAAGTTTGGATTTAATTTTGACACTAGATAATTTCATCTCGTCACCTCAGATAAAATCTAACACCAAAAATATTTATTTCAACCTAATTTATTATCACTTATACATAATATATTTTGCTTTTATTTTATATTTACCTTTTCTTATTTGTAATAACTATGTTCCAATAGTTTTTGAATTACTTAGTGGTTGTCATGAAGGGTTATGTAATATTTGTTTATAAAAACCATGACATGAGGGGTTTACACCAATACTCATAACTATTATATAACACTAAACATGGGATTTAGATTCCACATACCTCACCATATATTGGAATTGCCTAGGATACCTTGTTTATCTTTTATCGATATGATTTGTATTACAATTGAGAGGAACATATCTCCCATGTAATTTATTCTCACAATATCCTAAAAAATGGGTTAGTGGGTTACAAGCATGGTTCTACCTTTTTAGTTAGTGCTCTAAAACATTAGACCAACACTAATTAATTCATGATAAAGTATCTTTAAAATCCTAAAAATCATTAAAACCCTTGTCTAGATTGCCCTCATACCTTATTTTTTATTGTATTGTATTCATAAATATTAGCATTGCTTGATTCACATTTCTTTTCATTTTTACATGCTTTATTATTTATTAACTACAAGAATTTTTCAATATTTAAATTCATTGTGTGTGTGTGTGTGTGTCTGTGTGTGTGTGTGTGTGTGTGTGTGTGTGTGTGTGTGTGTGTGTGTGTGTGTGTGTGTGTGTGTGTGTGTGTGTGTGTGTGTGTGTGTGTGTGTGTGTGTCAAGGATGGATAAAAAAATATGTTAATGATGTACATCCTCTATATAAATTGTTTTATTCTCATTCTATGCCTTTTACTTATCATGTTGTATGGAAAAAGCATAAAAACAAAAAATTATAGAAGATGCTCATAATGATAATGATTTTGATGACGTAGAAAATAATAGACAACCTGATTTTAATGATTTTTGAGAGCATGAATTTATTAAACTATATTCCACCATGAAATATCATATATATTCTTCTGTAGTCACATGCCTACACTCATCTTTGGATTTTTTCAAAGATACCCCTTTAAAATTCCCTTTGGTCATACCTCTAAATTCTTCTTTGGGTTTTTTCCTAGCTTCCTCTTTGGATCTACCTTTAATAATACCTCTATACTCCTCTTTGGATTCTTCTCTAGTTTATTCTTTGAGTTCTTTTATAGATCCCTCTTTGGGTTTACCTTTGGTTATGCCTTTATATTCCCCTTGGGATTCTTCTCTAGATTACCCTTTGGATTATCCTTTAGATTCCTCTTTAGTGTCAAATATGTATGTATATTTAAATTCCACCCTTGATATTTAATTACATCCCCCCTTTAATTTTCTTGATGATGAATATCTCGTATCTCTTATACTACCACTTACTCTCCCCAAAAAGGAACCTTATCCTTAAACACCCAATTTTTCTATCCATTTTCATAGCATACTCCATGACCTTCATACCTCACATAAGATATGTGTCAAGAAGGGTAGTGTTCATCATATTCCTTTTTTACTTTGAAGTGCAAAAAGGTCCTATTGATATCCATGTCGTAACTTCTTTATAACTAATAGATATTGAGCATACATGTCATAATTATTCTCAGTTGTGAACAAGTAAGGATAAATTCCCTTGTTCCTCCATTAACACATCATATTCTATAATATAAATCAATACTACTCTCACCTCTTTTTTGTGAAAATAACAAGGTTGTTATTTCAAATTTTAATGTTGAATATGAACACTATAGTGAGCATGATGAATTTTGATATGATGATAATTATTATTAAAATAGTGATGAATAAAATGTTTATACTAATTATAGTATAAATCCTTATTTACTTTTCCCTCATGTTGATACTATGTTACACAATGAATCAAATGAAGATGTGCTTAATGATAATTATAAAGCATGATGATGTTTTTAGTTTTCCTTTAAAAATCAAAATATGTAAACATATTGATTCTAGTAGTGATAATCTTCTCCATATTATTTTATTATAACAAAAAGATACATGAAACACTAAATAATCTCTTAAACCAAATAAAAAACCTATTCTTCCTTATTTTCCTATTTGAATTAGTGTTTCAATGGATAAAATTAATAATATATTTCAACCCTTGAATGAACCCTTTAAAATGTCAATGTGCCATCAAAATAGGTTATATCTCTAATGAATAATTTAGGTGATTTATAATCCCAAATACATAAATTATATTTATAAGGTAAATCATACCATGCTTGGGTTGTTTCCAATTCAATTCATGGTAATCCTAGTGTGTGTAGTATCTTGTACACTGCCTTATCCCTTAATTTCCAAATACCCGTATTTTCCACATTCCATAGAAATGGAGACCCTTAATTTCACCTTAAATCCTTTTAAGATCCAATTAATGGTTATAATGGTAATCAAATGTTGTTACAATTATTTCTTAAGAGTTTAGAGTAATGTGCATTTGCTTGGTTTCATTACCTTCCTAGTGGATCCTTCACCACTTATCTTGAGCTATAAATAGATTTTTCAATATAATATATTCAAAATAAAGGGCCTAAAGTAGCTTTAAAAATATTACCTTCTCTGTAACAAGGCAAATCAAAGAAAGTTTTTTATTATATTTTATGATATAAGACAGTTGTATTCTAATTTATTTATCAACCAACTAATTTAGAAGTTCAATATATATTTTTTTAGAGGTCTTATTTGCTCATTAAAAGAGAAGTCACTATATCACACTTGTGAATAATTTTTATCTCTTTATTTTAAATCATTATCACTCAAATAAGAATTGGGTCTTGTTCACATATCAAATAATATGAATGGGGGTATTTAGTTACATATTAATGACACATCTACACTTGTAAATGCAAGAGTAAGGGTGTGACTAAATAGGACTCCATATGAGATTTACCTTTTATTTACCTATTTTTTGATTAATTATGTTCCACCCCTACATTTACCTTTTATATTATTTGATTAATGATTTTAGTGTAGTATCATAAAAGTATTAAACTATATTCTACATTGTAATCTCATATGGAGTCCTCTTTAGTCAAATATAATTAATAGGTCAAATAACCATTTACCTTTTAAAAATACACATATATATGCAAGACAACCCACTTTTAAAAATATTGAATTCATAAATAAATTAAAATCCATTCCTAAATACACTAATTATAATAATTCTTTTACTTCAAAAAAAGGAAACTTGTAATTTTTTCATTAAATGATCATCCACATAATATTTTAAGCACACTTTTAGATTAAAAAAATTAATTTAAATACATCCTAATTATTATCACCCTTCTCATAGATTTAAATAAATTAAGGGTCAACCATTTTACTTATCATGACATTAATGGACACCACGATAATTATTATTATGCATTACAAAAAAATCTAAAATAACTTGAAACTAAGTAAATTATTTCCTTTGAAAAATTTGACACTAAGTTAAACAAACATTCATTTGTCTCTTTAAAATATCCAACATTAAACATAATTCTTATTAAACTAATACACAAGAGGTAACATTTTTTTATCCATATAATAACATAATTGATAATTCTCAAACTAATATTACCCATAGAACAAAATTATCCACACAAGAGGTTCCTAAAGTATCAATTTCACATAATTTAACTAAACTAACTAAGTTTTATACGTAAGTGTGGATTACTAAGTCAAATAAATTAAAATTAAAGCATAATTAATACATTATAATTCAATCTCTACATGTGCAAGAAATAACATAGCAAATGATTATTCAACATTCATTTTCCCATCCAGTTGAAAATTCTCTTTAAAAACTTAAAAATACTTGAATGTAAATACATAAATCAAGTTTATCATACATAAATTAAATTTCATGTATCAATCAATAATGGGCCCCTGGCCATGAACAACTAATGCATAATCACTACTAATATCTATATCCCTATCATCTATCAATGGTGCTCAAGAGGTCGAGACACTACTTACATCTTATGATCATGACTTAGATATCCTTATATCACATGAATCATATGCATCTAATCACTCTCAAAAAAATTCATGTTATCCCTAAGACAAACATACTTTTTTAAAAATAGTTGTATTCAAATATTATGCACCTTTAGGTGGATTAATTTGATGGTGGGTCAACTTGGCACATAGCTGATCTCACTCAATTACCAAAGGATACCACTGCACTATCATTACCTCTAACCTATGAATCACTTAAACATATTCATTGTGATAAATGAAAATCTATAAAATAAATGGGCATGTGGCCCCACCATATCCTTTCTTTAAAATATTGGAATATTGTTATCATTGATGTCAAAAGGGTGCATCATGCAAAGGAATAATGGTAATTGATTTCAAAGATGTATCATGTCAATAATTTATTGTCAAGGTTGATTTCTAAGTTAAATTCAAAGGTGATAGATGGTAGTATGTGATATGTCAAGGTACATAATAGTGTCGCATTGATGAGATTTGTCATGAGTGATGTGAGCATGGAAGGTACAAGTCATGGAAAATGTTTTGAAGATAGCTAATGTCTACATAATAAGCATAGTGTATAAATAGGTATGTAAAATTCCTTGATGTCATGATATAAAGAGGTATGTGATATGACAATGAACATTAAGAAAGATGTTAAGTCATATGAAGCTTGCTCACGTGGTGTTATGTTTGTATGAGGTTATGAGATATTTTTGTCATAATAAATATAATGGTGTAGTGATATGAGTGTGTTGTGATGTATTATGACTATTTTTTTGTTTTTTTTAGGTCATGACATGGAAAGAATAGGTTAAGGTTTTAAGTGCATTGGAAGATTTATCCTATTCATAGCATGGTGAAGGTATGATCTGGTGGCATGATGATATGAGTGATCTCAGGAATGTGAGAGGTTTTTAAGATTGTGTGATCATGATAATAAGGTGTAGAATCATCCATGAGAGTCTCAGGGTGAGACTATAGTGGTAGAAACTTTAGATCAAGTTTGTACCTAGACCATTCCTAGACCCTTCTTATCCTAATGAGGCATGAAGATCATTTTTCAAAAAAATTGCATATTTGAGTATGGATAGAGGTATTTCAAGTTGTATCAAGAATTTTAATGAAGTATGAGGACATGGTTTGAATGGATTTGTAAGAAACACTATTTTAGGCCTTCTTGAGTTCACAGAATGAGGTCTCAAGACCCGAGTGACACTTTTATAAATTAATAAACATGTGTAACCTCTAAATGGGAACATAATATGTTAATTATAGAAAGGGAAGGATCCTAGCTAATATATCTAAGTATTGGTTTTGAATTTAAGGGGCAGTCCTTTATGAACAATCATTAACACCAAAACTATGTTAAACCTCCCTAAAACCCTAATAAGGACCCAATGTGAAATATATTTTTAAAATTACTATAAAAACTATTTTATCATGTATTAAACTCTTCCAAGTACCTCCAATTTGTGGTGGTTAGCTACATGAGAGAGATAATGTACAAATACATGCTTATTTATGAATAATTTATTGTAGCAATCAAAAGTTACATTGACCAAGGAAATAAAATGGATAGAATAAAAATCTAGAGACTCATAATTCATTCCCAATATATTTTATTTATATGTTTCACCATTTAAATAATCTAATCCATTCTTCCAAGTTATCCAGTCTGTAACAGACCTAATGGTGTAAATAGTGTAAAACCTAGGCAATAGTAAGAAGATGAATAAGAATGTGTTTTCATGATAGAATGATGAAAAAAAGTGCATGGATATGTTTTTTAGGAATTTTAATAAATTATCATGCTTGGAATAATCTTTATAGGTCATGTATATGGTGGAAAAGTTACTCAAAAAATGACTAGTCTGGTTCAGATAAGACTGTGTGATATAAGGTCATGAGATTAGTCTGAAAGACCAATATTTTGCTATTAGACCATATATGTTTTATATTATAGGATGTTATAAATATTTTAGATAATATTTTTAATTTATTATTAGTCTTTTAAAGTGACTACATAACTATTTATGTCTAATTCATCATGACTGTGTTTTTGAGTTTACTGGTAGTTTTGAGTGAGTAAGTTGCAAAGGTGAACTTGAAGCCTTAAGCTTTAAGTGAAAATATATAATGTATTTTTTAATTTCCTTGAGGTAATTTATATTATATATATATTCATTTTTTTTGTCATTTTTTATCGGATTAAGTTTTTTTTTAACTTAATTATTGAAAGATAGACTTTTTGATATACACAAACCTAATAAGACTGAGTATTATTGAGGGGTTTCATGAAGTGGTTAGACCTAAAAAAATGTTATGGAGCTCATAGGATGTATAAGGTATTTTTGTATGTTTTATTAAAGTATTGGTCCATGTATATAGGTGTAACACTTTCTAAGGGATCAAATGGTAATGTGTTGATAAGAAGGCCTAATGTAATTAGGTCTCCATGAGACCTAAAAGAGAAATGAGGTCTAATTGAGTCATGATAGACCAAAAGGGACTCAAAGGTAAATTTAATAATTTTTATGGGATGTATTAAGATGTATTATATGTCCAAACTAATAGGTTAATGTTTTATGGTTGACTAAGTGGTATATGAACTAGGAATGGTATATATACAAGGTAGTTTTAGGCCTATTAATGCAATCTTAGATGAAGCAAATGAATTGGTAAATCAATAATCTTGAGGAGTTTGGGTAATGTTGTCACCAAAAATTACACCCTAGAAGAGTGTTTTCAGTCCTCTTACATATTTTTTCAACATGGTAACACTTCCATTTATGTGGGTGTACCTATAGTGGAAGTGAACCTCTAGATTTAAGGGCTATCTCCTTGAATGTATCTTGAACTGCTTTCACCTATACTAATGCTTGATTGTGGGGAAAAGAGTTATAATTCTCATGAATTTAACTTATTATAATGGTTTTATACACCAATATTTTTTCCACATGACCATCACATTTCATTCACTAAGAAATAAACCATATATACTAGTCTTAAAGTCCTAAAGGATTCTAACATGAGTATTTCAATATAGAGGTGAGATGTATGAAGCAACACAAGTAAAATGAAATATAGGGTAAATTTAACACTCCAAGGACAATTATACACTTTAAAGGAGACTAAAACACTTTAATACACTCTATATGACCTATTAGAATAATATTTTTTTATAAAAGACAAGGAAAGCAAAAGATAGAATCACTTAACCATTCATCACTTTGCACACTCAAACAAGATATTCTTGAACTCAAAACCAGATTGCTTAAATTATTCTAAGGAAAATTGTGAAATAAAAATAGTACATCTTTGTCATACTAGGTGTGTTCTATTTACAAAGGCCAAGATGGTAGCTATGTATAGAATTTTAGAGAGAGGAGAAATAATGAAGTTTAAAGGTAACTAGAACACATGTCCAATCAATAACCAGTTACATTTTAGGGAATTAGAGTATAAAATAGATAATTAATGCTTCCCAAGACCAATGTCCATGCAAACCATGAAAAACTCTCCAAAATAATGTAGAGACTCTTTATCTAACCTTTGTGATATTATCTTCATCATGGATCATCTCTCAAGCATTTAAAACTAAATTGAAGAGAGTTGACACATATGTACTATCTAATGGAGGTTAAAACATGTTATGATAGTCATAATATGTGTTCCTAATTTCTATCTATATTATATACACTTATATTCATCATCTATAGTCATTCATTGCTTTCCTAGTCTTTGTTCTTCACATTTGGAAATCACTATTCATCTTGGGTCTTCGACTGAGCTTTCATGGTGACATATGAATTTGAAGAGATTTATTTGCTATATAATCCTCAATCCTACATGGTTTCCCATTTTTAATTCCCCTACCACATTGATCATTCCATTATAAACTATGCATTTTTTTATTTGGACATTTAGCCTCATCTTGTCCATTTGAAACCTAGTCAAATTTGCTCCATTGATCTTGTTTGGAGTCTCTTTGCTTCAACCTTCAATGTTGGTCATTGATCATTGATCCAAGGTCCTGAGATTATGAAATTTGGAATCATTGAATTCAATTTTATTTCCTTAACCTTTGAATCTCACTCACATCATTTATATGTTTGGTATGATTGAATGTGTACCATTGATTTTGCCTAGACTCACTAACTCTATTAGGTTGTATTTGCACTATCAAATCTAGATGTAGGTTTGAATGCCAACCATTTTATCTACCCCCATTTGAAATCAAATGGATATTTTATGAGACTTTATTTTTATTTCCAAATGCCCATCATTGACATTTGCATGACTATCATTGAAGTCTGCATGCCTATCATAATTTGAACCCAAATGGTTAATTATCAAGCTTTATTTTGACATCTATGTGACCATCACTAACATCTATGTGACTATCATTATGTGCTTGTTAAACTTCAAATATTTATATCTCAATATGGATAGCTCATCAAGACACCATATTTTTAGGGTATGTTCTTGGCACTAAGGGCATTGATCACATGTGATCTTTTGGCCACGAGAGGATTTTTTAGCACATTTATAATATGCACAAATGAGTTGACCCGTCTGTTTCTACTTGACATCTCATGATGATCTAGTCTAGTTAGAGTTATGTTATGATATTTTTATTAATATTATATATCTCTCATAAGTTCTTGAGGCATATTCAAACTTTTCCCATGACTCTAAACTACTTGGACACCATAATAACCTACTACTTGCATATAAGACCCCAAAATGACCCCTAAGTGACTCATATTGACATAAGACTTAATTATACTATGACCAAGGCTATAAAAATATGTAATAACATTAAATACACCCTATAACATTATATAATAACCCTATACATGTTTTTTACTATAGGGGGCTGACCCATTTTCACTTTTGATAAAAATGGTCAACATTCTTAGTGATTTCCCAAGGATGGTATGCTTGTTATGCCATGACTATTTGCCTAATCCTATCTATTGGGTTATGGAGTCACATGTTAAAAATTTTGACATAAAATTTTCCTTTTAAAACACACTAATAAATATAAAATAACAAGAACAATACATAAGACAAGAAACACACATGTGCTCAACTAGAACACTTAGGGAACACAACACACAGTTGAAACAAAACACACACCTATCCTACTATTTACAAAACCTTATCTTGAGGTGAAAAATATAATCACACCTTAACCAGGGTAAAAATTGGTTTCCTTGGCATCTTAATCACTCCATGAAGGCATCTTAGCATGAGGAGCATGCTCATCACCAATCACTTGCATATGTTGGTGATTAGAAGCCTATCACCTTTGAATATTCTTAGGTCTACAATTAAACTATCTAGGATCTTCATGAATGTTATTTATTTCTCTCTAATATCCTTGGTTAGATCTACAACTATTGTGATCTCCATCATATGTATTGGATGATCTCCAAAAAAATGTAGACTAGAGTGTATGACAGTCTTTTCAAACTTGTCTTCTTCTAAGATAGGAAGTGTTTGATGTTTGAACGCATAAAGCTCCTCTTCATCATGATCTAATAAATTTAGATTTGTCTCAACATCATGGGGGTATCCTAACTATTATTGGGGCACAAAAACTTCTATCTTAACCTCATTATCCATGTCTATGACTTTTTGGACACTCACATCATCAAATTGTTTCATGATAACAAATTCTTGATCAGTAGAATGACCTTCATCTTTATGCTTGATATAAAAAATTTAAACATGATCGTTAGTCTCATTATCAACCTTGACATTAGATATATAATCTCTTGGATAAAATGGAGACTACCTAACTTCTTAAACTCCTTGTATTTGGCATTGAACTTTTTCCATATTTATTCTTCATTCACAATGTGAGACTCTTAGTCATGATTATTAAGATAATAAACATCATGTTTATTATAGGCATTAACTAAATCATATGTATAATTATTGAGAGGAGGATTAACATTACCAAGATGATCAAACTTATGACATATGACATCAAACCTTTGCCACAAATCATTCTCATCCACCTCATGAGTGTTATCATCCAAAGCATCCTCATCAATGGCAGGGATAAAAACATCAATTTTCCCACTATTGTGCTCAATTATATTCATCAATATATGATCATTATTTTCATGAATCATATATTTACGTTCATTAACATCAGAATGTTTGACACTCACCTTAGCTCCTTCAAATGGCTCTTCATGCATGATACAAGTCCCAGGGTTAGTTTTTTAAGAGTATGCATAATAATCATGTCCATATGCATCTACACCATACTAATCCAAGAAAAAATCAGAGATTCCTTCAAGTTTAGAAGATCCATCATCCAAATTAGACTCCTCTTTCTCATGAAAAACACAATTCAAGTTAGAGCTTGTTTCAATGTATGGTTTAATGTCAAAACTTGCAAGAGGCTAAGTTATAATGGTCACTTTGGTCCCATATCTTGTCTTAAAGGCCAAGAAGTACTACTCAATTAAGAGATATCCACTTATCTTGGATGTAAAGTCTCTTGATAGGTAGATTATAAAGTGAGATGGGAGGTTGACAACAATTATATCTTGAAGGATAAGAAAACTAGGATAATCATGTAGGAAGACCCTCAAATTTGTTATTATCACTATGGTCTTAAAAAGTGTACCATCTAAATATAGCACTCCTTTGATATGAGGCTCATATTGTAGGCCCAACTTATCATCTACAACTTTGGGCATGACTGAGGTAAAGGCTCCACTATCAACTATGCAATTGTGAACCAATTTGTCACCCACTATGAGAGTGAGGTAAAATGGTGGAGGTTTCTCAGTCCTAGTAGATGGTTCAACAATAGTATTATGAGAATTTATAAGTAAAACATGACTATTAATTTGATTCAAATATGAAGGACTAGTAGGAATAGTGGATAATTGCTTCTGTAGGATCTCTTTTTGACCTAGCATATAAATAGCATCCCAAAGGGAAATGGATGCTTTAGTATTATTTAATGAATCTATAACATTTAAACAATCCATACCTAATTTTTTTTAGATTCTTGGAATCAAGGAAGTGATAAAAACCTCAAGGGTCAGAGTGCCTTTAATAGTCCTTCTAACGTTATAATTTGGAAAATGTGTAGAGTTATTTGAGCTTGTCACATTTACAACCATACCTTGTTTCTTTGTATGAGGATTGAATGAGATTTTAGTCACATTATTATAACCACCTAAATCTTTCCTCTTGTCTCTAGTATTTTTTATAATAGAGGTTCCTTGATTAAACATTAAAATGTCCTCAACTAGGAAGTTTATGAAGATCTTTCCTTGAGGTTGCCCACCTTCACTTATATACATCATGACTTCATCTTCAAATAATAAGAGAGGAGTAACTCCTCCTTGAGAAACAAGATCTTGCTCTCCACTTTCACTAGCATCTATAATTAGCCTTATTTCTAATCTTTTACTTGTACCAAATTGTTATGAACTAGTACCATCTCTCTTGCATTAGTGGTAGAGTTAGGATTGGACTACCTTTAATCTCTTCCTCTTCCATACTATTAGCCAATTTTTTTCTAGTAAAGGTATGTATTTTGATGGGCATCTAGTTGCATATTGACTCGCTTAAATTGATATTTTATCATTTGATTTTATGCATATGGATCCATGACATTTTTTGCCTTATTAGGAGTAGCTTTAGGCTTGGTATTATCATTGGGAACTAAGGCTATATCTAGAGTGCTATCATAAGTATGAGACAAAAGAGGCATAGACACTTTAGGAGGCAATATTACAACTTGGATGAGACAATTCTTAGCTTATATATAATTTTTTTATGCTTTAGGGAGAGTGTAACCCCCCATGGATTGAAACATGATAGTAATTTAAGTACTAATGGCTCTCAAGTAGGTAGGGAACACAAAACTAGGAAGTGGCCTTATGAGAGGAGGCAATCTAAACTAGGTCTTTTGAAACCTCTCATTGAAATCATACATTATTTCTTTGGATCCTCTTTTGAACACATTTAGTTGATGTATGAGAGAGGCATGATCACTTTCATTTCCAAATCTTGAGGTTAGCAATACTCCAAAATCATCCCATGATGTAATGCATCCACCTTATAGAGTCCTATACCAATAAAGAGATTTCCCATTAAGGTAAATGGAAAGGAGTCTAATAGCAATGTTATACTTATGATATTATGAAAGATAAAAAAATTGGATACATCCCTAATGTGCTCACTAGGTGTAACATGACTCTCACCATTGAATATGGGCACACCTTTTATGGCATTAGGAGGAATAACATCATATGCTTAAAGGTGAATTGGATTTTTAGTGTTGAAGGTAGGGAAAGAATGAGGTCTAGCCATATATTCTTTAAGTTTATTAAAACTCCTCAAAATTTTCAATTTATTCAACCTCTTCCTCTCTAGCAAAATCTACTAGTTCTCCAAAGGGTAGATTAGGCCAAAGATATTAAACTTTAAGGGGAAGTTCAGGCTAAATAGGTGGATTAATAGGATTGAGCACTCTACTAGAGGATGACCTAGTGAGAAACATGAATTATGAGATCAATTTTATAATAGGACAATGATCTTGAACCAGATATTACCTTGATGGAGTCACCAAATGTTGAGTAGCACACCAATTTGTAACTGATGTTATCAAGACCATCATTCACCTTGACAAGTTAGCTTAAAGGAAATGGTCCCACCAGGTGTGCCAAAACTATTGTCACCAAATATTTCACCCTAAAAGAGGGTGTTCAATCCTATTCCATATTTTGGAAACATGGGAACACTTATAGGTATGTGGGTGTACCTATAGTGGAAGTGAGCCTCTAGATTTAAGGGCTAACACATTGAAAGTATCTTGAAGTGCTTTCACCTATTATAATGCTTTATTATGGTGAAAAGAGTTATAATTTTCAAGAATTGAGCCTATTATAATGGGGTGATACACCAATATTTTTTCCACATGACCATCACATTTCATTCACTAAGAAATAAAGCATACATACTAGTCTCAAAGTCCTAAGGATTCTAACATGAGTGTTTCAATATAGAGGTGAGATGTATGAAGAAACATAAGGAAAATGAACTAGAGGTAAAGTTTCACACTCTAAAGACAATAATACACTTGAAATGATCCTAACACACTTGACTACACTCTATATGACTTGTTAGAATGAGAGTTTATTGTAGAAGACATGAAAGGACAAGGAAAAGCAAAGGATAGAATAACTAAACTTAACCATTCATCATTTTGCACACTCAAACAAGTTAATATTGAACTAAAAACTAGATTTATTGAATTATTATAAGGCAAAATGTGACATAAAACTAGCAAGGCTTCACCATACTAGGTATATTCTATTTACAAAGGCTAAAATGGTAGCTACTTATAAAATTATAGAGAGGAGAAAGAATGAAGTTCAAAGGTCACTAGAACACATGTCCAATAAATAAATAGTTATATTTTAGGTAACTAAGTATGAAATATACCATGAATTATTCCTAAGACAAATTTACATATAAACCATGAAAAACTCTCCAAAATGGTGCAAAGACTCTTCAGCTAACCTTTGTGAAACTACCTTCATCATGGATCATCTCTCAAGCATTTAAAACTAAATTAGAGAGAGTTGAAACATATATAATATCTAATGGAGGTTTAAACATGATATGATATTCATAATATGTGCTCCTAACTACTATCTATCTTCTAGACACTTGTATTCATCATCTACAATCATTCATTGCTTTCTTAAGCTTTATTCTTCATGTTTAGTAGTCATTATTCATCTTGGGTCTTTGATTAAGTTTTTATGGTGACCTATGAGTCTAAAGAGATTTATTTTCTAAAAAATCCTTGATAATACATATTTTCCCATGACGCATTCCCTTTCCATGTTGTTCTTTCTATTATAAACTATGCATGTTGTCATTTAGACATGTAATCTCATCTTGTCTATTTGGAATCCAATCAAATTTGCTCTATTGAACTTATTTAAAGTCTCTTTGCTTCAAAATTTATTTTAAACATTGATCATTAATATAGGGTCCCAATATTATGATATTTATTATTATTACACTCAATCTAAGTTCCTTGACAATTGACTCTCACTCGCACCATTGGTCTGTTTAGTATGATTTAACATGTACCATTGATTTTGCCTAGACCCACTAACTCTGTTAGTTGTCCTCACACTATAAAATCTAGATGTACATTTGAATGCAAACCCATTAGATCTACCCCCATTTATATTCAAATGGCTATTTTATAAGACTTTATTTTGACATCCACACACACATCATTGATGTTTATATGACCATCATTGACATCCATGTGCTCGTCATAATTTGAACTATAATGGTTAATTATCAATATATATTTTTATGTAGGTGAAATCATAACTAACATTCATGTGACCATCACTATCTAATTATTTAACTTTAAATATTTATATTGTAATATGGAGATATCATCAAGACACCATATTTATAAGGGATGTTCTTAGTACTAAGGGAATTGATCGCATGTGATCTTTTGGCCACATAAGACTTTTTTAGCACATTTATAATATACATAAGTAAACTTACCCATTTATTTATGATTGACATCCTATGATGGTATGTTCCAATTATGAGCTTTTTCTTAATCTTATATAGCTCCAATAAGTTCCTGAGTCATGTGAAAACTTTGACCATGACTCTAAATTGCTCAAACACCATGAAAACCTTTTACTTGCATATAAGACCCCAAAATGACCCTTAAGTGCCTCATATTGACATAATACTTAATTATACTATGACCAAGGCTAAAAACATATGGAATAACATTAAATACACCCTATAACATTATATAAGACCCCTATATAATTTTTTGACAATTGGGGGGTTGACCCATTTTGAATTTTTGTAAAATTGGTCAACAGGTAACATGTTGTAAACCTTAAGGAAAAAGTAAAGAAACATTTCATTAAGATCATATAGGTGTTCTACAATTTAAGATTGAGTTCATATGACCTATTCAGTCTTAATGAAGAATAGTTGAGTGAAGAAGCCTAAAGGTAGTTTTGAGAGAGATCAAGTGGAGTAGAGCTAAATGAGTGATCATTATCTATTGATAGATTATTAGAGTTACATCAGATATGTGTTCCTAATGTATGAAAGTGGATAGATCAGATAGAGATCTAAGTGAAGATTAGAAGAAAGAAGTGTGATTGACTAAGATAGTGCTTAAGGGATTTAAATCTTCCTTATAGGTTGTATATTATAGAATTGAGTTGGTTCTTGGTCAATAGGGAGTTGGATCTACCTTGAATTTTTTTTCTTGCATAAGTGTTTTTTAATTGAGTTTTTTCTTAGTCATAGGGGGTTGTAGCCTCCTAGAAAGTGGGTGCTTTATAAATTCAAGTGGGTGCATGATAAATTTGGGGTTGGTATTCCATGTTGGGTTGGTTCTCAACTAAATTTGATACATTGTCTTAGAGGACATTTTATCCAAGCTTTGTTTTAGTGGATTTTATCTACCATGAGGTTTTCCCACATATGTGATGTGTTATCATTTTTTATGCTCATGTGATTGGTTTTTAATACATTTCTAGATCATTATGTTTCTATCATAGTTAATAGATGAAGGGATATAATTGATTGAAATTTTTTGAAGACTGATTCACCCCCACCCTCTTATTCATTGTGCTTACAAACATTGGTATTAGATCTTAGTCCTTTAAACCTAGCCTAACAACTTGAAGGACATTCTTGAATCACAAGAATTTCTAGTTCATAAGCACAAGGAGGTTCTCAAACAATAATATTCTTCTCTTAAATGGGATTAACTATGCATTTTAGAACATTATAATGAATATCTATCTAATTTCCTTGGGTTGTGATGTATGGTTATATATTTTTGATGGATTCACTCCACCTTATCCACCACCAACTGATGCTATAGGCAAGAAGGTAAGTGAGAGAAACTCTAAGGTAATGAATTGCATCATGTGTGGTCTTTCAAAAGTATAATTTTTTAAAGTCATGTATTTTGATATACCCAAAGGTATTTGGAAAAATGTTATAGACCATCTATGAAGGAGACACAAAATTTAAGTTGGAAAAGTTGTATACTCATCAAAGGAAATTTTAAAGCCTGAGAATGGAGGATGAAAACATTGCATCTTATTTGTTGAGAGTAGATGAAGTGGTAAATGTCATCAGAGGTCTAGGAGAGAATTTAGAAGAATCAATAGTAGTAAAAAAGGTACTAAGATACCTGACTTCTAAGTTTGATTCAAAATTGTCTAAAGTAAAGGAGATCAAATATCTTAACACACTATAGATGGATGATCTTCATGACATCTTAACTACCTATGAAATGAGAACAAGTAATAGAAGACATTCTAAAAAGGAAGTTGCATTCAAATTTGAGAAAAAGTCACAAATTAATAATGCCAATGATGATGACATAGACATTGATGATGATAAGATAGAATCCATATTTATCAAAAAACTAGGGAGAGGTTTAAGTAATTATAAGGTCAAGTTGCCATTAAAATTCTTTAACTATGGTAAGATTGGTCATTTTTCCTCTAAATGTCCTAACAAGGATAAGAATGAGCATGATGAAGAACATGATGAACATCATGGTGATGATAATAAGGTCTATAATCTTAAAAAAATCAAGAAATTTTCTAGGAAGTATAAACGCAAGAAAGGGTCATTTAATGTAACACTAATACATTTGACGTTGATGATGACTATAATGATCATGATAATAATGAAACCTTATTCATGGATATAGAAATAGATAATGAGGGTTTCTCAAAAGGAAAAATTCTTATGGATGATGAAGAATAAAATGAAGAAGAGGTTGAAGTGAACCTTGAGGTAGAATTGGTGAGTACTCTAGAGGAGTTGAAGTTTCAAAGAAAAAAGAACTAGAATCTAAGATCATTAGTTAAGAGTTATGGGGACCAAATCAATATATTTAAAGAAAAACTAAGTAAAAACACTAATGAACATGAGGAAATCATGAAATAGTTGGAAACTTAGATTGAAATTGTCACTACAAGTCTTAATACCAAGGAGAAATAATGCATAAATTTTGGAATATAAATGAAGTCTTTGAAGGAAGAATTAGATTAGGGAACAGTCAAATTGAAGACTCATCAAACATTTAAAAAGAGTACTAAAGTTCTTGGTGATATTTTGAGTAGTCAAAGTCCTTCACATGACAAAATAGATCTTGGGTTCAAGGAATACCAAAATGAGAACAAGGAGAGTCAAACCTCAAATACCTATGTAGAAACTCTTAAAATGAGACTCATAGTAATAATCAACAAGTCAAGAATACCAACATGAAATTCAAAATGAAGAAACCAATTAGGTATTCCAATGAAATAAGGTATTCTAATTATTTCAATAGTTATTGTCTTACTTTTCATAACTTTAGTCATAGATCAAGTGATTATAGAATGGTCTCTAAGAATGAGTTATCATGGGAACATGGGAGGAGTGGTCAGTCAAGAGGTATGTACAAAAATGTTGTTTACTATAGTTGTCATAATATGGGACACATTTAAATATTTTATCCTAATGGATTTAGAAGGCCCTCAAGTCTTAAAAATGTATATGGAGCTCTTAGAATGCATGAGAAGGGTCAAATATTGGTATGGAATCCAAATAAAGTAAAGACTAATCATATTGGGCCCAATAGTCGAGATGGACTATTTAATAAGATAGAGAAAGGATCAAAAGTGAAGGAATGTCAAGAAAACTTATTATTTACATGTATTGATAAGGTATTCAAAGAGAAGAAGGTGGATGAGTCAAATTCTTAAGACAAGCCTAAGTGGATTCTAAGGAAAGACTATTAGTCTCATGATTGTAAGATAGTTGAGCAGAGTGGTTTGGAGATCTAAGAATCTCCTGAGTTCAAGGAATTTCGATTGCCTTATGAAAAGGGATAAATCCATTAGGCTTCATGGAGACACTCTTACATCATTATAAAAATGATTTTGCATTCAAATAAGGACTCATATTGAGAAGATTCTAGGTTTTATATATTACAAGGTATGAGTTATTTTCTTTGTATATTGTGTGTATTTGACAAGGTGAAAGGAGTTTTGGTTAGTAGATCATTGATTCTAGAGATTAATTCAATATGAGTCATGATATGGAATACAAGTCTAAGCATAGGATTGTGTCTAGAGACATATGGAATATACATTGGTCTACAAGACCAATATGGACATAGATATAAGTTGGATGGGGTTGACATATCTAGAAGTGTGATGAAAGCCTATGTATCTACTTGGTATATGAGAGAAGTGGTATTGGTATCAAGATGCTTGAAGGATGTTGAGAATTATCTATGAGTCCTAATGAATCATATGATGAGCATAAGTTTTGAGGATAAAAGGGGAGATAATCAGATGATTCATTATCTTCAAGAGCATATAAGTAACTGGTCTATGTCAAAGAAGTTATATAGAAAACATGAAGATAGGTTGAAGAATGTGGCCAAGACTGAGAGCATGATGGATGTTTGTGAAGCTAGAACAATAAAACAAATATGTATATTATCCATCTCTATGGCATCAAGGTGCATAAAGGAAAATGAGTGATCTTATATATTAAAGTCTATTTGAAGATCTATGTTAGATAAGAATAGATGTGATGTTCTAGTGAGTGATTAAAAGTTTGATCTATATTAGTCATATCAAGAACAAGGTGAGTGTTCTTGTGTATCTAAATTAATTTGAAGAAAGTATGCATGGAGTTAGTGGGAACATGTTTGTATGATGCTTTATAGACTCAATAAATGTTGAAGATCATGTTTATTACAAGAGGTGTGATCCAAAAAGTTACATAATAAGGGAGAAAGTTATAGAAGACCCTTTATCATTAAATTCAAAATGGGTTGAATGAACAAATGGGAAAAGTATCATTCTAAATTTACTTCAAATTGTAATGTGTTTGTCATCAATTTTTTTGCCATCAATAATAAAGGGGGATTTTTTTGGTATGTTGTTGTCATTGATGTCAAAAGGGTGCATCATGCAAAGGCATAATAGTCACTGATGTTAAATATGTATCATGTCAATATTGTACTATCAAGGTTGATGTCAAAGGTAACTAAAGATAAAATTCAATATGTGATATGTCAAGGCATATAAGAGTGTTGCATTGATGAGATTTGTCATGAGTGATATGAGCTTGGAAGGTACAAGTCATAGAAGATATTTTTAAGACAACTAATGTCTAAATAAGAATCATAGTGTGTGAATAGGTATGTATAAGTCATTTATGTCATGATATAAAGAGGTATGTGATGTGACAATGATAATTGAGAAAGATGGCAAGTCATATGAAGCTTAGTCATGTGGTTTTAGGTTTGTATGAGGATATGAGATATTGTTGTGATTAAAAAGATAATGATGCACTAATATGAGTGTGTTGTGATGTCTTATGACTACTTTTTTATTGTTTTTTTGAGATCATGACATGGAAGGAATAGTTCAAGTTTTTAAGTACAGTGGAAGCTTGAGCCTAGTCATAGCATGGTGAAGGTATGATCTAGTGGCATGATGAGGTGAGTGATCTTAGGCATGTGATATGTTGTGAAGTTTGTGTGAGAATGATAATAATGTGTATAAGCATCCATTAGAGTCTCAAGGTGAGACTATAGGGGTAGGACCTTTAGATTAAGTTTGTACTTAGACCACTCCTAGACCTTACTTGGACTAATGAGGCATGAAGATCAGTTTTCAAGACAAGTTTGCATATTTGATCATGGATAGAGGTATGTCAAATTTATTTAAGAATTTTCATGAATTATGAAGCCATGGTTTGAAGGGAATTGTAATAAACATTATTTTAGGCCTTCTCAAGTTCACAAAATGAGGTCTCAAGACCCGAGAGGGACTTTTAGACATTTGTTGACACATGTAACCTCTACATGGGAGATTGAGATATTAATGAGAGATAGGTAAGGATCTTATCTAATATCTCTAGGTATTGGTTTTGGATTTAAGGGGTAGTCCATTATGAATAATTATTAACACCAAAACCTATGTTAAACCTCCCTTAATCCCTAATAAGGACCCAATGTGAAATATCTTGTTTAAAATAGCCTATAATGGTCTCAAATGACTATGAAAACTAATATAACATGTATTCAACTCTCCCAAGTACCTCCAGGTGGTGGTGGTTAGTCAGAAGAGAGAGAAAATGTGCAAATATAGGCTTGTTTGTGAAGAATTTATTGTAGCAATCAAAATTTATATTGAACAAGGAAATAAAATGGATGGAAGAAAAATATAGATACTCATAATTCATTCCCATTATGGTTTATGTATAGTTTCCACCTTTCAAATATGTTAAATTGGTCTTCCAAGTTAGCCAGTCACTAACAGCCCTAATGGTGTAAATAGTGTAAAACCTAGACAATAATGAGAAGATGAATAAGAATGTGTTTTCATGATATAATGATGAATCCAAGTTCATGGATATGTTTTTCAATACTTATAAGACATGTTCATGCTTGTAATAATCTTTGGAGGTCATGTATGTGCTAAAAAAAGTCCTTATAAAATGACTAGTTTGGTTTAGATAAGACAATGTGATATTGTTGGAAGCAAACTAACTAAGAGGGGAGTGAATCAATCTTCAAAAAAAATTCATTCATTTCCACTTAATTAGACATGAATCATTCTAACAAGCATGTACATCTTATAAAGTATAAACACCAAATCAAAAGAGTATGAAACAAAAGAACATGGTATATGCATGGGAAGCCTTTAGAGGGAATAAAACCCACTGATGATGAAAATGGAATACATTCCAATAAGACCACTAATTTTAGTGAAGCACCAACTCTACATGGATCACCAACCCCAACTAGCTCAACACCAACTTAGCTAAGATTTAGTAAGCACCCACTTTCAAGGAGGCACCAACCCCCTAGATGACCTAGTACCAACTCATCCACCTAAAACACTTGATCACATTCATAATCCCTTATTTCTCATACAATAGATGACAATATTCTTCCTCGGCTCTTTGCACACTTATATCTATCTAAAACTAGCCTCTAGCCTTATTCACTCAATTAATGCTCTTCATGGATTGATTAGGTAATCTAAACTTGATATTCATATCTATAACCTATATTATATACTCATGATATCTCTCTAATGGTCTATAGGACCTCCTTTTTATCACTAATGATCTATATCATTTTCTTGTTCTCTACACTCTCTAAGCATTTCCCTAAATAAACCTAATTAGCCTTGCTTTTATATAATTTACTTGATCATTTACTTCTTAGTCATCCACACATTGTTACATTCTTAGGTTGTCTATATAATAAGTCTTATAATATAAAATAACATTCCTTAATAATGAATCAACCCATACATTAGGTCACCCATAGCTCAATTATCTAGTATTCCTCTTTTAGGTCTTATGGAGACCTAATAGGCCTTCTCAATAACACATTACCCTTTGATCTTATTAAATAATATTAAAAACACCTCACATGATAGGAACACATCATATTCCACTTTAAAAGACCTTATATAAGTTCAATTTAGGTCCACAACACTTTTTACGTCTAACCACCATTTGAACCCTTTCTCAAAACATTGTTTACAAAAGGCATGTGCATACATAGAAAATATGTCTTGAACAACTAAGGCATACACTCAATTTTTCAAAAAAACATGGAAAAAAATTACATATTCATAAACCTCATGACCTTAGGGTCATCATAAACTTCGTTATATTCTTTGAATCAGGGTATACAGGGTCAAACTCTTCTCTGCAAGATGTTCAATTAAAATTGTCAACTAACTTAAAACACAATCAAGGAAACATGAGATTTTGACACCTAATTAAATTTTTAAATGGATTTAAATGCATGAACAAGATATTATATCACCTTTATAGTAAAATAAACTAATAAAATCATGATCTCTAATGAAAACTATTGCTCTTGTAGACAAATTTGTTGATCTTCTTTCTCACAAACTCTACTCAATCAGATAATCCATTTTAGATTCATTGTTAAAACTTCTTACACTACATTTCAAGACTTTTAAAAACATTTATATACTATTCAAGTCCAAAATAACATCATCAAACACTTTAATCCATCACTCATACATGAAAACACATAATGAATCATCTTCTCACTTCTACTTGATTTTTTATTGTCAGTACCATTAAGTTAATTAGTGAGTGGCTAACTTAGATCACCAACTTTTCACACCTAAGATCTGGAACCCAACCAAAAACCTTCATGGACAAGAAATATAATTCTTATACTTTTAACTTCATCCACTTACCAACTTTGACTTGGTTAACTCTATCTCTTACATCAAATATCTTAGAAATAAGCACTTCCTATAGGGTTTACTCACTCACTTGAGAGACCAATAATACCTAGAGATGAATGGGAGAGTTGAATACAACCTATAATCATTTATTTGGACATATAAAAATTTTCTAAGCTCTTTAGAATAAGATATTCAAAATTAGGTCATTGTTAGGGCTCATTGAGGGTATAGACCATTTTTTAGTAGTAATGATCATTCATAAAGCTTAGCTCCTCTTTATAGAAACCAATGCTTGGAAATTTGAGCTAGGACCCTTCCCTATCTACCATGAACATTTTATATTCCCATGCATATGTTTTTCATCTGAATAAACATTTGAAAAATCTTCTTGGGTAGAAAACCCTTCATTCCATGCATTCAAGAGACCTTGAAACACAATTTCAAGTATTTTCTTTTAAACCAAGACCTAAAACTTCATGCACATACTTAGAACAACTTGAATCATCTTTTTCAATGATCACCTGCTTACCCATGTTATGTAAATTGATCTTGATATCCAATCTAGACATCATCTCTCTTTTGATTTCTAAGCCTTGACCTACAAGTCACATTAGGTCTTGAAGATGACCTTCTAGCCATTGTCTAAGCTCTCAAAACCTCATGTGTATGCCATGAAACCTCATAAACTCACTCTTATTTTAGGCTTCAATAGATAATCTTTGTGGATCATTCAGATCATCTTTAGATCTATTTATATATCTTTGAAGCTTAACTAAGGATCTTCATATCTCACTCAAAACATCTTCAGAGCTGCATATACATATCTTTAGATCTAACCTTATAATATTTTTCAAGGCCCTTAACACCTTATGTACAAACTCAAATAACCTCTCTCATTCTAAAACACTATCAAGTATTATTTGGATATTTACTAAGGATATTTGTAGCTTATTTATATCATCTTCATAACTACTTACACAAATCTTTAGAGCATAGTTTTTCTTTAAATCTCACTAATTTCATCATGCTACCTGAACATATCATCTCACATGATCCAGACAAAGCTTTATAAGATACTTGACACTTGGCATACTAACCTTTACTCATTCATGTTTATCTCAATGATATAACTAAAGTTAACATAAGAACATTCTTAAAATAGTACTCTCACATCATTTCTCTCATATAGTAACAACACTCACTATGCTAGCAATAGAACTCATCATACACTCCTCAAAGCTTACTTGACCTTGCACCTTCACAAGAACATTTGATATCAATGACAACATTAAATTCCAAAACTTAAAAGTCAATTATAATTCTCAATAATCTCCCCCTTTAATCAATGATAATTTTCAACAATCTCCCCCTTTGTCATTAATGGCAAACACACCCAAAAAATTGTGTCAAACACTCTTGACGGTAATCATCTCTTAGACCTAGTTCTTGCTTTTTCTCACCCTTTTGATATTTATCCTTTCCTCATCTAATATAATATTTCTCCCCATTTTAAATTAATGATAAATATCTTCCACAACCATCATCTCTTTCAGAATGAATTCAAATTACAAGATCATTTTAACATAGATCAAGATTAGTTAATAACCTAAATAGCTCCCCCTCAACCCAAGCATCCACTATGCTTCTTCTTGGAAAAACTCATCTATCCTTAGATATAATGAGCATGATTATCTCCCCCTTAGTAATTGAATATTTCAATGACTACTAGGGGTAATAATTACACCCAATACCTATCTTAGATGTTCAAAAGTTACCTTTGGGAATGGCTTGGTTAGGATGTCTTCAATATGATCTTGTGTAGAAACATATTTAAATTTAACACTTTGTTCACTTACCTACTTTCTTACAAAATGATACCAGATTGGAATGTGTTTGGTTCTTGAGTGTATGATAGGGTTTTTTGAGACACTTATAGAACTTCTTGTCACAATAGATAAGGCTAGGATCATCATACTTCACTTTGTAGTCTTTTAAGGTCTGTCTCATCCATAGAACCTATGTGTAACATCAAGATACTACAATTTATTCATCCTCACAAGTGGAAAAATATATAAATGGTTTCTTCTTACTTATCTATGACACTAAGCACACTCTTAGGAAGAAAGTTCCTCCATTATCACTCTTCCTATCATCTATACTTCCTACCCAATTTGCATCTATATATGTTATCAAATTGAATTCCTTGCTTCTTGGATACCATAATCCCTACTCCATATTCCCCTTGAGATACTTGGGTATATTTTTGAATAATTATATATGATTTTGTTTTATATCTAATTGAAATCTTTCCACAAGACCTACTACTTGCATGATGTTAGGTCTATAGGTAGTGGTATACAACAAATTTACAATCATTGACCTATATGACATCTGATTGAACTTTGAAGACTCATCTTCCTTTCTTAACTTACATCCTATGATCTTGGGTGTACTAAATTCCTTTCAATCCTCCATCTCAAATGTTTTTAACATCTATCTTATGTATTTGGCTTGTAAGATGAATATACTTTTTTTAGATTGAGTGATTTACAACCCAAGAAAGAATGATAGTTATCCTATCATGGACATCTCAAACTCTTTCTTCATCATCTTTAAAAAGTACTTTGTCATGTTATAATTATATTCACCAAATATGATGACATCCACATAAACAACTAATATTAGTCGATGGTCATCTTATGTCTTGATGTATAGATTACTATCTGCAACTCCTCTTTTGAATCCTTAATCCAATAGATACTTTTATAACCTAGTATACCAACTTCTAGGAGATTAATTTAGACCATAGAGATCATTTTTAAATATTCAAACATATCCTTTGTTATATTTTAGTGATAACCCTTCAATTTTCTCAATGTACACTTCTTCTAAATTCCCATTTAAAAATGCAAATTTGACATCCATCTAGTATACCTTAAATCATATGAATCCTACATAAGCCAAAAATAATATGATTGCCTCCAATATTTATATTGATTCAAAGGTATCCTCAAATTATACCCATTTAACTTATGTATATCCCTTTTATACTAATCTATCCTTGTTCCTAGCGACTTCTCCATCTTCATTTAACTTATTTATAAACACCCATTTTGTGACAATGACATTTTTGCCTTTAGGCCTGAGAACTAGTTTCCAGGTCTCATTCTTATCTATTTGATCTAACTCCTCATTCATAACACTAATATAAAAAAAAAATTGATTCTATAAGACTCTTAGGTTTAATCTTGGATAATAGAGAAATATTCTCTTGATTTAGATTACTTACCAATATTCTCCTTGTTTGCATACCTACATTCTTGTTGTCAATGATTTGAGATTTAGGATGATCTCTTTGAATCTATCTTGAAGGTACTTTTGAGTCCTATATATCAACTTATTCTTCCTCTTCATCAACCTCTATAGTTTCCTCATCATTCTTGAATTCCAAATTCTTTTAGATAACTCTTTGACTATGAGTGAGCTTTCCTTGTCTCATCAATCTTTACATTGGTACTTTCCATTATCTTTTGTAGTCTCTTGTTATAAAATCTATAGGATGAGATCATTGATGAGTATCATAAGAATATGACTTCATCAGATATAGAATAAAAATTACTTGAGTTTTCATCATATCTTTTCATGAAACATTTTCTCCCAAATACTCTAAAGTGTTTTACATTTCTAGGTTTGCCCTTTCATAATTCATAACTTGTCTTATTACCATTTATCCTTATTTGTCCTCTATTTAAAATGTAGATAATAGTGTTAAATACCTCTCTCTAATATCCATCAGATAATATATACCCATGCAATATAGTTTTATCCATCTCTTGAATTTTTAAATTCTTCCTTTATACTACCCCATTCTATTATGGTGTCCTAGCTACTGAGAATTGTCTCTTTATTCCATAAACCTCACATAATTCATCAAAATCATTATACCAAAAATCTCCTTCTTTATCATATTTCAATCACTTGATATTCCTATTTTTCTCATTCTCAACAAGGGCCTTAAATGCCTTAAACTTTTAAAAAGCTTATGATTTCTCTTTTAGTAATGTAACCCAAGTCTTTCTTGTGTAATCATTTATGAGTAACATTAAGTAGCTATTTCCTTAAATGTTTTGAATTATTTTCAGCCCATAGAAATTAGTCTAGATTAACTCCAAGGTTTTTGTGGTAGATTACTCTTTATATTTGAACTTTATTCTAGTATGCTTACCATGTTGACATGCCTTGAAAAGTACGTTTGTAGGTTTGGTGATCTTAGGCATATTCTTCATAGACTTATTAGTATTGATTCTGAATAGATTATCAAAGTTTAGGTGACCCATACTTAAGTTACATATCCAAAATTCATTTATCTTATTCATATAACATCTCTCCTTCTTGATATCATTTAATACATATAGGTCATTCTCAATTCTCTTGGCATTAGCAATCAACCTTTCTAATTTGGCTCTTCTTATCTCACATCTTATGTCATGAAAGGTTAGTGTGTGTCCATGATTACACATTTGACTTACACTAAGTAGAATATGGTTCAAACCTTACACATAAAATACATTTTGGGTCTTGGTATTTTCATTATCTAAACTCAAGATACCCTTACCAACTATATTATCAGTTGTGTTGTCTCCAAACCTCACTGTTCCTACAACATTATTTTTAATGAGATAAAATTATTTCTATTAATTTCATGTGGCTTGAGAAACCACTATATATATACCATTTCATTTTTCATCTTGAATGTTAAATTAAGTCTAAGATATCATAGAATCCTCTTTGGTTTATTGTTCCTCCTTGGCAAGTGGTCAATCTTACCTCTTAGGCTTAATATGATCGATCCTAACTTGATTTGGCTTCCATACCAATGTTTTATCCTTTTTGTGCAATTTAGGAGCTTCATTTGTCTTTTTTAATCTTGTAATCCTTCCAAATTTATTAGAGTATAATATTTCAATGTGTCTTATATTATGATAGATGTATCAAACAACATTCTTGTACTTACCATGATTCCAAGATGACATATCCTTTATTATGTTGGGCTTCTTTATTGGTTATTATGTTGATATTATTATCTTGTTTTGAATTTTCATTCTCTCTCTTTAGCTTGTTCATTTTGTCTATTAGTTTTACATGTTCAACCTTTAATTGGTTATATTCAAATTCCTTTGATTTGAACCTTATGTTGATATCTTCTAATTGACTATTGAGATCATTGATAGTCTTATTTTAATTCTTCAAATCATCAAGGGATATTATAATATTACTTTCAAGGTTAAATTTAGCTTCTCCTTAATACTATCATAAAATACTTCTTCATTATACATTTTGTCTTCTCCCTATTGATCATAAGACATATTGTGCTTCTTAAGATCACCTTCAAGTTGTTAGAATTTGTCACAAAGGACCAAGATATGATACCAATTATTGGAAGAAAAATAATTTAGATGGGGTTGAATCAATATTAAAAAAAAATAATTAATTTCCACTTAATCAAACATGAATCATTATAACAAACATGTATATCTTAGCAATCATAAGCACCAAATTAAAAGAGTATGAAACACATGAACATAGTATATATGTGGGAAATACTTAAATGTTAAAACACACTAATTATGTAAATTGAATACAATCCTATAATAAAAAAAACTAATATTTATTAAAGTATCAACTCCACATGGATCAACAACCCCAACTAGCTCAACACTAACTTAGCTAGGCTTTAGTAAGCACCCATTTACAAGGAAGAACCAACCCCCTAGATGACCCAGCACCAACTCAAAAACCTAAAACACTTGATCACATTCAAAAAAAAAAATCTCATACAAAAAATGATGATATTCTTCCTTAGTTCTTTGCACACTTATATCTCTCTCAAATTGGCCTCTAGCTTTCTTCACTCAATTAGCTATCTTCATGGATTAAGTAGGTCATCTGACCTTGATATTCCTATGTAAAACCTATTTTATATATTTATGACATATCTATGATTTTTTATATGACCTATTTGTTCTCACTAATGATCTATATCATTTGATTGTTCTCTACACTCTCTAAGTATTTCCCTAAATAGGCCTAATTAGCCTTGCTTTTATATAAGTCACTTGACCATTTCCTTCTTAATCAAACACACATTATTATCTTGTTATTTCAGACATATAATAGGTCTTATAATATAAAATATCATTCCTTAATCATGAATCAACCCATACATTAGGTTTCCATAGCTCAATTAGCCCTTATTCCTCTTTTAGGTCTTATAAAGACCTAATAGGACTTATCAACAACACGTTGCCATTTTATACTTTTAAATAATATTCAAAACAACTCACATGGTAGGAACACATCATATTCCACTATAATATATCTTATATAACTTCACTTTATGTCCACAACACTTTTTAGGTCCAACCACCATTTGAACCCTTACTCAAAACATTGTTCAGAAAAGGCCTATGTATACACAAAAAAAATTCCTTAAATAAGTGAGGCATACACTCAATTTTTATAAATAAACATGGTAAAAAAATAAATATTTATAAAATTCATGACTTAAATTTGATCACAAACTTCATTATATGATTCAACTCAAGGTATATAGGGTCAAACTCTTCTCTACAAGATGCTCACTTAAAACTACTAATTGACTTCAAAACATAGTCAAGGAAACATGAACTTATGACACCTAATTGAATGTATTAAATGGATTTAAATGCATGAACAAGACATTATAACATCCTCATAGAAACCTCAACCAATAATATCCTGAACTCTAATGATAACTATTAGTCTTACAAACTAATCTATTAATCTTCTTTCTCACACACTCCACTTAGTTAGATAAGCCATTTTGGCTTCATTATTCCAACTTATTACACTAAATTTCAAGATTATAAAAAACATGGATAGATTACTCAAGTCCGAAATAACATCATCAAACACTTCAATCCATCACTCCTACATGAAAATAGATTAGGAATCATTTTATCGCTTCTACCTAATTTTCTTACTATCTGCACCATTAGGTCTTTTAGCAACTGGCCAACTTGGATCACCAAATTTTCACACCTAATATATGGAAACTATCCATAAACCTTCATGTAAAATAATAAAAAATCTCATAATTTGACCTTAATCCTCTTAGCAACTATGACTTAGTCAACTCTATCTTCAATAATAAATATTTGAGAAATAAGCACTTTTTTTAGGGTTTATTCTCTCACCTGAGAGACCAATACTACCTAGAGATGCCTGGGAGATTTTATTACAACCTATAATCATTTATCTATACATATTGAACTAGTCTACTTTTTTTAAAACAAGATCTCCAACATCAGGTCATTGTTAGGGTTCTTTGAGGGTATAGAACCTTTTTTAGTCTTAAAAATCATTCATAAAGCTTAGTTCCTCTTTCCAAAAACCAATGCTTGTAAATTTGATCTAGGACCATTACTTATCTACCCTAAATATCCTATATTCTCAAGCATATGTTTTTCATGTCATTGAGCACTTGAAAAATCTTCTCGAGTAGACAACTCTTCATTATGTGCACTTGAGAGACCTTGAAATACTTTTTCAATCCTTTTCTTGCAAACCATGACCTAAAAATTCATGCACATAATTAAAAAAACTTGAATCACCTTTTTCAATGATCTCCTACTTACACATGTTATGAAAACTAATCTCGATACCCCATCTATCCACCATATCTCTTTTGATTTCTAGGCCTTGACATGAAATTCATATTAGTTCTTAAACCTAACCTTCTAAACATTGTCCAAGCTCTCAACACCTCATGTATATGACATGTAACCTCATAAACTAACTCTTTTTCAAATATTCAATAGATCATATTTTTGGCTAACCCATAGCATCTTTGGAGCTATTTACAGATCTTTAAAGCCTGACTAAGGATCTTCATATCTCACTCAAAGCATCTTTAGAGACACATACATAGATATTTCGATCTGACCTTCTAATATTTTTCAAGTCCCTTAACACATTATGTAAAAACTCAAACAACCTATCTCATTCTCAAACACTGTCAAGTATTCTTTAGATCCTCATTAAGGATCTTTGGATCTTATTCATAACATCTTTGGAACTACTTACATATATCTTTAAGTACATAGTTTTTCTATGGAGCTCACTCATTTCATCATGCTACCTACACATGCCATCTCACATGGTCTAGAAAAATCTTTGAAATATATTTGACACTTGACATACTAACCTATACTCACTCATGTTGATCTTAATGATATAACTCAAGTTAACAAAAGAACATTCTTCAAATAGTACTCTCACACCATTGCTCTCATATAACAACACTCACTATGTTAGCAACAGAACTCGTCATATATATACATCAAATATTACTTGACCATGAACCTTCATAAGAACCTTTTACATATATGAAAACATTAAATTACAAAACTCAACAATCAATGACAATGCTCAACGATCTCCCCCTTTAATCAATGATAATTTTTTACAATATAAGGTCATGAGATTGGTCCAAAATACCAACATTTTTATATGAGACCATATAATTTTTGTTTTTAATTATGTTATAAATATGTGAGATAATATTTTTAATGCATTTGGATTCTTTTAAAGTGTCTACATAGGTATTGGAATTCTAAGTCATCGTGATGATGTTTTTGAGTTTACTAGTAGTTATGAGTGAGTGAGTTGCAGAGGTTTTCTTAAAGCCTTAAGCTCTGAGTAAAACTATCTAATTCATTTGGTAATTACCCTAAGGTCATGTAGATTCTATCTATATATTTTTTTAATCATGTTGTAATGGATTAAGTGTGTTTGATATTTATTATTAAAAGATAAAGTTTTTGATATACATAGAGGTAATAGGACTGAGTACTATTGAGGGGTTTCATGAAGTGGTTAGACCTAAAAGATGTTATAGATATTATAGGATGTTTTATAAGGTATTTTTTGATGTTTTATGAAATTATTTTGTCATGTATATAGGTGTAATTCTTTCTAATTTATCAAATGGTAACATGTTGATAAGAAGGCCTAACGTAATTAGGTCTCCATTAGACCTAAAAGTGAAATGAGGTCTAATTGAGTCATGATAGACCAAAAGTAACTTGAAGTTAATTTTAATCATGTTTATGATATTTCCTAATACATATTAGAAGGTTTACCTAAGAGGTTAAGGTTATGTGGAAGACTAAGTGGTATATGAACAAGGAATGGTATATATACAAGGTAGTTTTAGGCCTATTAATGTAAGCTTAGAGTAAATAGATGAATTGATAAATAAATGAGACCAAAAAGGTTGGGTAACATGTTTTAAACCCTAATTATAAATCAAATAAATAGTTCATGAAGATCATATAGGTGTTCTAAAATAGAATATCAAGGGTATATGCCCTATTCAGTCTTGAAGAGGACTAGTTGACTGAAGAGGCATATAGGAAGTTTTAACAGAGATAAACTAGAGTAGAGTTAAAGGAGTGGTCATTATCTATTGAGAGGTTATTATATTTTCATCATATATTTATTCTTTATGTATGATAGTGGATAGAGAAAATAGAGAGCTGAGTAAAGATTAGAAGAAAGAAGTGTGATTGACTGAGTTGGTGTTTGAGGGAGTTTAAGCTTCTTTGAAAGTTGGAGCCTACAAAATTGGTCTTGGTTGAGTTGGTGTTTATTCAAAATATATTTTGATTTTTATTTAAATTTATTTATTGCATAAGTGTTCTTTAACTGAGTTGGTTCCTAGTTATAGGGGGTTATAACCTCTTAACAAGTGGGTGCTTGCTAAAGTCAAGTGGGTGCTTTATAAATTTGGGTTTGGTGATCTATGTTGGGTTGGTGCTCAACTAAATTTGATACATTATATTATATGAAAATTTGTATAATATTTTATTTAGTGGATATTTATGTGATGTGTTATCTTTTTTAATTCTCATGTGATTGGTTCTTAATGTATTGTTATATCATTTTATTTCTATCATAGTTCATAGATGAGTGGATGTAATTACTTGAAAGTTTTTGAATACTAATTAACCCCCCATTTCAATAATTATTATTCTAACATATAATCCCCTTGGGAATAGAACTATTGAGCACATGTGATGTCAACACACATAATGTTAAGCTTGTAA
This sequence comes from Torreya grandis, assembly GCA_037957365.1. NCBI lineage: Eukaryota > Viridiplantae > Streptophyta > Pinopsida > Cupressales > Taxaceae > Torreya > Torreya grandis. Next base: position 3,044,041 of record JARHVA010000264.1, on the reverse strand, counting down.
TTAATGACTAATACTTATTATTTCATAACTCAATGAAATAAATTAAATAAAATGAGTACACCAAAAATAAAATGTCACAAAAAAATATAAATACCTCAATATTATATGAGCATATCAAACATTTCTTATTGGATCTATTGTTACCATAAGAAAAAATGTGTAGCTACTAATGGATATCCCACCATTATGTATACTCCTTGGTACATCCTACATCATTCACATATAGAATATCCAAAAATACATCTCTCACATTAGGATGAATCAAATTTAACTCAAAATTTATAGGTTTATTTTTCTCCCCCTCTTGCAAAGGTCCCTAACTAACTATGTCCAAATCACCAATGTTAGTGGAACTCCTTGAATAACACCAAACTAATGTATCACTTGATCCATCTAAAATAACTTGTAAACATTGTAAAAGTGATCATGAATCCAATGACTAAATTGCACACACTATAACTCTACTACTTCCTCCATCCAACCTTAAACCCCATGATATATCCTCCATATAATGTTTGTTGATCTCAATCAATCTAAAATAAGACAATAATCCATATTTTTACCCTATATAACGTGTTTTGTACTAACCCACCTCTACACATATTTTTGGATGTTCTCATCCATCTAATAACATCATAACATGCTCAATATTTGTTATATACTCATAATACCAATAATGAAGCAATGTCATGGAGCTCAATCCTCTACCATATCTCTCCCAAGTGAACCTCTGTAAATCTTTTTATAAATGTCATAACATAGTGTGACCCCTTGAATATCTCATCCCATGCTCCTCTATACTCTAAATAATATCATTCATCTTGTATGATATGGATACACATCCACCATAAACAATAGTAAATGTCATGAACAATCTACATAAAAACTTTTACAAACATGAAACCCTTGAAACTATAATCTCATACAATAAAATAGTGGTCACATTAGCACTATATTTGTTCCCTCTATCTTAAATTATCATGTACTTATGATAATCAATAATACTCATTGATGTCTCTAATACAACTCAAGTACCAACAAACACCAACCACAAAATCTTCCATACATCCTCTAGGGTCATAGTCATCTCACTTATAAGTAACTAAAATGTACACGTATTTGAATCCAACTAATTTACCAAAACCATCATCATATGTATATCATGTGGCATAATATCTAAATAACCTACATATCCTAAGTAAATAATATCAATAGTACAAACCTTATCATTTGATAAAATTAGGCCACAAACTTTATTTATAATGTGCTCTCGATAAAACTATCAGAATATAAGGTCACTCTATAATCATAAAAACATGAGAAAAAGTAACAAAAAGATTCTAACAACATCACACACTATATTTTTTACATTCAAAATTCACTTTAGGTAATGTTTCACTACACTAGACATCAATGCATACAAGGCCACATTATATATGGCATCAACATAGATAGTTCTACATTAAAATGGATGTTGTCATGGTAAGCCTTAACACGATTGATAGAGGTATAACATGACCATGGGACTACCAACATATAACAAAAATACAAAATGATAAAAAAAATTAATAATAAAACATTTTTTTTGGCATTGATACTCACTAGATCTAATTTGGTATCTACCACCATTATCACATGTACTCGATCAAATCGTGTCGATACTATTGGTCTCCTTTGTGCCATTTTTTTTATCAAACTATAGACACCAGAATTTAATCAATAAATATTTGAAAATATTTTTTCCTTGTAATATTTACCTTCCTTGGCCAATTCACCATTCCAATAACCATTTAGCTATATGAAATCATTCCAATTATCATAAATTATTTAAAATATCTTCAAAAATTCCCTAAATTATTTATATTCATCCCTAATCAAGAGATACTTTATCCATTTTAGACAAGTGCACACTAGGCAGATAGGGATGCATTTTACAGTTATCCACTAGTGTAGACTTGTCTCCCATGATTTAAGGGATAATTTTTAAAAATGAATCACTTTCTAATGGTTTTATTACACATGGAAATAGGTTAGTTATTATAAATAATTAAAATAATCTCTTATAAGATAACATCAAGTGTATCACTTTAAACCCCTAGTTATTCTATCTAACACTCTTTTGTAAATCAATTTCAAAAACATTTACTTATTTATCAAATAGCCCTACTACAATTTTGATGTATTAATATAATCATTAGCCAGGTTAATATTGTTTTCTTTTAGGTTGAGGCCATCATTTTGTCAAGAATTCTAATCAAATTTTGTGGCTCAATCTATAATATATTCCTTAAAAGGATAACTACATCATCTTGAGGTCCACTTGGAATATGTATGCAACACTTAGTTAACAAGTATTTTTTTTAGGATAGTTCAGTCATTCCCATGTTATCCATTTTTTGCCCCTAGGTATTTGATCTTATTTACATAATTATGAAGGATATTATTTTACTTTTTTATGTGATATATGCATCTAAATATACTCCACACATAATAAAATAGTATTTAGATAGAGGTGAACCAGCTCATATTTTTAGATATAGCATATAGTTAACAAAGACAAAGTCATACTAATGAATAATGACACACTACGACCCTATCTAACTACTGCACACTTGTCCCAAAATACAAAAATACATTGTTTTGAATTAGCATTATGTTTGTGTATTTGTATTAGTAGTTTCATTTAATCATAATTAGTGAATGAATAACATAGTTTTCATAAATTAATTTTTGAGGACATCTCTCTAACCCTAACCCTAGTTTCCATTTCTAGTAATTTACGTCTATAAATTTTGTATATCACTATATTTTTATAGTAGGTTGTCTTATTTATCTTTCTAGATCAAATTTAAAGTTTAAATTACTTTAGAGATAATTTACTTCAAAATTAACTCTAAGAGAAAACATCTTGGTGAACCCACTTTTAGAATAAAGCATTGCTTTTACTACTTGTTGATTTTTATCCTAGGGTTTTGATTTAATTCTATAAATTCTTAACACTGAAATAATACAGTCCTAAAAATTGGATATTATTTATAGCTCAATGATTAAATTTTTTTGATCTTGAATTAATTTGACACTAAATTTTTTTTTCTTGTCACCTCTAATAAATACTAACATAAAGTCTCTTTCTTTCAAATTCAAGTTGAATTATGTTTTATTTTATACATAGAAATCTTTCATTTTATCTTTTCATTTTTTTCTTTTGTTTTTACTTGAATTTATTATTTTCCTATTCAAAAATCTTTCCTTTTTTCTCCATTTTTTATTGCATTGTATGCCTCTAAGGCATAGTGCTATATTAAGTGGTACCCATTTTTCATACATGGAGCTCCCTTTGGTTTCTTCTACAATGACAAGTCATGAAAAAAATGAAGTTTGCATTGAAACTTTTTAGCTAAAAAATTGTCATGGGGACAAAATGTAGACTTTTAGTCAATAACATATGGATAGAGTCCTTCTCCTATTATCAAGAAAATTTACCTTTATGTAAATCAAAAAGGGAAGTGGGAAATAAATCTATTTACAACTATTTATGACAAAAATGTTTTATATGGGGTTTATACTTTTAAAAAGTATGAAAAGGTGATAAAAATGAGAAATGAAGGGGAATAATGGGATAATTCAAGCCACTTAAACATATAAATTTGATATAATAATCCCAAGGAAAGAAAAGGATAATTCTAGGTATCTAAACATAGAAACTCACTAGAATAATCCAGGAATTAGTATTTTTAACATAGGAAACCTTTATCATGAAATGATACAGGAAAGATATATTTTGAACATACAAAAAAGATACATACATCAAAGAGATTGGATAACATTACAAATAAAGATATACAACAACCTCATATTTCCCAATAAAAATAGACATAAATCCTATTTTCAATCTCTCCAAAGTTTCACAATGGCAAAAATTCCTAATGTAGATTCAACAAAACTTCTTGTTTAACCCTAAATTGAGATGGGTCAATATAGTATAGGGTTTAAAATATAAAAATAAATAAACACAAGGGTCATAAACATATCTATAGCATGACAATTAATTTAAAAATTCACATCAATAAAATTTTGAATTTAAATGCTAAGATATGCTAAAATAGAAAGTACAACTATTGATTGATATTACAATAAATAAAAAATAACACTTTTTGGTTTACTATGTACATGCAGATCTAAGATGAAATAGGATGAAGGTGAATTGGATTAGGATCCTAAAACAACCATCATATTCTATAAATTTGTACTCTATGGCCTCGAATGCTTGTGTTAGATATGGATGGTTGCATTAACACTATTATCTGACTTGGATGTAGGTGTTTAATATAGAACAACAACTATAACTAGGAGCAACCACTAAGAAAATTATGGGTTTTTTTTCCTTTACTTTGCGGTGTTTATATATCATACATAGGTTGTCACTCTTTTTCAAATGATCAAACCCTATATTTCTCACTCTTGGAATGACTATGGGAAAAAAATTTAAATGAGTATATGATGTTGAGTTACCCCAATAACCCCCTTTTTAATGGAAGATGCCTACATAACTAATACTCTAAAGAGGGACTTGGACTTAGGTAGTTCTCCCTTATGTGTTTGATTATGTGTATCAAAATGTAACATGTGATAAATAAGTGCATAGAATAACCTAAATCATAACTTAGCAAATATGGATCATAGAATTCTCCTTCAACACATTAGACTTGTAGATGGGTTTTTCTTATGATTGATATTGAAATAAGAAATAATAGGGAAGCTTTGCTAACTTGAATGTTTGATTGAATGCTTTGATAAATTACCTTGTGAGTTATTAGGTATATGCTAGGTGAGGAATGAATGAGGGTTGATCCTATGTGTGTGTGTGTATATTCCTTTTGGAACTATCACATTAAATCACTTAGACTAACCACATGGATACATTAAAATTATAAATTTTATGATTTTAACGCACTAGACACTTATTTTTGCATAAGACACTATCATTGATGTAGGTGTTAGATTGGGATGCATGTGTCTAGGAAGATAGAAAATAGGTACAAGTCCAAAAAATTTAGAGTATTATAATAAGAAGGTTTATAACATTTTGAGTAGTATAGATGGATTGGTCATCAAAATAACATATGGTCATACTAAGAAATAAGTAATAGGCACAAGAGATAGCAAATATGAGATTTTAACATCAAGAAGGTCTTAATATTGAAGGTTAAAGCCACGAGAATTGCTTGTTGATTATAGTAGATCAAGGTGCTAAATAATTCAGATTTATTGTCTAAATTTACCCCCTTTTAATATAGTAATGAAATTTATAGTTTAAATAAAAAAGAATTCATACCTCGATGTGTATAACACACCTTATGTTTGTGTGAATCCCACTTGAGTGCCTTAATGGTGACTGACTTGTAACTAAGAGCATGTTATAATATATAATCAGTGCATATAATCTAGAATTTGAAGGAATTTAAAATACTTGAAAGTAAATAGAGAAAGGTTAGGAGTACACATGTATATTAATACAACCATATTACCTTTTGGGCCCCTTATATTATTATATAATGATTCTCTCTAACATGACATACACATCAGTGTGAGGAATCATTGTGTATTATGTTGGCATTTTAGCATCTTGGAAATATCTAGAGGAATTGACATACACCTTGTGTTAGTAGGTAGGCAGCTAACCAATTCTAGGATTTCTAGGGCATCTTCTAGGTTGGATAATAAATGGCAACTACATAATGAAGGGTACAAGGTGATGGATCTAGTGGGAATGATTAGAAAGGCTCCATCTTGATACCTAATATACACACTCCACTCTAAATGAGATGTTCCTATAGAGATATAAAAAGATCCCAAACCAGTGAAGTAGGAGGACATGACATTAGTACAGCTAAGCTCTAGAGAATTGGAATTAGATTTGTATGCTTACATTCAATATCCATTAAATTTAGGCTTAGCATGGATGCCATGAAGGATTTATTTATAGTACCCAAGCTCGCTTGTGAGCCTCTGGGTCATTAATAAGAATGAATTAGACATATACTCTGCTTCAAGTTTTATGAACTCTATTCTATTTAGACTTTGATTAATGACATGGAATGGTTTAAGTAAGACATGGTCTATGGTTTATACATATTTTTTATTGATATTTTAATGCATAATGGTTAAAATCTCGTCTTAGTTATGTTTAGTAATGGTTATGCATATTCTTGGTTTACATCATTAATGGCAGCCATATAATAAACAATGACATTATCTAGAGCCTATGTAATAATGACTAATTATATATAAACCCTACACTAAGTTCACCTACCTATACTAAAATTTTGAGCTTAGTATGATCATTTCAAGTGGAAATAGCCTTATGACCCTTCAAACATTGATATGATGTTATACTTAGCTTAACCAAGGCTTGTATCTATATGATTCTAGGATTAGTCCACCTAAGGGTTTGCTCCTCTATACTACTAGGCTTAGCCCATGAAAGGCTTTCACCTATGGATCTACTTGAAACCCTCTTTAAATTGACCAAGTCCCATAATTAATGTCTTGTGCTATGGCATAACTAGCCCAATGTGGGCCCTGGTTCCTTCTCAATTGTGTTTTGGGTGAGTGCATAAATCTTATGCCTTATGTGAATTAATGTCACCACAATTGAGTGTAAAATGTTGAACACAGAAAGATAATCCCATATTTGTGCCTAGGTGTAATTATCCTAGATCTAATCAATACAACCTTATGCACCTTGGCTTTTCTAAAACATTTTGGTTTTATTATCAAGACCCATGTTGAATTTTATTATTTTAATGGTGCAGCATAATGATGTACCAACTCTCCCTAGAAAACATCAAGTGTTTGTTTCAATAAGTAGAAGATAAATTTGTGTTGAAGCATCCAACTGTTAGAGGACAAAATATAAGAAAGTGGATTCAGAATAACCTATATGATGCTTTATATGAGGTTTATTTCTATAAATTACCTAAGCATGTATATTAATGGTTGGATTTATATTCAACCCATAGAAGATGAAGCTATAGATAGCGCTATGAATGGATGAAAGAGAACCTAAAGAGACTTGAGACCCTAGATATCACTTAGACTAGAGCAGTAAATGAATAGAGGCAAAGAGTGTTGAACAATTACATGCTTAAGTTCACAATTTCAACATACTCATGCCTTGAGGAAGTAGAGTACTAGTTTTATGGTGAATTGAGAGGCATGTTTGTGAAGGAATTTGGTACAAAGATCAAAAATATAATGGTGGATTACAAATTCAAAACTTTGGGGATGGAAGGCTAAAGTCATTAAATGTATAAGAAGTTCAAAGGGGAAAAATGGGATGTTTAGATGAAGTGTAATGGAAGGGGATGAGCAGATTGACACCCAAGAGCTCAAAAGATAGACCTATAACAAGAGATGAGGTAGATTAATGGAAGATCTAAAACCTAAAAGTGTTGAAAGAATATGTAGTGAGTAGAAAGGGCATGGGGAAGGATCTTTTTAAATACAACATTATGAGGATGAGAGATACAATGAAGTAATAAATTGAGCTCAACACTTGACAAGTGTATAGTTCACTTAGTTCCTATAGGATTTGGTGATTAAAGATATGCTTGATGCACCTACCCCCTTTGAGTCTATAGTGCATGCTCATATGATGGATCCCACACTTGAAGAAAGCATATAAGTGATAATTGACCCTATTGTTGACATATATTTTAGATGTTTTGTAGACTTGGAGTGTAATTTTATGATTGAATAGATTATTCCATATAAAGAGGTAAGAAAAATTACCTCTAGACCATTGGGTGCTCATTCACCATAATAAAACCTAAGTGTAAGCATACCATCTCAATTGATTTTGGTAATGTAGAGTGGAAAATAGCTCACAAGAAGTGGCCTAATGCCACAATTAAGTAGTATAGTTCCATCATCATCAATAACACCAGTAGTAACGATGGGACCAATGCCTAACCTAGTGACTAGATGCATTGGAGGACCACCACCAAGAAAGATAATAACAGGATAAGTACCTCAGATCCTAGTTTCCTCCTATATAAAATATACTATGAGATGGCCATGTAATTTCTATAGTATCATGGCATGGAAAATGCTATAAAGCATGTGCTAAAGTGTGAACTACAATGGTGCATTTGGGGTATAACCCAATTAGAGTATAAGGTACTCAATTTATGACTACTCTAATTGATCATGCCCATACCTGGTACATAAAACTCAATCCTAACTAGGCTATGGTTTATTTTGATACCCAAAAGGAGGCATTCCTTAAGGAATTCAACATCTCAAAATTTAAATAGTAGAGAATCACTACACTCAAAGAGATTACCCAAGGACTCTCAGAGAGCATGCTCCTATATGATGTAAGGCTCAAATACACTCCTATCAAAGATATCTTATGGCATTACCCAATCCCAACATGTGTAGTGGTTCATTAGAGGGTTTTTAGTGTTGTTCTAAAGAGCACTTTCCATGAAGACTTTTATAGACCCTCATAAAGCACTTGAAGCTATGCTCAAAGCTAAGTTAGTCAAAAGCGTAGATACTAGGATTAGCCCATTTATGGAGGTGAAAATTGCATTTATGGCCTCTTAACTACAAAAACTTATTGTTATCTATTACAAGATGCTCAAAGTGGGTTATAGGGTACTGACTATGAAGCAAAAGTCCATAATAGGAATAACTACCCTCGAAGGAATGTGTGCACATTACTTCTAATCTATGAAGTCCATTAAGAGGTGCATGATGTTCACAACTACCCTTTATTACAACATGTCAACCAAGTCAACACAACCATTTATTATCATTTATGTGACACCTACACCCATACCCTAACTAATTATTAAGTGATTGATGAGATGCATGAGAACATGAAAATAAGTGCAACACAAGCCACTATAGTAGTCAAAAGGAAGCTAAATAAAGAAATGAAGGCTATGGCTAATAAAACATAGGCTTTAGGATGCAATAAGGCACCATAGGGTGAGGTGGAGGATGTAGTTGTAAAATATTCTCAACATAATCATGTTATAAGTGTGGCTCAATAGAGCATTATCAACATGATTTCCCTACTCATCCCATGTGTGGGAATTGTCTAGGGTCCCATACGGTCAAACAATGCCCTGACTTGTACAAAAATTTGACCCAAAGTAGGCCTAGTTTAGATAAGGGCATAATAATGATTAGGAATGAGCCAAAAATGGATAAGTAGACTCTAAAGGCACAACTGACTCACTTAAGGACAATCAAGGTATAAGAAACTACTCATAGTGGATTCATCACTTAGCCATCAAATTGCTAATACCTGAGTTACACCTAGAATATGGGGATAAGGTTCATATTGAGTGTATAATGTGGCTCAAACCCAAAGATGTTCCTTACCCTGACCCAACATGCCAAAAAGATGTTTTGAAGTAGGCCATGGGTGTAATCCAAAATTTACAAGGGGAGATCTAATTAGTATGAAATCTAGAAGTGTAAAATGCTACCTCTTGAAAGAATCAAGATAGATAAATATTTGAGATACAATAATTAATAGAGATCTTACACCTCCTATAAATAGAGAGAATGTTGTCCCTATTAAAGAACTTTCTCTTATAAAATGTGGGGTAAAATCTAGTTGAAATCATTGCATCACACATGGAGAGGGCACGAGAATTTTAGCATATATAAAATGTAGAGTATGACTAATAAATCTTGATGAATGCCACTATTGATGGATGGTTTATTTTTGAGGTCCTTATAGACACGAGTGTTAAGGTTAATATTTTGACCAACAATTCCTAAGACAAAATGGGTAGGACAACCTTGAGGCCTTTCCCTCATGTACTTTTCATGGCCAATAAGACCTAGGCATAACCTATCAAAATTCTAAAGAGTGCAATTTTAGATATCATGGGCATAAAATTTTGTATTGAATTCAAAGTGATTGAGTTAGCATAATAAAACAACTACCTGGTACTTATCAAAAGGCCATGGTGTTATGAAAACAAAAAAGATATTTGCTTAATGAGGTGTTATATGACCTTTGAGAATGGCAAGGAAAGGGTAGTTATATCCCTCTCACAAGACCAAAGACCCCTTATGTTGATAGTGTGGGCCTCAAAGATGAGATCAACCACATATATAACATCATGGTACAAGGCATCAAGACTCTAAATCCTAATGATCAAGGATACCTCTCTAGGGAAGATGGATAATCATTCTTAGACACCACCAATGTTACTTATTAATATTAGGTTGAGGAAGCATATGAAACCACTAGTTGAAGGTTCCACTTAATATGCATGAAGGAAATAAAAGTATTGAAGATAGGCAAGGTCTAGATTGGTCGCACATCAAAAATATGGGTACCTTGTACCAAGAAGAGAAAGAGATTGTTCACCTAAGTAAAGGTAAATTTGTAGCACTCTCAATATATTAAGGAAGTAATCCAGTGGAACACTATGTCTAAGACCTCAAATCAAGCATCCTAAAAGAGGTAGATAGAATGGGCACACTAATGCATACATTGAATAACACTATCAATCATTGGTGGGTAACAAAAAGGCCTATCTTGCTAACTTTACATGATGTGAAGGAAACCATTTTCACTAGATTCAAAAAGAGTAATGAGGACCTGGACTTCTCATTCTACTTTCATGAATCTAAACTCATTGTGCATGTACACCTTTATGAATAAACATGGACTTTTTATAATTTAAATACCCTAAGGAACCTATGGTTGCATACCTTCTATAAGACCTTAAATACTTAGGCATGATCATGGTATGTTATCAATGATATGTGTTGTGATACAACCAACTTGGATGCCTTTATGGATTGGTTTGTTCACACCTCCTTTTCTTCACAATACCTTGAATTGATTGAGCCACTACAGGTAGTTTAGAGATTAATGTTTGAAGACACTACAATATTAGAGGAGTACCTAAAACAAATGTTTGATGAAAAAGTTTTGGCATTTCCAAATTTATTTGAAGAACACTCTCTTAATAGTGACTCTAGTGATGAAGATGATGACACATGAAAGGCACAGAACTGGATGATTTTGATAGGTAAAATGAATTTAATATTCCAAGTTGAGGATAACACCCTAGGAGAAGAAGACCCTACCCATATTAAACTAGAAACAAATAAGGGAAGTATACAAGTTGAGTATTTGCATCAGGAGAAGAATGAACCCTACTATGCATCACTAAAAATGATAAAGGTAGCTATCAGCTCAGAAGGAGAACCAAAGATTACTACTCTAGGTGCCTATTGGTTTGAAAAAGAGATGGCATGCATTTTAGACCTCCTGACAAAATTATAAGACTTATTCCCTCAAAATTATCAAGACATGAAAGGCATACATCCATCCCTCAAGAAGATGAGCATCAAGTTAGTCAATGGTGTAAGACTTGTCAAGAAGTGACCTTACAAGATGAACCTAAACCTTTGTGCCAAGGTCAAAACAAAGATTGATGGTATGCTACCCACATGCATTATCTACCCTATATAGTAATCCAAAGGGGTTAGCCCCATGGTCATTAGCATCAAAAAGGATGGGTGCATATGGATTTATGTTGACTACATATTATTGAATGTTGTCTATGTAATTGACTCCTTTCCAATTCCATTTATTGATGAAGTCTTGGATGGTGTCATAGGTTACAAGATATATACTTTCACTAATGGGTTCTTTGGATACCGTTAATACCATATTGAGGAATAAGAAAATCCTAATACTACCTTTGTGATATAATTGGGGTTCTTTTTCATGCAACATGATGCCCTTTGTGCTGAAAAATGTGCCAATCATATTCTCCTAAGTGGTGATCATCACTTTTAATGACTTTATTCACATGTTAATCCAAGTGTACTTAGATGATTGGACTATGTATGGATTATTGAAGGATCAATATGAAAACTTGTGCTTGGTGTTTGAGAGGTGTAGGTAGTTGCATATTTCTTTGAACTTTAATAAGTGTGTCTTCATGATGCCATTTGGCACTTTACTTGGGCACATCATCTACAAACATGGTTTTCCCATTGATCCCATGAATATTGATATAATCATTCATCTCCAGACCCCATCAACATAGAAAGACATCCATGCCTTTCTTAGACATTGTGGGTACTATAAAAGGTTTACAAGGAGCTATGATAAGATTGTAGCAATGCTAGAATAACTCTTATGAAAGGATAGCCCAATATGTTAGGGCATTACATAGGAAAATGCATTTGATAAATTAAATCTCAAACTAACAAGCACACTAATATTATAATTTCCCAATTGGGCAACTCCATTCCATGTCCATGTCAATGCATATAGTACTATAATCAGTGTCATTATGGCAAAACTAGGTGAAGGCAAAATGGATCATCCCATTTCTTTTGCAAGTAAAAAGCTGACCAAGGTAGAATATAACTACACCATAACTGAGTGTGAGGCACTTACCATGGTCTACACCCTATAGAAATTTTGGTAGTATTTTTTGGTGACCCCCTTCATCTTCTTTACTAATCATGAGGTTCTCACATACCTAGTGAACAATCCCGTTCTCCATGGGTGCCTTTGTCCATGGATTATTTTATTTCAAGAGTTACAGTTCTCTATTATAGTAAAACTTGGAAAACAAAACTCGAGCCCAGACCATCTATCCCACATCAACTCTAGCAATGTGGGAGTGCCTGTTGGAGATGATATGACTGAGGTGTAGCTTTATAGAATCTTATGAATCCTTGAATACTTGGTAGAGATAACCACATTTCCAACATCTATATCTATGCCCAAAACTATGAAAACCAAAGAGAATAAGTAGTTCATAGTTTGTACTACCCCTTTTCAACTCATTGGTAGGGAACTATACAAGTTGAGTTGAGATGAGGTCCTATACTGATGTGTCCTAGAACATGAATGGGACTTAATATTTTAAGAGGTTCATGAGGGGATTATTAGAGGCCATTGCATTATAGATGCTATAGTGCACAAAGTACTTTAATTAGGCTTGTGGTGGCCAACTCTACTTCAAGATGCAAAATATTATGCCAAGTCATGTGACATCTTCCAATGCATAGGAAAACCAAACCACTAGGATGAAATGCCTCTCATCCCCATCCTTTCCTAGGCACCATTTTAAAAATGGGCCATTGACTTTTTTGGACCTATTACTCTTTATATGAGGTGCATAGGTGTAGGATACATTTTATTAGCCATAGATTACTTTACCTAGTGGGTCAAGGTAGCACTGACCAAAGATTGCATAGCTACAATAATTACAAGGTTTATATGGGAGAATATCATCAGTCACTGTGGGTGATCTTTTAGCTTAACTAGAGACCATGGTATACACTTCATTAATGAAACCATGCACATCTTACTAACTAAATACATTGTGGTACACCATAAGATAACACCTTATCATCCCCAAGTAAATAGCACCAATGAGGCATTCAATAAGATATTAAGAACATGCCTCATAAAGATATGTGATGTTGGTTATAAAGATTGGGATGACCATGTGTCAGTAGAATTATGGGCCTATTGAAATACATACAAGCACCTAAACAAGGCTACACCATTCTAACTGGTGTTTGTCATAGAGACCATTTAACTGATGGAATTCATAGTTCCCTCATTACACATTATGTGTATTGGTCATTTAGATGACCAAGATTCTTTGAGTGCACTAATGGAAGACATAAAACATTTGGATGAGACACACACTCAATTAAGATGGAGATAATAAATAGAAAAGGCATTCCAAAAGTTATGGAAAGATAAGCACATCAAGTGCAAGATACTTACAAAAGGAGGATTGGTTTTGTTATATGAATCCAAGTATCTCAAACACCCATGCTAGTTACAGATAAGGTAGATGGGACCTTATATCATCCATAGAATATTAAATACTAGCCATGAAATTTGTGCACATTAATGGGATAAATGATCTTTGGGTATTTCAATGACAACATATTGAAACCCTTATACTCACTAGGATGGCACTATTGCCATCAGATAGTGACTTCCTGATAATAAGTTGATTGTTTTGTTGACTAGAATAAAATTTGGCACAAGCCAAATGTTTCCTTATGTTTTACGTTGTTTGTGTTGATAGAATAAGCATGGTTCTTTAAGGCCCATAGGAGAAATCTTTTGGAACATACACACATAAAACCATTTAGGTGAGTCAAGCACAGATGCTCTCTAAGCACCTGAGGCTAGACACCTAAGTTTTTGGGTGTATGAAGTTTTCCATATTTATAAAGATGAAATTATAAGTTGAAAAATGGAAGAATACAAGATTTTCATGCACAAGAAACCAAGAGAAAATTAAGAATTTGAGGACTAGTGTAAATATTTGTGTGGGGTCGGGAAGACCAAAGTAAGAATATACAAACTGTAGAGAAATTAACAAAGAAAGAGAAGTGCAATTGAACAGAAGCATATCCCTAAGGAGGGATAGGATAGAGGAGGTTTAAATGCATGCATGTGAAGTGTTATGCCTAGGTTACCATAAGAAGGGAAAAGGTCACACCAACATGAATAAAGCATAAGAGAGATCATCAATATAATTGGTACCCACCCAATGGTTGATGAGAAGTGACCATTTGAATCACCTATCACTACATTGAATAAGTTGTTACAAACATTCAATATTGTGATGATGGAGGCACAAAGATACATAATAAATGAGAATGTGGTACCATATTTTCATGAATTTCATGGGTTTATAAAATTTTAATATATCCACATGTTTCCATGTCATTAATCACTATCCATTAATGAGGTATCTAAAATTAAAGTATAAAGAGGTGAATGACACACTAGACTAGGTTACAAACCTTATAAATTTAAACTTGAATAGATTCAAACACATAGCCAAACCAAAAAAATGCTACCATACTGAATACTTGAGCATCCACAACCCCAAGAACGAATGGTTGAACTAAGATAGATATTGCATTCTATTTTGGATTAGAAAGGAAGAGAGTGGAGAAGAATTGAGAGAGAACTAAGAAGTAGAGATTTTATAGAACACTAAGGTTGTCATTAATGGTGTACAAAGATCTATAGCCGAAAGTCATAGTCATAAACCCCATGACTATTAATAAGTTCTAATAAATATTAAGGGCTTCAAAAATATCAACATGCCATGCTTTAATAGTAGCTAATATAGAATGGGAAAGAAATGATTAAGTTCAAATCCACCACAGGTGTAAAAGGATGCCAAGAAAGTGTGGATATTAAAGGAAGTAGCCACTATGAATAAATAGGTGTAGCTAGTAGAAGGTGTTAGCATCATGGTGGTAGACCTAGAATCAAATGCAAAGATTGATTATAATAAAATGAAGTTCCCCCATGAGGTTATAATGGGGGATAAATGGGTATCCTTCACACACATGTGTAGATTGAAAGAATACAACCATCAGATACCTAATAATGCACATGAACTCAACCAAGACTAGGTGTTTGATATAAGGAGGAAGACCAAGGTAGGTGCAACACTCTTTGACATCTCCATTTGAGACATATTAGTGACCACTGACATAACCCACTTGTATAAGCTACTAAATTTTTCAAGTCAGAAGGATTGGTGTGATTCCTCATATCATGCATCTATGGTGATCACTTTTATTTCTCAAGAAGGTGCATGTAGATCTCATCACAACTAATAATTATAATCATAGGGATCTTAGGCATAAGAGGATACATCTTCTAAATTCTAATACAAGGCAAGGTTTATGTTCCCTATTAAATATATATAGGACCCCAACATGAGGGAAGTAGTGCACCTCATTATCTCTAAGATTTTCCTTGATTTCCATTGGTCCACATCATCTAGACTTACTTGTGAAAATCCCACCACATGGCATAGGGGGAAAAGTTTAACATCTCCAAATTTATTATTAAGGAGATTGTAAAGAATGTGTTGGAGTGTCATAAGGCATGTGATACTTTTAGGTGGGGATCCATGTTGATCCTAATTATGATGGAAGATATCAATGTGCCAAATGGTGATGATGACAATAAATGGGTGTTCTCACCCCTCAATGACTCCCCAACATTCAATTATCAAGACTTCATCTTCCCACCTAGCTTCTCCTAAAAGTACAAGATGAGAGTAAATGGTTGGTATGATTGATACATCAATGTTTTTAGGATTGAATGGTGCATCTTGTAAGAGCTTTCCTGGCATATTGTATGAATGTTGACATTCATCATAATGTAACATTTTTGTGTATTACACATAGTGCACACAAATGGAAACTTGTTTGGTTGGTTGAAGTTGTGTTATGCATTTTTTTTCTAAATTTTTCATAGTGACACTAAGAAAGATTCCCAATGTTCAATAGTTGGATATCCCAGTGAATACCATGAATCAAGAAACGAGTAGGTTAAGGCACTAGTATGTGTACCTCAAAGTAAAGGCCATAAAAGATAAGGACGATGACTCCAATCGAATGGACCTTCATCCCCTCTAAAGGGAAATTATAATCAAGCACATCTTCAATCTATATTATGAGATAAAGCCATAAAATAAGGGAATCAACCCTAAAAAAGATGATGATCACCCCTTCTTGGTTGGTGATGAAGGGAAGCTAATGCCAAAGATATAGGAGAAGACCCACCAAAAAAATTGGGGAACGACACTTAAGGAGATCAAAGAGCACATCAAGTTGAAGATTACCTTTGGTGAATAAGCTATAACTCTAGGTCCCAAGAAGCATATAACCTTCACACTAGATACTTCTTCCTCCAAAAAGAATTAAAAAAAAGAAGTCTAAGGGACCAGTTTCACTCCCAAATATAACTCTAGAAAAAATGGAGAAGGAAGAGACCCTCACATGCGAGATGGAGGAAGAGACTGAGGAAGAATGAACAAGGACCTACATCATGTATGATAAGCTTAGAATATGGCTTAGTATTGACATGTTATTCCCCTAAATTAATCTCTCTAAGGATATTATCTTATGCAAATCATAGATTATTAGATAGATATTACATGCAAAGTAGATATTTGTCTTGTTTATATTGAACCAAAGACTAAACCTTTACTTTGTCATTAATATCTAATACATAACATGTTTTAATGAGTTTTTTTGTGAAGAATGCTTAGGAAGATGACACAAATTATGTATAGTGAAAGTTCAATTTTGATCTTCATCCAGGAAAACTACAGACTCCATAGGCTCGCTTCTATGGACTCTGTAAGCTTGTTTCTATGGACTCTATAGGCTTGTTTATATGGACTATGTAGGCTTATTTCTATGGACTCCACAAGCTTGTTTCTAAGAACTCTAAAGACTTGTTTCTATGAACTCTGTAGGCTCATTCCTATCGACTCTATAGGGTTAAATTTTGTGGATTCTATAAGGACAAAGCTACAAATGGGGAAGCTAGTAGCCAGATAAGATGAGAGAGAATCATTCCACCTGGAGTCAAATAAGGAAAATACCTACTTGCTATTTTTTAGGATTTGATTTTAATAAATTTATATATATTTGGATCTTAAGACTATTATAGGATAGTATATCTATTTCATCGAGATAATTAGATCTCTTGGAAATCCAATCTCCTATCTTTGGATGAGTAGATTGACCAAGGAATCCTATTTCTTTACATTCTATTTTGAGTTTTTTATATTAGTATAAAATGTAAGACTTTTGTTATTATATATATATATATATATATATATATATATATATATATATATATATATATATATATATATATATATATATATATAATAGAGATTAGAGAATAGAGAAGAGATTTGTACAAGCATATGACAGGTTTTAGTCAAATTATAATCATTTCAATTTTATGAATTATCACTTCAGTTTCCAGCATTGATCAATCTTTGTTCCTGAATCTGAGAGGAGCAAGGGCCCACTCTCCTTGAAACCAAGAATTGTCTATGGTATTTATGTTATATTATATTAACTCTTTGTTATAACTAATTAGAATCTAGTTAATGTTTGCATTCATTTATAAAACATTTAAAACAAATTAATAGTTCAAAAGGCATTTCTTGTTCTAAAGTCATTTCCTTCCTAAGCAAAGTGTGTTTTCTTCTACAGAAAATGTTTGAAGCAAATTTTATTTTCTAGTTAAACATTTCCATTTCCATGCAAGCATAAATAGGAGTGTGATTTTACTTTCAAGCAAAAGAATGGATTTATTTGATTAAATAGTTACATCTTTTCCTTTTTAGCAAAAGAGAGAATCTATTAGTTTAGGACACATTTCTTTCATTAGTCAAAGTTAGAATAGGACCATCAAGCACCCCCATAAGCAAACTTCTAGATCTGCCATCATACACCTTACTACAGACAGCTTTGGACACTAGCCCTAGTCGATAAGACATCAACTGAATATTGACTAAATGAGGAGTTGAATGACACTCATAATTTTTGGCACTATTGTTAGGGACATGAGGTGTTAGTAAGGTAATAATTATTGGTCTAGACTGAAAAAATTAGAAAATTTGTAAAAACCATAAAAAGTCAATAAATTGACGTACCATCCTAGACACTCTAAAGGATGATTCATCCCAAAATTCCCACCAAGAACACAAGTTAAAACTCCTTCAACATTTCTAAGTAGTGAACCAGAAGTTACGAGTGAAACATATATGCAAGAATCTTTAGAAACTTGGATAGAAACTAGGGCATTGCCATAAGTGAGCCCCATAGGACAAATTCCTCTAAATCAATCTCTTTTAGGAAGACATTATTTATAAATTGCCAAGGACTTAGAAGAATCATTTCAAAAATCCATAGCTGAAGAAAAATTTGATAACTTTGAACAACCCCTAACTAATACCACAAATATTTAGTGGGAAGCTCATCCTAGCTTTGAAATATCATCAAAAGAAGAAAATATGGCTCTCTAATAAAATCAACAACTTGCAAAACCAGGAAGGAATTTTTCCTTTCCTATTGTTGTGAATCCTAATGATCGAACCCCCATGAAAAATATTTCACCAGCTAATCTACCAAATTTTTGGGGAAGATCTATAGAAGATCCTAATAAATTCCTGTTTGAGTTTAAGGTGCTATGGCAAACCTATGATTACACAACTCACAGCTAGAAATTAAAAGCAATTTCCCTCTACACTTAACAATGTAGTTATGAGATGGTTTATGGGTTTACCTAGTGATTCTATTAGAGCATGGGATGACACAGAGACAAAATTCTTAAACAAGTATCAAGATTACTACTGAGCGTAAGAAAGAAAAGAGAATTTCTTCAAAATCAAACAAAATGAGGATGAATCTTTAGAGGATTATTTGGATAGATTCATGTTCACTCATAAAATAATTAATTATCCACTCACTGAAGAAGTTCAGAAATTGGTTTTCTTAAAAGGGTTAGATGAAGTTACTATAGATGCCTTAAATCTAATGGGAGGTGGAGACATAAATAAGTTGGTTTTCGATTAGAGTTTTGAGCTTTGTACCAACTACTCTTGAACAAAACCCAAAATTAGGAGAGGAAGGTTTGGGAAATATAATGAAGTGGGTAAGTTAATGGAAGAATTTTCCGATCTAAAGATGGATATTCTGGTCACACTAAATAGTACTTTAGATGGCCTTCAAGATAAGGCAAATGTAATAGAACCCTTAGAAATTTACTATCCTAAGTGTAGACAAAAACATGCCATTAAATACTACCCCTAGATAAAACTAATATTTCATCATGTGGGATCTGTGATGCAATAGATCATGATAGCAAACATTACACCCTTTTACCTGTTTTAAAAAATCAAATGAAAACACAAGTCTAGTCCACAGAAGAAGTAAATTATATCTAGAGACAAGAATTTACCCCACAAAACCAGGCTCAAGGATAATTTAATGCAAGAAACTTAGTCAATCCATAGATGGTGCCATGGAATGTTTTAGTTCCTTCACCTTTTTAGAATTAACCCTAAATTCCATCAATCCAAAATCTATGGGTAGGACAAGATTTGATGCCAACACCCCCATGGATGGTGCCATAGCCACATCAACAATGAGTACCATAGCAGCAATGGATGCCATAGCCATATTAACAATAGATTCAGTAGTGGAACCCATAACAACAATTCACCCAACCAAGAAGACCACTTCAACAACAAACTATAATGCCACCCCCAGTTATTCAACAAAAAAGACAAATCAATCAACCCTTAATGCCTACACAACCAATAATAAATCCAAAAAATAAACAATTAGCACCTATTTATGTTAATGAATAAGAAGAGACAATGAATTTTGGAGCTATTGATTGTTCAGACATACATTTATGATTAGGGAAAATTATACAAAAACCTCCAGTTCTTATTTTTGAGATACCTGATGAAAAAGAAAAAATAGAATCATCTCAATTAAACACTAGAGAAGCCAAAATCAAAATGAGCCCTAAAGCAGATAAAGAAAACACTACTACACTAGTAGTTCCTTTTCCTAAAAGATTAAAATAAATTGACATTGAACCAAAATCAAACTTGGTCCATGAGTTGCAAAAGATCAATATTGAGGTACCCCTACTACAAGTTATTAGGGATATACTGTATTAAACAAGATCATCAAAAACCTTTATATCAAGACACTTGGGATGAAAGAAAAATATACATAAGCCATTCATGTTGATGGAAAAGTTGTTGATTTATTAGTAGGAAAACTATTAGTTCCAAAATATGCAGATCTAGAAAGCCCAGTGATCACAATCACAATTAGAGGTAAAGAAATTCCTAACATCTTGGTAGATCTGGGAGTAGCAATTAATGTTATAATAACTAATACTCTAAATACATTATCTCTTATGAGAATGAAACACACAACTACCATTCTTCAAATGGTGGACTCATCTATAACTAAACTAGAAGGGACTATAGAAAATGTTGAAGTAGTAATAGTCTTAGGAATATCCAATAGATTTCATGGTCTTGCAACCTAAAACAAAGAATCTATGATATCCCATAATCCTAGGTAGACCATGGTTGGCTACTATAACAGCATTATTTGATTACAGGTTAGGAGACATGACCATTTCTAATGGGTTAAAATCCAAATGCATCTCTTTGTATCCTCCTGTAAAGCCATCAATAAATCACATACAATAACTTTGGGTGGACAAATCAGACAACACATTAAACACCATTTCCTTCTTAGCTATGATCATAGTTAAAAAAGACTTGGAAGAATTGAATGGAGACATATACCTAAAATCTATGGACTCTGTCAGTCTGAAAGCTACGTACTCTACTCGTCTAGAATCTACAGACTCTGCTAGTCTAAAAGCTATGGACTACCTCAGTTTAATATTCTTGGGTCAAATAGAATATTATGAAACCTCAACTTCTACTTCTTCTAGTGTTTCCTCACCATATGATCATGGATTGATTCGGTAAAGTGTGTGGAAATTGGTAGAACAACAAAAAACTCATTTCTTAGATGCATTCCATTATTTTTTAGCAAGATTGATTACTCCTAGAAAAGAGTTTGTTAATAATATAACCATGCTTCATAAGATACTTTCTCATCAATGTCCTCTAAACTCATTGATTAGTAAATTCAATCAAATAGAATCTAACTACCCAAGCACAAAACCAATCATGGAATTACCTAGAAAGATTTTGAACATCAATAGTTAGTTAACAAATGAAGAGGAAGATCAACACTTTAAAGTATTGGAAATACATACCAAGGATTTTTCTTGGGATTATATCAACATAAAGGGAATTCACCCAAAAAATTTCACTCATCACATTTACATGGAATCTGTCAAACTAATCAGACAACCATAAAGAAGAATAAACCCAACATTAAAGGAGATAGTCAAAATAGAGATCCAAAAATTGTTGGAAGTTGGGTTTATTTACCCCATCTCAAATAGCCAATGGGTTTTACCTCTAGTAATTATGCCCAAGAAAAATGGAAAATTAAGGGTACATGTATATTATAGAGAACTAAACAAAGCAACACTAAGAGATTATTCTCCTCTAGCTTTCATTGATCAAGTTCTCGACAACTTCATAAGAAAGAGATATTTTTCTTTCCTGGATGGGTTTAGTGGGTATAACTAGATAATGGTAATAGTTAAAGATCAAGATAAAACCACATTTACCTACCCTTAGAGAAATTTTGCTTATTGAGTACTCCCATTTAGAATTTGTAATGCTCCAACCACCTTCCAAAGAGTAGTTCTAGAAATATTCTCTAACCTTACAAATGATTGTGTTGAAGTATATATGAATGATTTTACCATTCATGGTGGAACTTATGAAGATGCTCTTACCAACTTGGAAAGAGTATTGATCAGATGTGAAGAACATCAATTATCTTTGAGCCATTGAAATTTTTTTTGATGATGGATGAAGAAATAGTGTTGGGACACCATATTTATACAAAAGGCATTCAATTAGATCCAAAGAAAGTCAAAATAATCTCTAACTTACCCATCCCATAAACACAAATTGAAATTAAGAGTTTTTTGAGACACGTTGGTTACTACAGACACTTTATAGATAATTTTAGCCAAATAGTTGCCCCTATATTTGCCTTGCTTACAAAAGATAGTACATTAAAATAGAGTGATAGTTACTTATTGAGACCATCAAAGCTAAACTCAATATTGCTCCAGCATTGAGAGGACCAAATTGAACTCAGCCATTCCATATATACATAGATGCTTCTAATACAGCAATATGAGTAGTCTTTGAATAAAAGGATAAAGAGGGTAACATGTATGTTATATATTATATTAGCAAAAACATGACACCTACTAAAATAAATTACACCACAATTGAGAGGGAATTCCTAGCTATAGTCTATGCAATTAAAAAATTCAAACACTACACAATAGGCTACAAGGTATTTGTCTATACAGACCATTCAGCTATTAGATATCTTACCAACAAACCAATTGTGGGAGGTAAGATTATTATATGGTTATTGATCTTAAAATAATTTGATGTTACTATTATAGATAAATCAAGGAAGTCTAATATGGTTGCTAATTTATTGTCAAGAATGAACACTACAGGTGAAGAAGAACCAGTAGAAAATGACTTTCTAGATGAACAACTATTTTCTATTTCATCAAAATCTATGTGGTTTGATGATATATCCAATTACCTCACCATAGAGAGGTTTCCTTTGTAATTTTCACAAAAAGAAAAGAAACATTAAATTAAAGAAAGTTCTTATTTTAAATGGATTAATGGAATGTTATTTAAACTTAGACCTGACCATGTGTTTCGTAGGTGTGTGATAAATGTTGAAGCTTATGATATCATCAAAGCTTGTCATGATTAACTAGGAGGAGGTCATTAATCAGCTCAAAGAATCATACACAAAATCCTAAGAGCAAGATACTATTGGCCTCACCTTTATTAGCAAGTAAAGAGATATGTCAGACACTATGATGCTTGTCAGAGAATTGGATAGCCTACTCTTTTAATAGAGATGCCCCTACACCCTCATCCTTAATTGATTTTATAACCATTTGAGAGATGGGGAATTGATTTTATAGGTCTAGTGGATCCTCTTTCTAGAGGAAAAGAATATCTCGTAGTATGTACAGACTATGTGATCAAGTGAGTGGAAGTGGAAGTATTAACTCATGCAAGAGAAGAGATGGTAGCTAATTTCTTATAGTTCAAAACCATGTAAAGGTTTGGTGCTCCAAGGGAGATAGTCTTAGATCAAGGACCAAATTTCATGTAAAACATGATAAAGCACTTTACATAAGTATATCAAAATCAACATAGAAAAACATCTCCATACCATCCACAGGCTAATGGGTAAGTTGAAGTCACCAACAAAAAACTAGAAACCATTTTAACCAAAGTTGTTAATTATAGTAGAAAATATTAGGCAGATAAGGTACCAGAAGCTATTTGGGCTGATAATACTACTTCAAAAACAATAACTAGATTTTCACCTTATGAATTTGTTTATGGTAAGAAGCCCTTATTCTCTATTGAATTTGAATTACAAACTTTGAAAATAGTTGTAGAAGTAGGGATTAAATTAGAAGAAATACATAAAGAAAGACTCTTACAGCTTAATCAACTTGATGAGATGAGGATGGAAGCACTACAAAGAATTGAATTGGTACAACATCAAAGAAAAGTTTGGCATTGTTCACATATCAAGCAATAGAAGTTTTAGAAAGGAGATTGGGCAATGTTGTTTGATTCCAAATTTCAATAGTTTAAAGGAAAACTACAAATGAGGTGGTTGGGACCTTATCAGATTGAAGAGGTCTTTGAAAATGGTTATGTTAAGCTAATACCTATTGATGATAGCAATAGAGCTCTATTCATTAATGGACATAGATTGAAGCTTTATCAAAAACCTCTCAATAAAGAAGAATTTAATCAAAAGTTAAAAGATCAAGTAGTTGTTCTAGAGGGCTCTACTTCTTCCAGAGAACATGCTCCTTGATGATCCTTCATATATAATTAAAAAATAAAAATAAATAAAAAATAAAATATATATATCAATAGTGAAAACCCTTCCAGGGACACTATTGACAATGCATGCCTAGAAAATTAGCTTGTTGGATGGCTATGCATTACAAAAAGGGCTTTGGCTAGAAAACCAGCAATGGCTGGCCAAAGTGTAAATATATATATATATATATAAAGAAAGAGAATCTCATCATATCACTATGATTGGTCTTCTCCATGCAATAGAAGTTATTCTTTCAACACCTGTTGACTAATCTATGCAAACTTATTTATGCAAGACAAATGGTGAGAAAAGGATAAATCTAAGGTCAAAGTAAGTGAGACATATGTTCTATTTATCTATGTTTAGCTAAATAATTATCTTCAATTTAATTAAGACTTATTCCATGGAGATGACCCAAACTTGAATCTTCTGAAATGAAATGACATGACACATACCATAATGAAGAACCATGCAAACAAGTTGCCAAAGGTTTATGGATAAGTGTGTAGCTTTGGTAGAATCAATTGCATCCTTAATAATGATAATGATATGATGTCATAAAATGGGTTTTTAAATGAAGTGATAAATCACTATCATCATCAAAGTGCCACATCATCATTTCATTCAATTTCAAATAGTTTGACAAAATGGTTGGCACAATCTATAGAAACATGTGACATTGAATTGTATCAAGTAATCATATTAATCTACAAACTCATTCATCTATGGAGTTTCATATGAACCATTTCATTTCTACAGACTTCAATAGAAGCTAACATACAGATCCTCAGTGATTGTTGCCTATAAATTCTCGGTGACTATTGCCAACCAATTTAAATAAAAGATTGGTCTAAACCTTAATCTAAATTGAAGGAATAGAGTTGTCTCTAAATCCATGTAGAAATGGGATAGAAAATGAGATCATAGACAAAGAATGCAGCAAAGTTTCACAAAGATAAAGATTATATGGTAGTGTTTAGAGTAAATGGTTGGCTACCTTTCATTGAAAATTTCTAGGGTTTCAACGAAATAATGATAATATAATTAATCACTAATCTTGCCTATGAATTTCTAGTTGTTAAAGGCATTGTTATTCCAATTTTAACTCAAATTATAAGTTAAATCATACAAGTTCCAAAAGAAGGAATGAGAGTGATAGGCAAAATTTCATTTAGTGATTTAATTAGTCAATTTAATGGTAATGAGAAGATTGGGACTTCATGTCTAATAGATTCCAAAGGAAAATCAAAAGGATTAGTATAAATTCACTTCTTGAACCCTAGAAATTTGTAGCCAAGTGGGTACTCAAGTATATCATTTGTGAGGGGCAACACAGTCTTTTAGGAGGAGACACCATGAAAATGTTAATACACCTTAAGCATGGGAGACAAAACCCTCAGTACAAGATTAACCTCTGATCCTTCTTATATGGTGCCCTTAAAATTATGACTATAACTCCTAATGTTTCTCTTAGGCACCATGTCCTTATTCACCTAATTATACAACATCACTTCCTTCAACAAGGACAAGGGGTCTGAAAGGAATTTCAAAATTGTGTAACATAATAAATTTCAAATCTTCCTACATAAGAGACCTCAAATTCACCATAGGAACATTCATCTCCACCTATTTCATCAATTGAGGAAATAACTCCAAAGAATAAATCATAGACTGTAGTCTCAATAGAAATCCCTTCTTCTTCTTCAAGAAGAATGACAAGGTCTCAAATCCCTAAACTTTTAAGGTCCCCACAAGAACCTCATGAATCTTTAGTGCAACAAATTCCCCTATTAGGAAGAAGAAAATTGAGATGAAAGGTTGCTACAGAACTTGAGAAGACTGAGGGTTTGATGGTTGAGAAGGAAAGACAACCGAGTGTAGCTCAGAGAGTGACCAAAAGAAGGAGAATGCTAATTATGATAGATGAAGATGAAAAAGAGGATACAAACATTTTGGATAGTCTTAAAATGGTATCTCTTCCCCTATACATCAAAATATTCCTACAACTATAGATGTTGAAGAAACTCCTTTTGAAAGGAATTCTCCAATCATAATGGAGGAGCCAATTCCAGAAGAAGAGCCAAACATGGTAGAAGAATCAAGTATGGTGGGACAACTACCTATTTCAGTTTAAACTATAATAAACAAAGGGAAATTATATGCACAAATGAGAAAGGTGAGTCATCTAATCTAAATGATCTTATTATATAGTTAACCTTGTAACTTTCTCAAGCTCAAGATTTAGAGTAACAATAAATAGTTAACATTGCTGACTTGATCAGTCAATTGTAGAATAAGGATCATCTTAACTCATTTTTGGTGTAAAAATTAGACATAGCATCTACCAATCATGCATCAAAAATTCATAGATTAAAAGAAACAATAAAATAAAATGAAAGTGAACAAATATACCTTTGGATATATGTAGAAAATTTGAAGGAGAATAGGAGATTATAGAGTCTATTAAACTCTTCCAAAGGACCTTCTGATGTTACACCTTCTCCTAAGGTTTTTGTTGACCACAGTTGTCAAACAAGTTGTTTAGGTATTACTACCTTGCAAATGCTAAATCAAATTGAAGAAGAATATTCCATACTTAAACATAAAAATAAAGTTACAACTTCTTCAAACAAATTCTTGGAAAATGAAAAGAAAGAATTAGAAGCTAAGGTCTAAAATTAAGAAGAAAATTTGCAAGATGCGTGAAAATTAGGGAAATATCTTCTGGCATGTAGGAATCCTTCTCCTATATATAGTTTGTTTTTATTTGAATAATTTTATAGATGGCAGCTTTTGAGGATATCTTGTCATCTTCCTTACAAGATTTTATAGCCAACAACATTTCTTGAAATTTTCTATAGTGTTGAACCTGATCAAGAGGATTTGCTTTGTGAATTTTATTTGCATGATTTGATCATAGGAGACCATGAGTATAATAAGTTTTTGATAAACGTTCATGTATGAGAATTTCAACTGAGGGCATTGAATTCTACATTCAAAAATCAACTAGCATGGAAAATTAGATTTGAGGAGTATACAAATCATGATAAGACTATAGGATTATATATCAGACTAGCCTTTCCTATTCCAAGATTGATCAAATAGAATTTAACTATGCTTGTTTAAGAGATGAAGTTATAACTCATTATTTACAAGCTTTATATGATTGTGATGTTTCTTTTGACTTGTTTTCAAGATAGAGTTTTGATTCAGTGGTGACTACAAGTGTAAATAGATGGGACAAACTTTTAGTGCCTCTTAAAATATGAGAGGTCATGTCTCCAAATAACTTAAGATGGAGTATAAGGAGATCTTCCTCGATTTTGGAAATATTAATACAAGTAATAAACTCTGGGGGAGAATAGAAATGGATTGGCATGAGATATAGACCCCCTTTGTTGATCATACCTATTCCAAGATAGTAGAGTTGGGCTCCACAATCAGAGGAGAAATTCAATATATGGAAACAAATGATTCAAAAACATCATGGGTTTAAAATAAATATAGATAAGCATGTAACAAATGAATTTGATGAATATGATGAGTTAGAGTGTGGAAAGTATATCCCAGAGCTATGAATGCTAATGAATGTTTACAATGGGACTTACAAAAGGTAAAGCCTAGGGGAGATGATGAGCTCAAAATATGACTCAGTATTGACATGTTATTTCCCTTAATTCATCTCTCTAAGGATATTATCTTATGCAAATCATAGATTGTTAGATAGCTATTACATGAAAAGTAGATATTTGTCTTGTTTATATTGAACCAAAGACTAAACCTTTACTTTGTCATTAAATTCTAATACATAGCATGTTTTAGTAATTTTTGTTGTGAAGAATGCTCAAGAAGATGACACAGGTGATGTATAGTGAAAGTTTAATTTTTATCTTCATCCAGCAGAACTAAAAACTCTATAGGTTTGCTTCTATGGACTCTGTAGGCTTATTTCTATGGACTCTATAGGCTTGTTTCTACAGACTCTACAGGCTTGTTTCTATGGACTTTGCAGGCTTGTTGTGATGAACTCTGTAGGCTCATTCCTACCGACTTTGCAAGGTCAATTCTATGGATTATATAAGGATGAAGCTACAAATGGGGAAGCTGTTAGCTAGATAAGATGAGAGAGAATCATTCCACCTAGAGTCAAATAAGGAAAATACCTACCTTCTATTTTGTAAGATTTACTTTTGATAAAGCTATATATATTTGGATCTTAGGACTATTATAGGATAGTATATATATTTCATTAGGATAATTGGATCTCTTGGAAATCCAATCTCCCATCTTTGGATGAGTGGATCGACCAAAGAATCTTATTTCTTTGCATTCTATTTTGAGTTGTTTATATTAGTATAAAATGTAAGACTTTTGTTATTAAAAAGATGTATTTAATAGAGATTAGAGAATAAGGAAGATATTTTTACAAGCATATTATAGGTTTTAGCTAGATTGTAATCATTTTAATTTTATGAATTATCACTTCGGTTTCCATCATTAATCAATCTTTGTTCCTAAGGCCTAGAGGAGCAAGGGCCCACTCTCCTTGAAACTAGGAATTGTGTACGGTATTTATGTTATATTATATTAACTCTTTGTTATAACTAATCAAAATCTTGCTAATGTTTGCATTCATTTATAAAACATTAAAACAAAGTCATAGTTCAAAAGGCATTTCCTTGTTCTAAAGTCATTTCCTTTCTAAGCAAAGTGTGTTTTCTTTTATAATAAACATGTGAAGCAAATTTTCTTTTCTAGTTAAACATTTCCATTTCCATGTAAGCGTAAATAGGAGTGTGATTTTACTTTCAAGCAAAAGAGTGGATTTATTTGATTAAATAGTTACATCTTTTTATTTTTAGCAAAAGAGTGAATCCAGTAGTTTAGGACACATTTCTTTCATTAGTCAAAGTTATAATAAGACCATAAAACACCCCCATAAGCAAACTTCTAGATCTACCATCCTACACCTTACTGTAGATAGCTTTGGACACTATCCCTAGTTGATAAGACATTAATTAAATATTGATTAAATGAGGAGTTGAATGACACTCATCAATGTAGGTCAAAGAAGAAGAAGAGCCCAACACCAAAGATGTAAAAGAAGCCCTTTAGAGCGGCATGACCACCATGCTTGAAGTTTAAGAGGATCTAACAAGCTCGTCTTCCAGCAAAGAACCCTCCACACCACCTTCACAAATAGAAGAGGAGAAGAGAAGGGTGTGGAATAAAATGGGTTAAAGTGATGTAGATATTAAGAAGGCACTATAGCTTAAAGAAAGGCACAGACTTACCCAAGAAAAGGAAGCAATCAAAGAAGAGAAGACCAAGAATGTTCCCACAAGCACAAGACCATCCATTGAAAAATCCAATAAGGCACCCAACACCCCCATTAGGAAAGTAGAAAAAGATGCACAAGAGACACACTCGAGTAGTGAAGGGGCACCTCAAGAAAAAGAAGCTGATATTAGCACCTTGAAAAAATAAATAGAGACTATAGATGAACCCCAATAGGAATAAGGTGATGATTTTGCTAAGGTAATTAACTTGGAGGTGAGTATTAATAAACCCCATGAGGAAGAATTGGATGAAGGGAAAAAGTCTAAAGAAGAACCCTTAAGGAAAAAGAAGATGAGTCTTCTAGGGAAAGCATCGAAGAAAGTGGTGGTACTAATGAAGAAGAGGAATAGAAAATGGATATGGCCATTATTGATAAAGATGGTATAGAGTTGATAATAAGGGAGAAGGTGCTAAAGGTGTGGAAAGAT
Organism: Torreya grandis; assembly: GCA_037957365.1. Taxonomy (NCBI): domain Eukaryota; kingdom Viridiplantae; phylum Streptophyta; class Pinopsida; order Cupressales; family Taxaceae; genus Torreya; species Torreya grandis. Next base: position 3,013,823 of record JARHVA010000264.1, on the reverse strand, counting down.
GAAGACTTCTACATGTTTGACACCATGCCCCCCAAAGCTGCCACAACCAAGACACTCAAACAACTTGCATTTATATTTGATCACTACATGGATGAGCCTCACATTGAGGTTCTTAGAAAGGTTATTTTGGGCCTAGAATAACCTGAGGAAGGGCATGACTCACTCATCATAAACCCTCATTCCATGAACTTAGTCTAGTCTAAGAATGCACTTATTAGAATGGCCACTAAATTTGCATGCAAAAATATCATCAATGATGGTGGGGCAAGAAAATGGAAGAAGCCTTGCAAAGAAGCTAAAGATGAAGTGTAAGCCACAAAATTTAAGCTGTAATAGCTATATGAGTACATAGATATGGCCAAACCATACCTTATGGTTAGTTTTGATACTTTAAACCTCTCTGAGGTTAATAAAATATGTGGGCTAGTGGAGCAGATGCTCCCAAAGATGAAACTTGAGCTAGGACAAGAAGAAGAAGATCCATGCACCATGTTGCAGAAGGAGCTTGTTACTAACCTCAAAGAGGTAGAAGACCTATTTTAAAAATATAAGAGGGAATAGATGAAGTTGATGATATCTTCTTGAGCTTCTCCAACCAAGCATCAGTCATAGATGCACACCTTAAGCAAGCAAAGGAGGAGAAGGAGAAATTGATGTCATAGGTGTATTCTATGAGAAAATCAAAGTGTGAACAAATCCTAGGGAATGTCAATGTGCTAAGCACCTAGATTAAGGGCCAATAATAGAACCTGGAATCACTCTTCCACACTTTACAGACTAAGGCCCATGAGCAAGAAACAATCTTGGATAGGAGTGTGAACAAGGCTAAGGAAAATTTAGAGGTCTTTAGGAAGGAGCTAGAAAAGACCAATGTGCTTATGCCTAGTGTGGCATCCATTGAAATAGATAGTATAATTTAAGAATTAAATCTCACCATAAATGGATTTAAATACTTTAGTGTTGATCTTAAGGAGAGTGTGCTTGATTTTTGTGTGCCAAATACTTTGACATCCTAGTTCGAGGATGGACTAGAAAGTTTGTATGGGGTAATGTTGGGCCCCTTATTTTGGTATGTAAGGGTTTACACCATCATGATAAACACATATATATGAGGAATCATTATGTATGATGATGAAATTTTTGCATCTTGATGATAGCTAGAGGAATCAATATACACCTCATGCCAGCTAGCAGGCAGCTAACCAATTCCAAGATTTTTGGGGCATCTTCTAGGTTGGGAAATATGTGGAGACTATAGCATGAAGGGTGAAAGGTGATGGAATCAGTGGGAATGATTTAAAAGTCTCCATCTTAGCACTTGGAATGTGCACTCCACCCTGGTAAAGATGTTCCTATAAGGCTATAAAAAGAGCTTGAACCAGTGAAATAGGAGGATGTGACATTAGTTTAGTAAAGCTCTAGAGAATTAGAATTAGATATGTATGTTCACATCTAATAGCCATTATATTTAGGCTTATCTTGGATGACATGAAGGATCCATTTATAGTTCCCAAGCTTATCTATGAGGCATGAGGCCATTAATAAGAATGAATTAGACATATACTCTACTTTAAGTGTTATGAACTCTATTCTATTTGGACTTTGATTTATGACATGGAATGGTTGAAGTAAGACATGGTCTTTAGTTTATACATCTTTTTTATTGATATTTTAATGCACATTGGTTATAATGTTATAATTTCATCTTAATTATGTTCAATAATGGTTATGCATGTTCCTATTTTATGTCATTAATGGCATCCCTATAATAAATGATGATGTTAGCCAGAACTTGTATAGTGACTAAGTATATATAGACCCTACACCAAGTGCTCCCACCTGTGCTAAAAGCATGAGCTTAGTATGATCATTTTAAGTGGAAGTAGCCGTGTGACCCTTCAAGCATTGGTATGATGCTAGAGTTAGCTTAACCAAGGCTTGCATCTATATGATTTTAGGATTATTCCACCTAAAAGCTTGAACCTATAGACTGTTAGGCTTAGCCCATGAAAGGCTTACACCTATGAATCTAGTTGAAACCCTCTTTGAATTGACCAAATCCCATAATTAATTTCTTATGTCATGGCACAACTAGCCCAATGAGGGACCTGAATCCTTCTCAACTACACTTCAGGTGAGTGCATAAGGCATGTACCTTATGTGAATTGATATTGGTGCATCCAAGTGTAAAATGTTGAGTGCAAATATACAATCCCATGTTTATGTCTAGGTGTAATAAGAACAAATCTGGCTAAGATAACCTTATATGCCCTAACTTTTCTATAGAATTGCCTTTTGGCAATTTCATTTAGAGAAATTTTTTATTTTGAAGCTTTGTAGATGAGACTAATACAATAGTAAAAATTTCAACTTTAAATATATATAAATATTGGAGGGAAAATTACCCCCAAACTTGGAGAAAAGGTTAGTTTTCATTAGATAGTTGAGATTAACCTGGATGTGAGTGATCCAAGTCAGCTCACACTATAAATATGGTGTAGGTGGATGATTTGATCACTCCATCCTATAAAATTGGTAACATTGAGTGATTCATTCACCTCAACCTTCCCAAAATTGAACCAACTAATACAATATATTAGCTCAATAATAATCCATAAAATTCCATCTTGGTGTAGGCTAAAGTCCATAGAAGTATTTGAAATCTAAAAGTTGATTTGATTTTACAATTTAAGGTGTTATTTTTCATGTAATATGCACCTCAAATTGTAGTCATCTAAAATGTAATTTTAATGAAATGAGTATCACTTGAGATAAAATTATGCTTAATGTAGCCCTAGACCTATATTAAGACCTTTTTTTATCCTTTTCCATCTTTCATTTTATTCCAACCCATTCCAAGATTTATAAAAAATAACATTAAGCCACCCTTTATGCACCCAAGTTTCTTTTTCACTCATTCCTACCACCTAGACATTAGCACGGTCCTTTAGACTATAGTGCATTATGTTATTAACCAAAGGGTGGTGTTAATGTCCCCTTATTCCTTACTCTCCTAATGGATATATTTTTGTTCCTCAAATTAAACTTAAGGTTAACCTACACCTATTTCACATATTGATAAGCACCATAACACTATATATAGATAACTTTCATTCATTTATCCTCTAGATGGAAATTAGATGTAAATACTCATAAATAAACTTAGAAACAATTATGTAAATCAAGGTCATTGATCCTTATTCTTCCCTAATTCTGCATACACCCATCTATAGTAGCCTAGATCTCATATTACTCATATTTCCAATTTGAAGTCACACTCAAATAATTCAAACTGACACTCATAGTAGAATTCACTTTCACTTGCACCAACACTTATATTGGGAGAACTAAATTTGGCTTGATCCCATTTGGAGGTATTGGTATGTAAGGAATGCTTAGTATACGGGTGTTGAGGTCACATTTATCCTACCCTACTAATGCCTCTCTTTTTATGTTTGTGTTCCTAAAATACCCTAACAAAGATGGAAGCCTAGGGTTTTGTATTGAAATCAATCAAAATAGGGAACAAAATTCAAACTAGCATTCATTCACATAGGCACAAACTTCTCAGAATCAGGCAAAGGTCCACCCAGAAGGTCATTATTCACGTTACCAAAAGGACACTAACATGAAACAAAGTACACTAATAGGTACACTACTATCTAAAGGAGTGAACTATTGTCCAAGAGGTTTTTTAACTCCTAATTATTATTCATGACACCTTGCATAATTCATGTACAAGTTTTAAACTTATCACTTATCCATATCAATTAGTTTCCAACTAAATACATCTTTGTAATTCATTGTTATTATAGATTAATTAGATAAATAAATTATTATACAAATTAGATTATGTTTATATTTATATATTTATTCTCTAATTTATTATACTATAACTTTACCAACATAGGGTTTTACATTCCATAACTCCCTTAAAATTTAAATCATTTGGTGAACCTGACTTAATTCAAATATTGCTGAAAACCCTATCCCTAAATACTATTAGGGTTTATTCTTTTTGTTTACTTATTTTTTATGGTTGTGTTATGGTTTTTAGACCTGATATTTTATACCTTAGCATCCCTCTTCCAATTTTAATTACCAAATTCATGGATAAAGAAGATTATTTTCCTCTTTCTCATCTCCAAGAAGGTGATAACTACTTTTCCTCTAACCAGGTTCATGATATAACTCCTCCAAGAGTTAAAATATCCTACACTACTTTTCCAAATGTCTATACTTAGTGTTTCCATCCTTTAAACACTTCATTTACCATATCTCTCATTCAACATGTGTGCTTTCATGTTCAATTGGAAGCAACTAGGGCTTGCACTTGTGAGACTCTAAGGGATGAAATTATCAGTATGAGCAAGCTAATTTTAGAACTACAAAATTATAATCAGCTACTACATGAAAATATTATAGTATTAGAAAATTAGATTAAAAAAAAGCCTCCAAGGCACACTAGTGTCAATCATACATATGCATCTTCACCTAGTCAATTTGTGGCAAGTAATGTTACACATCAAAATAAGAAAACACAACAAAGTGCTTCTACAACTAGTGATTCAAAAATTAAAAAGAATTTTGAGTGAGATTTTAAGGTAAATGATTAAATTTAATTTTATAAACCCACCTCCTTTACATCTAGTGAGGAGATATAAACATTATTGTGCATATAATAGAATGCATGTTCATCACACAAATTCATGTTTGGCATTAAAAAATCATATACAACAAATAATTGATAATGAGGACCATATACAAGATAAATTAGTTAAGTGATCCATAATGATACAAGAACATATTAAAAAAATGGTCAAATTTAGAAATAATGAAAAAGTGGTTACCAAATCATAACTCATAACAATAAAAGGTTCACAAAGTAAAATTAGAGAAAGAAATGGTACATCAAGTATTTGATAATGTTGGTCAAAAAGGTTTGGGATTTACATTCATAGATATAGTTTATCAAGGAAAAATATCCATATGCAAATATAATTTTACAAAAAAATCAATAACTTAAGTTCCACATTGTAATCATTTATAATGTTGATTTAGTACAATGAGTGTCACTTGAGAAATCCTAGCTTAGCCTTGGACCTATCTTAGGGTCTCTTTTGATCATTTTAAAACATTCATATGGGTCCAAAACACTCCCAAATATACCAAAAGCATCATTAATTCATCCCTTAGGTAACCAGACCCCTTGTTTACCAACTTCTACCACCTAGACTTTAACATGGCTCTTTGGAAACTAGTGTTCTACATTATTGACTTAGGGATCCTGCTAGTGTCTCTTAGCTCCTTATTCCCCTAATATATATATTTATGTTCCCCAAAGAACTAATATGGTTATCTTAAACCTATTTCACATATTGAAAAATACCAAAACACTATATATATGCCACTTTCATTCACTTTTCCACTAGATGTAAATTAGATGTAAATACTCATAAACAAATGGTGCAAATCAAGGTAATTGATCCTTATTCTACCCTACTTAAATTTACACCCAAATATATTGTCCTAGATCTCAAATTAATCATATTTATGGTCTCAATTCACACTTAAACTAGCATTCACTTGTACTTTCACCAACACTTATATTAGGAGAACTACATCAGGTTTGATTCCCTTTCAAGGTATTAGTATGTAGGCAATGCTCAAATATATTGTCCCTGATCTCAAATTAATCATATTTATAGTCTAAATTCAAACTTAAACTAGCATTCACTTGTACTTTCACCAACACTTATATTAGGAGAACTACATCAGGCTTGATTCCCTTTCAAGGTATTAGTATGTAGGCAATGCTCAACATATGGGGTGTTGAGTTCATGTCTAGCCTACCTTGATAATGCCACTCTTTTTCTACTTTTGATCCTCAAAATACCCTAAAAAATATGGAGGCCTAGGATTTGGCATTAAAATCTATCATAATAGGGAACAGACAATGAACTAGCATCCGTGTACATAGGCATAAACTTCTCAGAACTAGGCTAAATTCCACTGAGAAGATCATTATCCCTACTTGAAAAAGGACACTACCATATCCTATAGGACACTATCATGGTAAATCTAGGGGACCACACTATTATCTAAGAGGTTTGCTGACTCTTGGTTCTTGTTCATGACACCTAACATAGTTCTTACACTAATTTTTAGCCTATTTTTCACCCATCCCAATTAATTTATAGCTAAGTACATTTCTTATAGTTCATTTTTTATCTATAGAATAATCAAAAAAGTTAATTATTTTATAAATTATTGGCTATAATTATTGCATAATTATTCCCCAATTTATTATTTATAACTTTAGCAAACTAGGGTTTTACATTCCATAATCCCCTTAAAATTAAACCAATTGGTGAACCCAACTTACTTAAAATAGTGAAAAAACCCTAACCCTAGACTTCCTTTAGGGTTTATGTTTCCAACTTTCTATAACTCATACTCAAATTTCATATCCCTGCATCTTCTTGTTTTTATTTTGTCTAATCATGATAATAATGATAGAAGATGTTTATCACTTTCTAATGCAAAGTTTTCTAATTTCATTTTCATGCTTGTTTCCTTTCATTTTGAATCAATTCAAAGAATCTATAAACACATATGTACAATATGTCTTATATCAGTTAAAATATATTTCATATATATTATTTATCTAGCATATTATGTTTATCTTATGTGGAATTTAATCACTAAGCAAATCATCACACACATAAAGGATATAATACGTAAGATAAAAAAACAATACCTAAAATTAGAAAATCTCCTTTGGATGCCTTTTTCTTTTTGCCTCATTTGGATTCCCTACATATCCTTACTATACATAAGAGAACATCAATGGGTTAACTTATCCCTCCTACTTCTTGACCCTACCCATCTAGCTACTATCTCACTCTTAATACCAATGTTATACTCATAGTAGACCCTGTGATCTAGGTTATGATGCCCATAAGGGGTCCCAAAGTATGAAGGGTTATCCTAACCCATGGTTATATCTTTTTCAATTATATTAGTGTTCATTCAACCACAATTTGCATTTTATGGCTTTTACAACATTTAGATGCATGCAAATATGTTTTGTATCTAAAACTCAATGATACTAAGGTACCAAGCATAGTAGAGATAGATTATGTTTCTTCCATAATCAATACTATGAAGTGGACTAAAAAACATATCTCCTATGAAAAATAATATCTCCCACCTTAGCACATCATAGAGAAATATTTACCTCTTTATATCTAATTATTAATTAATGATGTGGGTGTCAAATGGGTGTTAGTTGATAATGGATCAAGGTTAAACATTTGTAATATCTATTTTCTCTAGGTTCTTAATATCCATGCTAAGGATTTAAATCCTTCTAATATAAACATTTTAGGATTTGATAATATTCCATGTAAATTTTTGGGGCAAATAATACTTAACCTTATATTAGGATCCAAAACACTACCTATAACATATCAAGTCATGTCCAATGATCCTAATTATATATTTTGATTGGGAAGCATTGGATTCATGATATAAATGTAGTACTCTTAATGTTACATGAAATTTTAAATTCATTTACAAATGTTTTATATGTCAATTGCTTATGAATCATGAACCAATCGAATATTATTAGAATACATAACCTTCACATAAATATATTCCTCACATGGACTTTGCTACAATGCCTATACAATTTATTATTCAAAGTTCATGTATGAATCCATCAAACACCTCAGGAGTATATGATGATAGATTCACTTCCCCATTTGCATTATAATATTTTAAAAAAATGGGTTACACAAGATAGGGCCTCAGAAAACATGAATAAGGAATTCTAAATCCTATTGAGGCATTTGATCAAAAAGGTAGGCAAGGCTTTGGATATAAGGATAATACATCTAATTGTATTCTCACCATGATTCTTATCATATAGTATTTTATCCACCCATTCCGTGGATAGAGGATACAGTCAATCATATCTCTACACTCTCAATTATTTAATACAACCTTATTAATGATATTTTTTCTCCAGATCTACACACTTTTAAAGTTTTCTAATGATGAAGCCCTCTTAAAATTATTATGGCCATATGAGAATCTCCCTTCTATCATAATAATAGGTTTCCTCATTCCAAAAATGCCTAGGCATACTATGGTGAGAGCTCAGATGCTTCAAATGATATCCTCAATGACACAAAAATCTACACCATGTTCCTTCATGGAAATTAAAACCTATTATCTTTCCATGGCCATTCATGCTATGGGGATTTGATCTCATTGTTAAGATCAGCCCAAAATTATCATGGGGACATAAATTTATCATTATATCCACATAATAATTTACTAAGTGGGTGTAAGTAGTCCCATTACAATCCACAAAAGGAGAAGATATATATCACTTCCTCATGATGAACATCATTTCTTGTTTTGACCTACCAGTGTGTTGTCATGAAATTTTACATTTCATGAAAACACCCCTAATTGTACTCATATAGGCAATTAAAGGTGTTTTAAATATAGGTATGGTAAAAAATTTCATAATGGGGTATCGACTCTATATCCCAATGGACAAGGCTTGGTAGAATAATGAAATCTAACTATCTTTCAAGCTTTTAAATAGTGTGTTGAAGATATCTCAACAATTTCGCTTTTGGTGAAAAAATATTTTTTTCATCATGAAAAGCATACTATGATAGAGATAAGAGATAAGTCATGAATTCTTTTGATCTTATCATCACCAAATTGAAAATTTAAGGTAAAATTAAACTTCTCTAAAATTTCTCGATTTTTATCCCAATGCAAAGACCAAATCTAAGATATGAATTTTGACTTTAAATACTTGGTATAAAAATTTCATCTTGAACTTCAAAAACCAAGGGAGAAAACCATAGTTGTAGGTTTCAAGTCATGCAAAAACAAAAATGCACTTTTACAATTCATGTAACTTTATTTTTAAAAATCCCAAATTGTGCAAAATACCCCTACACTTTTCTAAGTCATACAATTTGTAAATTCTTTTTTCCACTTGATGAAATTTTTAAATTCTTTTTTTCACTAGGTGTAATTTACAAAAAAATTCCACCTAGTACAATTTGAAAATTATTTTTTCCACTCACTATAATTTTTAGTTTAAAATTTCCACTTGATGTAATTTCCAAATTCATTTTGCATTTCCCCTTCTCATGCAAATTGAATTTTTATTTTCCATGGTCGTGCAATTTCAAATTTCATTTTCCCCAGCCATGCAAATTGAAATTACATTTCCCTAAGTCATGCAATTTTTATTTGTACTTCCCAAAATTAATGGTTAATAGATAATGATGGTGGTTTCAAGAATAAATTCATGGTATTTTTAAAATGAAGTGGTTTTATCAATAAAACCCATGGGTTTGAGTATTTAAAAGGTTGTTTTGGTCCCAAAACCTATGGTATTGGTTGGAAGTTTGTAGTTTTCACTGGTAGAAGGAAATTTTAATGAGATAGAGTTGTTTTACATGGGCATATAGTGTTAAAGGGATATATGTTTGCATGTGATGAGTAGTATTTAGTGTTGGGTTTCTGGCTATGGGCATAAGTTGTCAATATAAAATTTTGGAGGTCATATACTAATGGAAAGTGTAAATTAAAATTTATATACCATTACAAGTGCCCTATCAGCCATTGAATCATGTCAGTGACTTGATAAGTTTAAATATTTCTATGTAAGGTTTCACAAAAAAATTAGCATGAATATTATGCTATTATGAAGAAAATGATTTTATGGTGAACATAAAAGATGACTAGAAAACATCAGTGGTCATTAAAAATTCTCAATCAAGTAAATTTGAGATTAATTAGATAGATGCTGATTAAAATACAATAATATGTAAGATAAAATTCCTTGACAAGTGAAAATCAATGACTGAGATTGTCTTTAGTGAAGGAGAAAGCAAATGAATTCTTCATCAAGTTTCAGATATTTTCATGTTAATGTTGGATCTCATTTTGTAATTTTTAGTTATAAATTTTGTGTAATTTTAACCTTGTAAATATAATTCATGAAAATTTACCGTCACTTTGTAAATCTTGAATTGTGCAATTTTGATTTACACATTTCAAGCGATGTAAAAGCACTAAAACATTTTTGCACCATTTAAGTGGTGAATTTTTTTAATTTTACTTTTACATGAAGTGAAATTTCACCAACACATATTTATATCACTTAAGTGGTACAATTTTTTAATGTTTCATTTTCACATGGTGTAATTACACCAACTAAATTTTACACCACTTAAGTGATGCATTTTTGTAAACTCACTTTTGCACCATCTGTAACACAAAAAAAGGTGGTTACATACTGTAAGCACATTTTTTCACTATAAATATGAGTGTTAAGCTCGTTTTAAAATTAATTTTGGTATTTAGAATCTATATAAACATTTTTAAAGATGATATTGTATTTTCAACTTAATAAAGATTAGAATAGAGAGATTTTACAGATTTTATGTTTAGGATTACTTCGTGAGATATAACTTTACGTATGATTAATTTGTATATGTATATTTACTTCAAAATTATTTTCATAATCACTAATAAATTATCATATAATAGAAATTTCATATTAATTATTTATTTTTAAATATTTTTGTGTTATTTCTATGAATGTGAAATCTTGATAGGGTTCAAACAATATTTTAATTATCTTTTATGGGTAAATATGAGATAGTTGTCTTTAATTTTATTGATAGTAGTATATAATTATATCAATGTATGTTTTTTAATCCTAAGATTACACTATGTCTTTACCACATATTGAATTATAGAGGTTTTCATGAATACAATGTTTTGCCCTTAGACTATTCTGGTAAGTTTCTATATTTAGCTGCCCAAAGTTGTCTTTAATTTTTCCTAGGATTATCATGGTGGATTTTGTATTTGATTATCTATAAGAATCTCATTTGTAATTTTCCCCTTATATCATTTCTTTCATTTTCCTTTTTAACTCCTTTTTATACTTTTTGGTTAAAAGTACCAAACCCCCAATAGAAAATATTTTTGTTGTAAAGTGTTGTGAATAATTGTTCCCCTACTTTCCCCCTTTTAGATTTTAATAAAGGTATTTTTGCCTTATAATAGGAGAGGGACTTTATACCTAAATTTTTTACTAACGTAAGGATTAATTTCCTAGACTATTGACTCAAATTCACCAATTTATCCCCTTGATAAATTTTTGAGCTAACAATTTTTGGTGACTTCGCTGGGGATCGAGGTGATTTATCCACATGATTATCAAACATTTCAAGGAACCTCCCCTAGAATGGAGTTTAGTGAATCTATTGAGATTAAGTACTTAGTTCATGAATATTTATAATTAAATAATTGGCATTAGTTCACCCCAACCCAAATTTTCCTTGTGTCACATGGGAAAATATTTTGGTATGCTGGCTTTGGCCTAGTACAATGAGTTACCATCAAGTTCAAGGAAGAAATTTTCAATTTTTTTTGAATAAAATGGTCAAGATGTAAATAACCATATCTTTGTTTCACAATATCCTATATCATATTTGTATTTGTACATGAAGATGTCACTACCAAAAATTTTGTTGAGACTCTCATAGGACTTGCTACTAAGCGGTTTTGGCATCTGGAAGATGGATGCATTGTGAATTAGGACTCCTTGAAGAACAAGTTCCTAAATAAATTCAAATTAGTGGTGAATATGTGTGAATTTTTTTTATATTTATTCTAAATTCAAAAACAATATGATGAGTAGATGAGAGAGTTTATAGCATGTTTTAACAAATAGTTGAGACTGATCCCTCAGATAAATTAGCCAAGTATCAAAAATCAACTTTGCATCTTCATTGGTTCTCTTCACCCAGAGATAAAGTTCATCTTGATAAGAAATAAGGAAAATAACTTAGAGGTTTCACAATAATAAACTATTCATATTGAAGATGATTTTATCATGTTTATAATGTTAAAGAGAGAGGTTTTAAAAGGTGTCACAACTATTAAAAATGGTGACAAAAAATAATGAATCTTGATGCAATCAAAAGTCATCATCATTAAAAAAAGATATTCTGAAGGCAAATTCTTGATCAAACATCTCAAAACTCTAATAGATAGAAAGATAAAGTGTTTCCTATCACATATGACTATTTTAGATTCACAATGGCAGAAGAAGGTGAATAGTTGGAAGAACTACTGATTGATCAGAAAATAGATGAATAATTTAGTTTCCCCTTAACATAGAAAATAAATATTTGTCTATTTCACAAGATTTCTCAAAACTCATAGTCTGGGGATAAAATTATTAATTTGAGGAACAACTAGTTGAACCATAAATAGAAAGGAGCAATAATGTAGAGTGTGATGTTTTACATTTTGAAGGTGAAGATAACATGGAGCTGGTTTTATGTGAAAAACAATAATCCTCTTGTATCAAAATGGAAGACTCAATGATCAAAGGTGAAGATTCCCCTGGAACTTGATTTTCATGTCCCCTTGTAAAATAATTCTTTAAAAAATTTGAATCCAAAGTAATCAAGCCTATGCAAATTGGAAACCATAGTCCTGTGAATGTTGAAATCAAAAAAGATGTGAATACAAAACAAAATGAATGGTTCCCAATATTCATTACATGAAAAAATGAAATTATCAAGGTAGAATAGATTGATAAAGGTGATGATAATGACTCATTCAATGATGAATTCATTTATACCATGGGAAGTAACATGGAAATGAATATCAACACTTTGTTCATTTTATAAGCTAATTATATTATATTTTTATCTCAAAAATATATATTCAACACACTTATCTTCAGTTTAGATACTATATCTATCATAGATGCATGTGAAGTCACCTAAGAAGACATTGAAAAAGACTGATATTACTTAGAAGTGATCACAGAAGATTTGAGAGTTCATAATGATTTCATTTCAAAATAAGAAAACATTTTTAACTTGTTCATTCATGATCATCCTTGTGTGAATGATAACTATATGTTTCTCTTCCTACCTATTTGGTCACTATTAAAAAATGTATTTAGAGTTCATAGGTCAAATATCTTATTCTAAAATGACTAGTACTTCTCCTAACCAGTGAATGGTTTTGTATAGTCTTCTTATTTTCTTCTTCCCTCTATAAATAGTTTTGTTTTCCATATTTTAGCTTGTTTCCTTTTCCCATTTTGTTGTGGTGTGCATGTGTTAATTTCAACAAATACAATATAATTTTATTATTTCTTGATCTCCTTGTTTTGGTCCTTCTTGCACATGTTCGTAGCCATGATCAATATCTACATTGAATCCCAATTAGTCAGACATCTTAGATCCTCATGTGAGTTCTTTAATGCAAAGCTTATTTAATTCTTAAATGACATGTAGAAATGGGTCATGAAGTATTTTGGTAAAGTGAGTTTTTAAAACTAAAATTTAATATTTTATCTAAAAAATAGCTATTACAGTTATGAAAATGGTGATATGGGTGCTTATATATTAAGCAACAAAATAAATATATTTATCATGGATATATTCAAGTGAATAGGTGGTGAATAGGTATAATTTTAAGATTAGGTGATTTGGCTTGATAGTGCATATTCATTTCTCATGAAATTGAGATGGGAAAATTGGTTATCAGTTGGTGAGATTAAAATATGTAAGGATTAGACCTGGTAGTACATGTTCATTTCTCATACAATTGAGATAGGCAAACTAGCTATCAATTGGTTGGATCAAGACATGTAAATGTGAGATAAATATAAGTATTCAAGAATTTGTGGCAATGAGGCACTAGTCATGTAAGATACTAGAGTTCTCTTGCATTCCCTTTGGAAATGCGATCCCATAATTAGATCCAATTATTATCTTAAAATTTTACATTTTATGACAACATCCCTAATTGCACTCATATAGGAAAATAGAGGTGTTTTAAATATAGGGATGGTAAAAAAACTAGAATGGCACATCGACTCTATATTCTAATGGACAAGGCTTGGGTAGAATAATGAAATCTAAATATCTTTTAAGATTTTAAATAGTGTGTTAAAGATATCATGACAATTTCTCTTTTGGTACAACAAGATTCTTTTCCTCATGGAAAGCATACTATGATAGATAGAAGAGAGAAGTCATGAATTCATTTGATCTTATTACACTAGAGTGAAATTTTAAGGTAAAATTAAAATTCTTTGAAAGTTCTTGATTTTTGTCCCAATACAGAGACTAGATCTGAGAGATGAACTTTGACTATAAACACTTGGTATAAAAATTTCCTCTTGAACTTCAAAAACCAAGGGGGAAAATCATAGTTTCAAGTTTTAAGTCATCAAAAATCACCAATTCACTTTTACAAGTCATGCAATTTATTTTTTAAATCCCATGTTATTAAAAATTCCCTAACACTTTTCCAAGTCCTACAATCTGCAAATTCTTTTTTCCACTTGATGCAATTTACAATTTTTTCCACTAGATGCAATTTCCAATTTTTTCCACTTGATGTAATTTGCAAATTCTTTTTTTCACTCGATGAAATTTTCAAATTCAAATTTCCACTTAGAGTAATTTACAAAATTATTTTGCATTTTCCCTTCCCATGCAAATTGAATTTTTCTTTTTCATGATCATGCCATTTCAAATTTCATTTTCCCTAGCCATGAAAATTGAAATTACATTTCCCTAAGTCATGCAATTTTGTTTTTCACTTCCTGAAATTCATGATAAATGGATAGTGATGGTGGTTTCAAGAATAAATTTGTGGTATTTTGAAAATAAAATTGGTTTTATTAATAAAACCAATGGGTTTGAGTGTTTAAAAGGTTGTTTTGTTCCCAAAACCCATGGTATTCACTACATAAACATACTATTGACTGGAAGTTTGTAGTTTTCATTGGTATAAGGCAATTTTAACGAGATAAATGTTGAGGATTGTCATTGATGTCAAAGGTGCATCTTGCATGAGGTTGATGACATTGAGAGAGTGTGCCTAGTTGGCAGTTTATTGATATGACAAGGGGCATTGATGGAGTGTTGTCACTGAAGGATGTTGTCATGAAAGAGAATTTAAAGGAAAAATAGAAGAATTAAAGGAAACAAATTCCTTATGGTTGTATGAAGTTATAGGTATTCAAGTAGCCTAAGCCTATTCATGACATGAAGAGACCTTATGAGAAGGTATGATCGTGGTGGTTTGGTAAGATGAGTACACATAGATATGATTAGTTTTATGAGTTTATTTTATCATGTATTTGAATAATTGGATCACTCATGAGAGTCTCAGGGTGAGCCTACAGGGGTAGGACCTTTAGACCAAGTATGCACCTATACCACTTCTAGGCCCTACTTAGCCTAATAAGGTATCATGTTTTTTTTTCAAGGAATGTGAAGGATGTATGGTAGTGATTAATCATGAGAGAGGTTTCTTGAGTATGAGAGTGAGGTGAAGAGTGTATGGAAAGAGGCATGAAAGTAAATTTTAAGACCTAATGTGGTATGCAAGTCAAGGTGTAGATAGCAAAGAGAGAGAATGTGGCCTAATGAGGGGTCATGATCAGTTTTAATAGTGTTTAA
Organism: Torreya grandis; assembly: GCA_037957365.1. Taxonomy (NCBI): domain Eukaryota; kingdom Viridiplantae; phylum Streptophyta; class Pinopsida; order Cupressales; family Taxaceae; genus Torreya; species Torreya grandis. The sequence goes on along the minus strand of JARHVA010000264.1, from coordinate 2,998,272 downwards.
TATTATTTAATAATTTTAATAAGTGAGGTATGGTGTTTCAAGTATGTTCATGTAGTGTGAAGTCATAGTATGAAAGACAAGGAATGAAAAGTTGTTTGGAGGTCTCTCGAGTGCTCAAAATAAAGGGTTATCAATCTAAGAAGGATTTTATTATTCTCATTATCTCATCAAACCTTTGAATGTGAGCCTAATATATTCATGGTATATGGGTAAGGTTCCTAGATCAAAATTCTAGGCATTAGTTTTTGGATTGATGGGATAGTCTTTATGAATGATTATTAAGAATGAAAATAGGCTTAAACCCTCTTAGAACCCTAATAATGACTTGATGTTGAAGATGTTGATCAAAAGTGACCATAATTGATTATTACACTTAGGTAATCTATTGTATCTTATATTATAATCTTATAGGTACCTCTAGGTGGTATTGGTTAGAGAGATGAGAGAAAAAATGTTGAGTTATAAGTTTATTCCTAAATATCTTATTGTAGCTATCAAAAGTTGTATTGGAAATAGTAAGAAAATGGACAGAAGAAGAAGGTAGAGAATCATGTTTCATGTACATTAAATTTTTGAATAGTTTTTATCCCTAAAGTGTGTTACTCTGGTCATCCAAGTTAGCTAGTCACTAATAGGCTAAATAGTGCAAATAGTGAAAAAGGCAAGTAGCAGTGAGAAGATGAATAGGAATGTGTTCTCGTGATAGAGTGATGAAACAAAGTGCATGGAGATTTTTTTTGGAAATTTTATATCCTATTAATTATTTTTATAAATAGTTTAAGTTAGGTATAGTGGTGAAAATGATGAAGCCAAAATAGCTTGTTTGAATCAATGAGGTCTGTGTGTAATAAGGTCAACAAATTGATCTATAAGACCAATAGTTACCACTAGACCATGTGTTTATATTTGAATATGTTAAATATATTTTATAGGTTAATATAAATTAATAATAAGTCATTTAAAATATCTATACATGTGTTGTAGGTATGAGTCACCATGACTAGTCTTTGAGGAAAATTGGTAGCTCTAAGTGAGTAAGTTGCAGGAGTATTCTGAGTCTTTTTTCCCTCTGTGATGAAGTCTAATACACTTGAAGTTTTTAAAGTCTTTTAGGTTATTTTTATTTTATTTATTTTCATGGTTATGTCTCTAAATAATGTGTTTTCTTCATTTATTTAAGATGGACCTTTTTATGTGTATAAAGGCCTAATATGAATAATACTAATGGTGTGCTTCAAGTGGTGGTTGGAGATAACAAGTGTCATGGGCCTGATATGAGATTAATGGGGGTATATTTGAGTGGTATATGAATTTTTCCTTACATGTGTAGATTTTAAAATTTTTCGTATTGTCAATCAAACTTGCACCCCTGTGAAGGTAGTTTTAGGCCTTCACAGTCTACTAAAACATGGAAATAATTCTAGGTTATGGGTGACCTAATCAATGGATTGAATTTGTAGATTTTAAGGGATAGATCCCTTTAGTGTATCAATTAGGATATTTTATCTATGATATAAACTACCTAGGAAAAGAGAAATAAAACATGAAATAAAATTCTATCTAATGATGGTGATACACCTAAATTATTGGTTGATCCACTCAATTAGAGCTCCTAAAAACACTGATTTAGATAAGAGAAAGGCTAAACTTTCAACTCCAATTGACCAATATATATAAGGATTTCATGAAAAGGTTATATCTTGTGATCAAAGCTTGAAAGAAATGATAGAATAGGCCTAATTCAAGGCAGTAAGTAGCTACTTACATCTACTATAAACTCAGCCAAAAGACATTAAACATGGAACATGACCTGCATAATCTGACCAGCTAGTAACTAGGTAAGAATCAAGACTTGACAAGGATGAAAAATCTATCACTTAAGTGAATCACTGACAAAAATACACTATACCAGTAGCCAAAATTTAAAAACAATAGTCCTTCTATTAATCTAAAAAAAATTACAACTTAATCTTTGGAAAAAATTGATCTTTCCAAAAGAGGGATATAATTCAAGGCTAAAAAGCCAACTTATATAGAAAAATATACAACATCCAAGAGGCTAGCATTGAAAATAAAAGAAGAGAACAACTCCCACTTTAGACCAAGTCTAATTTGTGTTATCATAGCCTTCTAAATTTGTCTTTTCTTGTCTTGAAAACTCTTTGGCATTGAAAAATGGATGGTGAGCTTAAGATTTGTCTATTCTTTTTCATGCATGAAATCTATGCCAACTTTGGATGTCTTGACTTAAGCTTGAACTGATTTGAATCTAAATTGGAATGTTTGAAAGGATTTCCTTTGCATGAAATCAATGAGTAGATGTGGCACTTGATAACCAGTCAAATCTATAAATTAAGAATAGTCAACTCCACATCCAAATTTAGAACTCTACTTGAACTACTGGAACATTTGGAAGGCTCAGATTAACAATATTGCATGCATGAAATTAATTTTAAGCTCTCCAACATTAATCACCTTGAGTATTTCATGCAAATGAGTCTTTATTTCAAACTAAAGGTGTTGTGTTTGAAATGGTTACACATCTTAGATGTGTCTAATCCAATTTGGACCACTTTGTATGTTATAGAATGTGTTAACCTATTCATTGGTTGTTGTTCATTGGTTGTTGGAACCTCTTGTCTATTTTAGTTCTTGTCTCTATATTTATTTCTCCATCTATATTTATTTTTTCCCTATGTAATTGTCTTAGGCTTATTCCTTTCTACTCATTTCCTTTACACTATTCTATTAAGTCCATTTCCTTTTCTGTAGCGCACATACCCTTTAGCTATATTGTAATGGACCTTTCTGAAGGGATTTTAACCCTTTGAATTTTCTTCTTGTCACTTCTCTGAAAGAATGGACCCTTCATCTTTTGATAAATGCCCTTCAAGCTTTTTGAAAATGTTCTTTTTTGAAGGGTAGATAACCCTTCAAATTTCTTATTTTAAACCTTCTCAAAGGGCATATACCCTTTAGGATTTTGTAAAGGACCTTTTTCAAATGGATAATAACCCTTTGGAAATTTTGCTTTGAACTTTCCCCTTAGCCTTTTATTTCCTTCAGGCATTCATCTTCAGATAAATTATCTAAAGCTTATTCTCTTTGGCTTCTCCTTTCTTTTGGGTGAATTGCCTGAAAGAATTATTTTGGGTTTTTATTTTTATCTTCTTCCCATAGATAAATTTTCCATGGGAATTGTCTCTAGCTTTGATTTTCTTCAGACTTCTCTCTTTAGAAATAATTCCTTCAGAGAAATGACAAGCCCTTTGGCTTTGTTTAATAGAAATTTCTCAAAGGGGACATACCCTTTGATAAACTTGAAATGAACTCTTCTAAAAGAGCCCTTAAAATTTATTGAAATGGTCCATTTACCCTAGAAAACCCCTTTTAGATAAAATGCAAAAGTCCACTTACCCTTCAAAATTATTTAAATTACCCCTTTGAGCTTCTATAAATTACCCTTTAGCTAAAGAAATGACCCTTTAAAGAAATGAAAAGAACCTTTTCAAAGGGAACATACCCTTGGGGGTTCTTCAAAGTACCCCTTCAAGCTTGTGAGGTGAACTTTCCCAAAGGGTAGATACCCTTCAAGATTCCTGACTTGGGTCCTTTAGCATTTTATCTGTCTTCTTATGAAGGAATCTCCTCAGAGTAAGTTTTTCATTTGGACAATTTGTCCAAAGGAATTCATACAGATTCTTTGTTTTTAGCTTTTCTACAAAGTGACCCTTCAGGTTTTCAAAATTGCCCTTTAGGAAAATGATATGGACCCTCAAAACTTTTGAACTGACCTCTTCTAAAGGGCACATACCCTTCATATTTTGTCTCATAATGACCTTTCATAAACTTGAAAATGGACCTTTAGCCTTTTTAAATGTGTCCTTCAAACTTTCTCTTGGTCCACTTGAAAAACCCTTTGGAAAAATTGTTAAGCCCTTTGGGATTTTTGTGAAGAACCTTCTCAAAGGGAACATAACCTTCAGGAAACCTGTAAAAGGACCCTTTTCCTTGAAAATTCCTGTTAGGCTTATGAAATGGTCCCTTCATAAATATTGAAGCAGTCTTTCAGACTTTAGTAAATGCTCCTCTATCAATGAAAATAACCCCCCAAAAAAGAAAGAACCCTTCAGTAGAATGAAATGAACTCAGCCCTTTCTTTTTATCCCTTTGAACAAATTGACAATCCCTTTTGAGATTAACCCTTCTTGTTGTAAAACTTTAAGTCCTTTAAGATTTGCTCCTTTCAAATATTATTATTGACATATGCTCTTTCAAATCAAACTAGCATGGTATATAGAGATTTGAATGATAAGGGTGATGATTTTTTGACCTATGAAGTCAAAAATTGTCAACATTCTGGTGACTCCACTAGGAAGCATAATTGTTATACTTAATAACCTAGCCATATACATGATATTTTAACTCTCAAATAAATGATATATTTGATCCATGACTGCAAACTCTCTTCTAACATGAGATAACCTTCATCCGTGAAAATAAGAAGGGGAACACACAAAATAGAAAATCTAACTAATAAAGCAAATGTGAAAATAAGCACTTATTTATAATAAAACCAAATGAAAATACTATGCTTCAATAGTAATTGGAGGAAAGCAAACAAATTAACTATGTATAAAGAGCTTTGCTCTTCATTAGTAATGTTTCAGATGTATCCCATTGACTAGGATTGGAATCTCTTGACCATCCATCTTTGCAAGTTGGAAGGTAGCAGCCAGAGATTATGTATGGGCCACTCCAAAGGGAATCAAACTTTTTTTTCCTTCTTGGTTTAGCTCTATCCTCATTTCACTTGAGGACCAAATCTCCTTCTTTGAAACTTCATGAAGAAGTTCCTTTATCAAAAACTCTCTTCACTTGTGCTTGATGAACTTCCATGGCTAGCATGGACTAATTTCTTATCTCTTCCAAATCCATAAGTTTAGCATACCTAATCTCCATAGGCTCATCATCCAACAACTCAAGCTGATGCATTAGTTCCAAAATAGGAAATTCAAGAGAAATGGGTAACCTTGCTTCCTTATCATATACCAAATTGTATGAAGAGTTGGCTATTGATATTTTGTAGTTGATCCTATCAACCCATAGAGCTAACTTCAATTTTATATGCCATGACCTCTAATTATCTTCAATAGTCCTTATGATCCTCAATAGGTTCTTATTTATAGATTCAACAAGGCCATTGCCTTGTAGATAATAGTTTGATGAAGTGCTGAGGTAAATTCCATGTTGGACAACCCATTGACTAATATTAGATCCCATAAAATCCATTGCATTATTAGAAATAATATTTTAAGGAACTCCAAATTTAGTAATCAAACCTTCATAGAAATTTAGAACATTGGTTTCATTTGCTTCCTTCAATGTTATTACTTCTATCCAATGTGTGAAGTAATCTATCATAGTAAGAATATATTTATGCCCTAAACTTGAAGATGGATTTATGATAACAATAAATTCTAATCCTATTAGATAAAGGGCTGATCCACCGCAATTGGTTGAAGAGGTAAGGCTGAAAGTTTCACTTTCCCTACAAACATAGCACATTTTTTACACTTTCTAACCCATGCATAGAAATCACCAAATATACTAGGCCAATAATACCCACCTCTCATGATCTAAAGGGTTATATTTCTTACAAAAAAGTGTCCCCCACCATGTCCATCATGGAATTCTTTAAGCAATTTTTGAGTTTGACTTGGTTGTATACGTCTTAGCAACATGCCATTGATATCTTTATTGAACAAAAAATTATTAATAAGTGAAAATGGAATTGACTATAACCTAAAATATGTTCATTTTAAATCACTTAGATGATAGGGATAAATAACATGTTGAAGATATCTTACCAAGTTATGAAACCAACTAGAAGGTGAGGTATGAATAGTTGTAATATCTTCATCATTTGACACTAAAACAACCTCATTAGTCTCTTGCAAGTCTTAAACTAGATGATCACAAAGTCGTTTGCCTCTAATCATCTTTATGACCTCAAATTCCATGTCATATTCCATTACCTTGGTATGTAACCAGATCTCTTCTCATTTATATCCTTGTTCAAAAGAAAATCTTTGATACTTGGATGGGAAACCACTAGATGTATCTTATTATTAGACAAATATTTAAAATTATTGAGAGATATTATAACTTAAGGTACATGTTTCTCAACAAAATATTACCCTATTTCATACTCCTCCAAGCCTTGACTAAAGAAGGCTATTGGTTATTCCAAAGCCTTATGATTTTGTTGCATAAGAATGCTTGAAATGGTGTCCATGTTAGCATAAGTATACAAAATCAAATCCTTTTTTAAATATAGATTTATAAGCATAGGATCACTATTTATGGCCTTATTAATATCCTCAAAACCATTTATTCCTTCTTTGGACCAGCTGAATCTCTGATTTTTCTTTAGCATGGTTGTAAGTGGCTTAGCCAAAATGGCAAAATCTGAAATATATCTCCTTATGAAATTGATTTTTCCAAAAAAGTTTTGTAAAGCATTTTTTTGCTTAGGTAATGATATTTCAAGAATGGATTCAATCCTTTTAGAATCTATGCTTAAACCATGCTTTGAAGCAACATGTCAAAGAAGCTTACCTTCATGAACTGAGAAGACACACTTTTTGGGATTTAGAGATACCCCAAATTGCCTACACCTTTCAAACACTTTCTTGAGATAAACCATGTGATCTTCTAAATTATTTAAAACACTATTATATCATCCAAATAAATAAGTACAAACTTGTTAAGAAGGCCTTGGAATGCCATATCCATGGATCTCTAAAAGGTTTCTCCAGCATTAGAAAAATTGAAAGGCATCTTTATGTATGCAAATATCCCCCACTTGGTTTTGAAGGCTATCTTAAATTGGTCCTCTTCTTTGACCAAAATATTATTGTAGCCACTATATCCATCCAACATATAAAACTTTTTCAAACCTACAATAAGCTGTAAAATTTGTTCCATTATTGGCAATGGATAATGATATCTAAGTGAATCCCTATTTAAATCAAGAAAATCAGCACACAAATGAATCTCACCATTCTTCTTCCATATTGGAAAAAATTTTGGCACCCAAGTTGAGTGCTTGATTGTAAATATAATATCTGATTCTATGAGCTTGTGAAGCATAGCTTTCATCAAAGGCTCAAACTTAAGATTGATTGGCCTTTGTCTTTGTCTTACTAGTTTAGTCTCCTCCTCTAACTCAATGGTGTGTTGAGCAAAAATTGGATCAAATCCATTGATATCACTATACTACCATGCAAATATATCATCAAAACTTATGCATAACTCAGTGAAAACTTGCTTTTATGAAGGAGCACATACCTTACCCAACTTTAAAATATTACCAGCTATAATCTCTACATTGGCATAGTGTTCTTCTTTTGTTGACAAGGATGACTTATCTTTCCTTAGCTCATCATCACCACTAAAAATGTTCTCAAGTGTGACCAATCCCTTGGGAAACTTATTCATTTTTAGCTGTACAATCTGATCACCATATTACTGTAAGTGTTTTGATTGGTTTTTTGAAGAAAACTTATCCTCTTTTTGCAATAATCTCACAATTTGATTGTCATCTTTGAAAACTTACCAATTATCATGATTATCTGGAACAAAAGGCCTTATAACCACCTTTATATGTGACTAAATTTTGTCACTTTTTATATTAGTTGGGATACTAAATTGTGACCCAATGGTAGCCAACTTATCTGCATGTTTATTCTTATCTCTTGGTATTGCTTGAATGTTAAATGCTTGAAAATACTCAAGTAAATCCCAAATTATATGGTTTTAGGATTTTTTTTTAAAAAAATTTACATATGTTTAAATATCTTACTTGTTAAACTACAAGTTCACTATCTCTAAAAACTTGTAAGGAATTTACTTTCATCTTCCTAGCCCAGTGTAAACTATGAACTAGTGTTTTATACTCAACAACATTGTTTGAATAACTAAAATGAAAATTAATAAAATATAAATAAATTTTATTTTTAGGAGAAACCAACATCATTCTAGATCTATTTCCATGATTATTCCTTGATCCATCAAAGTACAATTTCCAAAAACCTTCATTAGACTCATTTTCTTTGACCATGGCTGAAGTTGGTGCACCATTCTCATGAAGGAAATACACACCAAGTCCTTCTTAAATCAGATTTTATGGATCATGATCATGTAAGGTATAATCCCACTCATCAAGGAACAAATCTTAAACTCCATCAAAAGGTGATTCACTTTATACTTCACTAGCTTTTAGTACTTCATTCGAGATGATACAGTTAGTATTCACAACACTTGGCATATATGGCTCCATATGAAAAAATGCAATTATTTGAAAATGAATTATTACATTAGAACCATACCTAGTTTTAAACAATAAATAAGTCCAATAAGTTGATAAATATCCCCTAATATTTGAGTTGAAGTCCCTTGAAAGGCACATAGCAAAGTAAGGAGGCAAGTCTACCACAACAATATCATGTTGAATAGTAAAATTGATACAAGCATGTAATTTAAATTTTATATCTTTGATGATTCCTACCATATTTTTTGGTGACCCATCCAATTTAAATACCCCTTTAGTGGTTGACTCATAAACAAGTCCAAGCTTGTTTGTAATCTGTTTAGGCATGACTATATTACTAGCTCCACTATCCACCATACAATTATGAATCAAAGTATCACCTACTATCAAAGAAAGGTAAAAAGGAGTTTTCTCTGATTTTACCTTTTTTCCACATTTTCCATATTATTTACTTTTTTTAGCTATTGCTTTGTTGGCTGATCTGAATTAATTAAGACAACACCTTCTTTCTCAACTAGTTTTGGAGATAATTCAAGAGCTGAAAGCTCTTAAATGAGCTTATCCTTTTATCTTGGAATCCAAAGATAATCCCACATACCAATTTTGATATTATATTTTTTCAATTGATCCACTATACCAAAATGAGATATAATAACCTTTGACTATACCTTTTGAAGTGTTGGTTGTTCACAAACTAGACACAGTTGATGAACCTTACCAACCTCTATATTCTAATTTTTTTGTGTTGTAGGGACAATAATTTTCTCTTTTGTAATTTTATAAATAACCCTAGGATTAATTCAATCATTTTTACCTCTTGATCCTCTTCAATGGATCTTCTTTTAGCTCTAGTTACAGATGCAACTTGACCACTTGATTTGTTAGTTTCAATACCCTGAGTAAAAACAACATGATCATCCACTTACTAATTTAAATTAATGCCATTAGGCTACCCTTGAACTTGTTGAGTATCTCCTTTTGATGCCAAAATTATATCTTGGTACTAACCTCCTTGAAAATAAAATTGATTTTGTGTCATTTGTGGCATGGTAATGTTCTGTGATACCAAGGCTGGGTTTTGAGCATCATTGAATTTGAGGGCTACCAACTTGAATCCTACACCAAGTTATTTTGAGGTGGTGTGGGAACAATGGATTTTAAAGTGTAAATATAATTATTATCAAGCTTATCATATGGATTAGCTAGAGATATGGCTCCTTGTGCTTGATATGGTGGTTTATTCTCTCTAAAATCCTGATAAGGAGGCCTTTGATCTTTGAAGGGTTGATAGATGTTCTAATTTTGTTGTTGATAAGGCCTATTGGAATGATATTACTATCTATTGAGTTACACTATTTCATTCCCAAAATATTTTAACAAGCTTTTCAACTCTCCTATCTCACTAGCTTGACTAGTAGGGGTTGTAATTTGAGCTTGAGGTGCTAAAATGGGATCTAAAGATGGAATTTAAGGAACTTGAGGGACTGGTATGGAAACTATTTTTGGAAATATAGGCATTAGGTCTTGTAGAAATCTTAATATCTTGTATCAAACTATTTTCTACCCTTATTGCAACCTCATAAGCATTTGGCAAAGTAGTACCATCCATTGACTGTATTATCACACTAATGTCAGAATTAAGATCTTTCAAATAGTACAAAAATTCATATTCAGAGGATGGCCTTATCAACATAGGTATTTTGGTCCATGTCATTTGGAAATTGAGGTTAATATTAGACATGAACTCATGAGGAGATCTTTCTATGGCAATTAATTACTCAACTAAAGATAGGTGATCAGATTTGTCCCCAAATTGCTTGACTAAGGATGCACCCAATTCATCTAGGTAGAAATGGGTTTAGTGGGAGATTTATATACCATTGTAATGTTTTTCCTTTGAGGGAGGTATCAATAAATATAATAGAAACATTATTCTTAATAATGGACTGAATCAATATTAGCCACATCTTAGATATGCTCAATAGGGGTTGTTTGATTTTCTCCTAAGAAGAATGGGATACTCTTGAGGGAAAACACTATAATGTCATAAAATTGGGATAAATTCAATAAGATACCTCTATTTAATGGAAAAATCACTTGATTTTTCATGGCCATTTGGATAGTGGGGATTGTAGTGTTTAGAACAATAGGATGATCAGGAGGCAAATACTATTTTTGAGGATATGGTTTTGCACTCCTAAATCATGATCTCTTATAAGACATAAATTCAAAAGGAGTACTTTTGATTTCTAACCTTGTGGTGACCTTCGGCATGAATGAATTTCCTACAAGATGCTATGAAATCTACAACTAGATGTTGGTACTAATGAATATCTTCTTCTACTGAAAAACTTCTTCAAATATGCAAAAAAATTCTTTGATGTCCCATTGAGAGTGCCAAAAACTATTGTCAATCAGACTTACACCCTTCTTAAGGTAGTTTTAGGCCTTCACAGTATACTAAAACATGGAAATAATCCTAGGCTATAGGTGACCTAATTAGTGGTAAAATATCTAGATTGTAAGGGCTAGCTCCCTTTGGTGTATCAATTAGGATCTTTGCTCTATGCTACAAATTGCCTGGGAAAAGAGAAAAAGAAAAATTGAAAGAAAATCCTATCTAATTATGGTGATACACCTAAATTATTGGTTGATCTACTCAATTAAAACTCTTAAAAACATTGATTTAGATAAGAGAAAGTTTAAACTTTCAACTATAATTGACCAATATGCATAAGTATTTCATGAAAAGGTTATATCTTGTGATCAAAGCTTGAAGTAAAATGATGGAATAGGCTTGATTCAAGGCACTAACTAGCCACTTGTATCCATTATAAACTTAATTAAAAGACATTAAACATAGAACATGACCTACATAATTTGGCCAGCTAGTAACTAGGTAATAATCAAGACTTAATAAGGAAAAAAACTCTATCACTTAAGCAAATCACTAACAAAAATACATTGTACCAGTAGCTAGAATCTGAAAAAAATAGTCCTATTAATCTAAAAAAAGGTTACAACTCAATATTTGGTAGTATTTGATCTTGCCAAAAGAGGGATATAATTCAAAGTTGAAAAGCTAACTTATATAAAAAAAATATACAATAGCTAAGAGGCTGGCATTAAAAATAGCAGAAGAGAATACCTCCCACTTCAGCCCAAGTCTAATTTGTGTTATCACAGCCTTCTAAATTTGTCTTTTCTTGTCTTGAAAACTCTTTGGCATTGAAAAATGGATCGTAATCTTAAGCTTGGGTTGTTCTTTTTCATGCATGAAATCTAAGCCAACTTTGGATGTCTTGACTTAAGCTTGAACCAATTTGAAGCTGAGTTGGAACATTTGAAAGGCTTTCCTTTACATGAAATCAATGAGTAGATGTGGCACTTGATAACCAGTCAACTCTATAAATTAATAGCAGTCAACTCCACATCCAAATTTAGAAATCCACTTGAACTACTATAATGTTTGGAAGGCTCATATTAACAAGAGTGCATGCATGAAATTAATTTTAAGCTCTCCAACATTAAGCTCCTTGAGTCCATGAAAATGAGTCTCTATTTTCAGAACTGAATGTGTTGTGTTTGAAATGGTTACACATCTTGGACGTGTCTAATATTATTTGGACCACTTTTCAATCTATAAAACATGTTAACCTATTCATTGGTTATTTTTCATTGGCCATTGGAACCTCTTGTATTTTTTGGTTCTTGTCTATATATGTATTTTTCCATCATTTATTTGTTTTGTCCCTTTGTAATTGTCTTGGGCTTATTCTTTCCTACTCATTTCCTTTAGACTATTTTGTTAAGTCCATTTCCTTTTTCATAGGGAATATACCCTTCAAATTTATTGTAATGGACCTTTTTGAAGGGATTCTAACCCATCAAATTTTTTTCTTGACACTTCTCTAAAAGAATGGACCCTTCTTTTGATAAATGCCCTTCTGGCTTTTTGAAAACTTCCTTTTCTACAAGGTAAATAACCCTTCATATTTCTTGTTTTGAACCTTCCCAAAGGGCATAAACCATTTGGGATTTTTTAAAGGACCTTTTCTAAATGGATAATAACCCTTCAAACTTTTTGCTTTGAACTTTCCCCTTGGCCTTTTATTTTCATCTTCAAACAAATTATCTGAAGCTTATTCTCTTTGGCTTCTCCTTTCTTTCAAGCAAATTGCTTGAAAGAATTATTTTAGGTTTTTATTTTTGTCCTCTTATCATAACCAAATTATCCATGAGAAATTTATATGGCTTTGCTTTTCTTTAGAATTCTCTCTTTCAAAATAATTCCTTTGGAGAAATGACAAGCCCTTCGGCTTTGATCAATAGAACTTTCCTGAAGGGGACATATCCTTCAATAAACTTGAAATTAACTCTTTTGAAAGATCCATTAAAACTTATTATAATGGTCTATTTACCCTAGAAAAAACCCTTTCAAAGAAAATGCAAAAGTCTACTTACCCTTCAGAATTATTCAAAGTACTCCTTTGAGATTTTATAAAGTACCCTTCAACTAAAGAAATGACCCTTTGGAGAAATAAAAATAACCTTTCCAAAGGGAACATACCCTTCAAGATTCTTAAAATAACCCCTTTGGGTTTGTGATGTGAACTTTCTCAAAGGGCATATTCCCTTTGGGATTCTTGACTTGGGTCCTTTGGCATTTTGTTTGTCTTCTTCCAAAATAATTTCCTTGGAGTAAGTTTTCTGCTTGAATTCCTTTAGACAATTTATCCAAACGAAATCACTTGGATTCTTTATTTTTATCTTTTCTACAAAGTGACCCTTTGGGTTTTTAGAACTACCCTTTAGGAAAATGTTATGGACCCTCAACACTTATGAACTACCCTCTTCTAAAGGGCATGTACCCTTAAAATTTTGTCTTGTAATGACCTTTTGGAAACTTGAAAATGGCCCTTTAACATTTTTAAATGTGCCCTTTGGACTTTGTCTTGGTCTACTTGCAAAACCCTTCAAAAAACTATCAAGCCCTTCAAGCTTTTCGTGAAAAACCTTCTTGAAGGGCACATACCATTTGAAAAACCTATAAAAGGACCCTTTTCCTTGAAAATTCCCTTTAGGCTTATGAAATGGTCCCTTCAAAAATATTGGAGTGGTACTTCAGACTTTAGTAAATGGTCCTCTACCAATGGAAAGAACCCCCTAGAAAGGAAATAACCCTTCTGTAGAGTGAAATTAATTTTGGCCCTTTCCTTCTATCTCTTTAGATAAATTGACAAGCCCTTTTGAGAAGAACCCTTCTTGTTGTAAAACCCAAAGTCCTTTAAGATTTGTTCCTTTCAACTATTCTAATCGACATATGCTCTCTCAAAGTAGACTAGTATGGTATGTAGAGCTTAGAATGATAAGGGTGATAATTTTTTGACCTATGGGGTCAAAAATTATCAATAGTTCTAAGGATATCAAAGGGTAATGTGTACTAATGAAGGCCTAATTGAATTAGGTCTCAAGTCCTGAAAGAGGTTTTAGTCTTTTAAGTTATGGATGACCTATTTTAATGATTGATTCATGTATGGAACATGTTATATAAAATATGTTAAGGGTAATATAAGTGTTCAAGTATGTGTGACCTACCAATAGGTGTGAGATCTAGAGGATTGTATAAGAACAAGGCCTAATAGGCTTAATTGACCAGTTAGAGAATTTGAGAGTGCAAATGAAGGAAATAACACATTAAAGAGCTAAAGTAGGTCTTGTAGATAATAATAAGGGTATAGATAAACTATAATGAATATATAATATGGGTATTGTAGATGAATATAAAGGTCATATGACCTGATATGTCTTAAAGAGACCTAGTTGAGCAAAGAAGCATAGAAGGCAGTTTGAGAGAGTTAGAAGAGTGAGAAGAGATATAAAAGGTGATCATCATCTATTGTGTGATAAACATAATTTTTTTAAGGTTATAAAAAAATTTAGTTGGTTGATTTGGTGATGAGTCATCTAAGGGTTTGGTGCCTTCTTATAGGTTGGTGCTTGTTAAAGCCTAGTTGAATGGGTGCTTGACTAGTTAGGGTTGGAGCTTCATGTGGAGTTGGTGTTTCACTAAAGACTATTTTTTATTTTATAGGAATGTAATCCATTTGCATAGATTAGTGTATTTTATTCTCCTTGAGGGTTTTCCACATATGTAATATATTATCTTGTTTCATGATCTTGTATGGTTGCTTTGCTAGATGTTCATGTTTAAATGAATGGTTCCAGTATGCTTAAGTAGAATTGAATGAATGTTTTGAATACGCTAACTCACCCCCCTCTCAGTGATTTTGATTCTTAAAAAAAAAAAAATCATGTGCATATCCAACATTAATTTAAGTATCAAATGGATATATGTTTACATGTGTTGAGAAGTATTTTAGTGTTGGGTTTCTAGTTATTGGAATAAGTTTCCAATATAAAATTTTAGGGGAAAAATGCAAATGGTAGGTGTAAATTAAAATTTATTTACCATTTTAATCACCCTCTTATCCATTTGAATCATGTCAGTTACTTGATAAGGTTAAATATTGCTATGGCAGGGTTTCACAAAAATATTAACATGAATATTATGCTCTTATGAAGAAAACATTTCTATGGTGAACAAAAAGGATGACTAGAAAAAATTAGTGGTCATTAAAAATTATCAGTCAAGTAAATTTGAGATTACTAAGATAGATTTCAATATAAAAGACAATAATATGCACAATGAAATTCACTGACAAGTGAAAAGTAATGATTGAAATTGTCTTCAATGAAGGAAAAAGTAAATGAATTCTTCATGAAACATCTATTCTTTTCATGATAATGGTGGGTCTCATTTTGTAATTTCTAGTTGTAGATTTTGTGTAATTACAAACTTGTAAATGCAATTCATGTAAATGCACTATGTCACTTTGTAAGTCTTGAATTACATAATTTTAATTTACATATTTCAATTGGTGTAAAATCACCAAAGCATTTTTGCACCATTTAAGTGGTGTAATTTTGTAATTTCACTTTTGCATGAAGTGTTATTGCATCAATGCATATTTAAATAACTTAAGTGGTGCAATGTTGTAATTTCACATTTGCACATAGTGTAATTACACCAACTCACTTTTACACCACTTAAGTAGTTTGTTTTTGTAAACTAATTTTTGTACCATCTATAATGTAAAAAATGGTGGTTATGCACCATAACCACCTTTATAAACTATAAATATGAGTGTTAAGCTCATTGTAAAATTAATTTTGGAAGTGAGACTTTTCAAAACTTTTTGAAGGATGAGATTATATTTTTGACTCAATAAAGATTAGAATAAAGAGATTTTATAGACTTTGTGTTTAGGATTTCTTCATGAGTTATAACTTTATGTATGATTCATTTGTATCTATATCTTTACTTTCAAATTGTTTCCATAATAACTACGAAATTTTCAAAGAATGGGAATTTAACATTAAGTATTTATTTTAGAATAATTTTTGTGTTATTTCTATGAATGTGAAATCTTGGTGGGGTTTAGGCAATATTTTAATTGTCTTTTATAATTAAATATGAGATAGTTATCTTTCATTTTTTATCAGTAGTAGATAATTATCTCAATGTGTGTTTTGTACTCCTAAGAGTGCATTATGTCTTTACCATCCATCGAATCAAAGAGGTTTCCATGAATACATTATTTTCCCTTTATTGGGCAATTCTAGTAAGTTTATGTATTTAGCTACCCAGAGTTGTCTTTCATTTTTGGGGGGATTATTATGGTGACTTATGTATTTAAATAGATATATTAATCATGTTTTTCCTTTCATTTCTCATTTTCCCCCTCTATCGTCCTCTCATTTTCCTTTCTAACTCCTTTTTGTACTTTATGGTTAAAATTATAAAAACATCAATAGAAAATATTTTCCTTGTAAATAGTTGTGAAGAGTTTTTCCCCTAATTTTCCCTTTTTTGATTTTAATAAAGGTATATCCACCTACTAATAGGAGAGGGAATTTGTCCCTACATTTTTTACTAACATAAGGACTCGATTCCCACACTATTATTGACTCAAAGTCACCAATTTGTCCCCCTGACAAATTTTTGATCCAACATAATGGCCATCATTAAAGATAATAGAACTTATTTTAAAATCAAAATAGTGAATTAATTTTGTGTTAAATATAATATCTTACACACATTATCTAATCCATACTACCCACAAGGTAGTGGTCAAGAAGAAGCTATAAATAAGATAATTAACAGTATCCTAAGCAAAATAATTACCAAATTGGGTGATGATTGGCATAATCAACTCATCTATGCACTATGGGATTATTGCACCAATATTTACACACTAATATGAATTAATCCTTATTCACTACTTTACAAAACTAAAGCAGTTATTTTATTGAAATTAGAAATCCCATCCCTATGAGTTTCTCTCGAAGGGATTTACACACTAATATAACATGAATTAGAAAAGTTATATCACACATACATCTAAGTCATAGAGAACCTTTGAGCATACCATAAATGAATCTAGTGGGCATACAATAGTCGTGTTCATAGTAGAGAATTCAAAGTCAATGATCTCATTCTTAAAAATAACCTTAAAAACATCAATGCCAAAGAATAAATAAAAGGAAAGTTCAAACCAAATTGGATTGACCCATACTTAATCACAAAAAATCTTAGCCCCAAGATATACCATCTAGTTTCACTCAATGGTAAGGCAATAAAGAATCCACTAAACATCATACATCTAAGGATATTGTGTATCTAAACAACTCATAGTTTACTTATACATAGTTTATCTTACCTTGTTCCTTGTATATAGCATCATTTTCATGTTACTTTACATAGATTATACTTATAAAATACAAAAAAAATGTAATATATTCAAAAACACAAAAAACATATAAATATTTGCTCAAAAAATACAAAATTTAGATTGTATGCATTTCCATATTTATATTCCTTTTATTTTCTAGATAAAAGTATTGATATTCATTATAGTATCATCAATTTTATCATACATACATGCTTCACTTGTTCTCTTCAAGTGTTTTTATATCATTATAGAACTTAGGTCCTCTACATAGATCTAAATTTGCTTTTATCTGTATACACATAATATTTTCAAATTTTATCAATTATTAACACTTTACATCTTGTTGGAACCCATTGAGACTCAAACTCTTTGAGTGTATGCCTTAAAAGGTACACTAGGAAAGGGGTGAGGAGACCATTGGTTCTTCATAGGATTATTGTCCCTTATTTATGCTTATTACCAATCCAACCAGCACCTGAAAACCATTCCCTAAGCTATTACTCCTTTTCACATTCCTCTAATCTTTTCCACTTTCTATCCCTCTTTTCCTTACCTTAATCCCATTTTGTCAATCGACTATACTAGATCGACTAGGTTGACCCTATATATTTTTGGGTGATTTTCATTTAGGAATTAGTTTGGCCTTTGGCTGACATACCTCATGACCTAGTGAATAATTATCTAAAATTATGCTAGGTCAATTGGGTCAACTATGTTGACTAAGATTTTTAGAAGGGATTAAAGTTTAATCCGCTTATATATACAATATTATTTTAATATGCAATCAATATTTATTATTCATTCATTCTTCTTAATAATCTACTCTTCCACCATTCTACTTGAGGAGTCTTATCTTAGTGTTTCTACTTGGAGGATCTAGTCTTTTGGATAAGTCTTGGATGCTTTGGCTTTTCTTAGTGATAATTATAAACCAAAAAAACCTATTAAAAATCCCATATGGATAAGGGAGAGATTGAGTCTCGATGGGTTCATCATTCAAGTAAGAATTCTCTAACTTTTCTCCTCTCCTTAGTAGATAGAAGTAGCATAAGTATTAGCTTTGAATAATATTACCTTTCATATATATGTATTAGGGTCTTACTCATACATAATTTAATTGATATTCTCCTATACATGATTTGGATTGTTTACTAACCTCTCATATTGTGCTACAAGCTTTGGTGAGCACTAGATTAAATTTACTTTACTTTTTATTAGTTGAGTGAGATATCAAAACATAGGACTCCCTTAGGGTTATTTCATGGTTATGTTTCATTGGAGGATTTGGATCCCTCCCTAGAATGGTGTATTGAAAAAAGAGATCCCATAAATGGGTCTAGTAGATCCTCATATTAGTCATGTTCCTACTTAACAAATGTGTCCCCAATCAAAAGTGTATGGTATGATCTATATTCTCTGAGTTAGGATTGATTTATAGACATGATGCATTTCTATTTGCATACATTCTGGTGAACCCAACATGAATCTAACCCTTGTATGTTTTCATTTCAATTATTTCATTATTTCATCATTTGTATTATCATATATTTGTGATTATAGATTGACTATATCAACATAGTACTAACTTCTATGCATAAGTTTAACACACAGTCACATCAATATGACTTTGTTTTATCTGTGCAGGTTCTTATTTTGGTACTAAATACTAGGTTCACCCAATCAACATGGTACAAGTTTTTAGGATTTCAAACATCTAGTTTAGCATACTAGGTCAACCTAGTTAACCTTGTACATTTTTAAGTTTTCATCAAATAGGATTTGTAAAGTTAGGTTGACCCAATCGACATAGTTAATAGAATTTACAAGTATAAATCAGGGTTATTCAATAGAAATATCATATTTCTTTGCATCCTCCAACCCACCAAGGTTCATTTCTATCCTTCTTTATCATTTTTTAGCATTTATTATAGTTCTATTTTTCATAGTTTATAGTCTTTAAAAGTGCCCTTATATAGTCAACTAGGTCGACCTTATCGACGTAGTTCTATATTTTGTGTTCTATCTAAAAATCTAGGTCAACTCTATCAACATAGTTCATTTTCATACCCTTGATTCCATAGTACAGAAGCAACATTATCAACCATGTTCTATATTCTTTGCATACATTGTCAACTAAATTGACACTATATTATGTTTCAAAGTTGGAATTAACCTGTATATGCTAGTAATTAGCTCACACTTTCATTTCTTATTGCTTATATGCTTAGAATAGATCACATATTATAATTAGGTGGTTTTCAATATACCATTTAGTTGTACTATTTTCTCTTTTATGCACACACCACCAAATCAAAAAGTATTAAAATGCATTTTAACATTGTCTACCCAAAGCCAACCTACTTGGATTTCATCACCAAGGGGGAAGCCGACTTGGTTTTTTGGCTAAGTATAAACACGTGGTTAATAGTATGTTTTAGATAATCACCTGACACCCTTATCACTATGGTTTTTTAAGTAAAGTGGTAGGCCCCAATACCAAGCTAGTACCATTGCCAATATAGATCCATTTCATCCTAAATGTCCTAAATCCATCCTTAGATTTCTTTCTAATTACTTTATTACAACCATCTTCCTATCACATCTAAAATTATACTCTAATAATCTAACAACATTCAGGTTGAACACTTAGTTAGCTTTTACTTTCCAATTTAACTACTTGTTCTTTGCTTAGTTATATGTTTATTTCTAAAACTTGCATTAGCCAGTGTTGGCGTAAGGTTTTGTGTTATGTGCCTCAATTGTATCAACTTCATTGATGCAATTGATTATGTATTTCATTTCACTTCTTACTTTCATAATTACTTGCAAAATTATTCTTATTTCAGTATATAGTTGACCTTGTCAACATAGTATTATTTTTTACCCCTCAGATATAGAACTAGGTCAACCCAATCAACTTTGTATCTTTTCCTATTTACTTCTTATCTAGGATACAGAACTAAATCGACCTAGTCAACCCTGTATTCCTATTTCATCAACTTTTAGGCCTTATTTTCTGTACTAGGTCAACCCAATCAACTCTATATTATTTTTTGCCTTCCTTTTTTGTTAATTCAATTCTCTATTTATCATTCTTAGCATTTTTTTCATTTCTCTCCAATCATCATAAAGTTTCCTATCAAAATCTTCTTGGATAGTTTGAATCCATTTAGATACTATATGGGATGTTCATTTCTCCCTCTCTTTTCCTTCCAAGATTACCATCACTCTTGAGGCACCTCTTCCCCTCCATTTATGACTTGTAACATGGTGAAAATCACACCTCAAGATGAATTTAATGGGTCTAATCCTTTATATACTTACCAAGATACTTCTCATATTTAAAACCTTCAAACTAATCTAGGAGTAATTGACGTAATTTTAATCAATAATTACACTAATAATCTATCTTATAAAAACCCACCCCCTAATACCAATTTGGGGAATCCTCCTACCAACCCCAACCCACCTCCTGATATAACTCAACTTCTTGCCTAAGTTATCTAGCAAATGAACATCATGCAAAACTCTAACACCAACCAAATGATGTAACTTAAAATTATTTGATTAATATGGCTAATCAACCTCTGTTTATCCATCCTAAAGCTAATCCCAATTACATTCCTCCGCCTCTTATAGATGCCTCAAGAAATGTTATTCCTTGACCCATAATGAATAATAAGATGCTTCAAACTATTCAAAATGGGACTTTAACTCCCTTCAGTGTGTCCATTGATATTGGTAACATATCTCCAACTATCACGTATGATGGGACTAAAGACCCAGCCTCATTTCTCAAAGCCTTTGGCAACCTTTACAAAGAGTGGAACCAAAATAATACCTTTGACACAAATAAAATCTTAGTTAAAACCTTTACTAGAGATGTATTAGAATGGTATAACAAATTACCCCAACATTATATGTGGTAACTTGAAGATTTAATCAATCCTTTAGTTAAAGAGTTTCAACATAATGATCTTCCCAAAAATTATCTTATTCACTTCATCAATGCTAAGCAATCTCTCACTGAATTACCTCATGACTTCATCAAATGATGGAAATAATTAGACCATAAATCTAACATTAACATGACTGATGATGACTTGTTCAAACTATTTATTACTACTTTGACTCCTTCTCTTCAATATAAGGTTCAAATCTTTGCTCCCCAAACACTTACTAAATCTCTTTATCAAGCTAAATGTTAAGACTTTCTCATGAATCAATTCAAACATAATCATAAACTTATAAAAGGATATTTTCAAATTTCTACCAATGTTATCACTAGTAACACTCTACAAATCAAAACTTTAATTACCAAAGCCAACTGTTGGGAGAATAAAAATGGATAAGTAAAGTTGCATAGGATATTCTTCAAATTTTTGTGCATTATGTTTCAAATTGTCAGTTATATGTATTTTTACCTATCCTCCACAAGTTGTAAAGGGATAGAATATTAACAATATCCTCTCTGTGACACCAAAGTATGAGAATAATATGAATAGTCAAGAACTGTAGCAACTATAAATGTGTATGTTTGTATGAAGAAGAGGATGAACCTTTGTTGAGATCAATATAGACTTTTTGGTTATGGTTACTTATCATATTTATTAAATTATTTCTTGTATTCATTATCATGTTTCATGTTTGGTTTAATCTTATCTAAAGTAATCTAAATGCTATGAAAATATTAATAAAGATCTGGATTAATCTTAGTTCCTATATATCTCCTGATAACTCATCTCTATAATGCTTCTGTTAATTATGAGTTCTCTATACCATCTTAAGTAGTATATAAAAACTTAGTTATCCTCATCCTTAGCATGTTATATTAGATCAAGAACCTCTACTAACAATGGTTATATGAGTGTGGAAACAGTCCTTCTGGGTTAAACTATGCTAAGATGGCTACCAGGATACAGAGAAACTGAAACATGGTTAGACCAGAAAGTATGGCACTTTGTAGAAGAATCTAAAAGGACTAGTCTTACCATAAGTGAAATCATTTAGGAGCATATCTACAGATAAATATATGAAATTTTTTGGTGTGGGATGCTTGAACTACTAACTAATTGGTTATCAAGACTGGAATACCACTGATTCAATCTTAAAACAAAAATTCTATTACTGGGACCGAAGAGAAGATAGACTAATTAAAATTGGAAACTGATTGGATGAGAGTGATAGACTATTGGGTTGCTACTACCATAGACAAATACATCATCAAATTTGTGGTGTAGGGGTATATATCATTAAAAGTTGCACAAGATCATTTTGTTTAAGGAATTAGAGGAAAAATTTTGTAGTGACTACCTCTCCTATTGAAGATGTTGGTTATGGATAAAGCCATGGTACCTACTCCAGCCAATATGGAGTAGTCACTTCAAACATATGGGGATGTGTGCATATGATTGTGAATGATGGATATATGAGTAAGTAGAGGTTGAACCTAAATCTAAAAGGGATACATGAGGAAAGAAGAGTTAGAAGAAAACTCTAGATTCAAAATGGGAACTATGACAACAAAATAGATGGAATAAATAGAAGAATACCCAAGTAGTTATGAGTAGAAGTGAGAGTAATAGTAGACCAGATGATGAATGAGTGTGCATATGTGATTATTGAGATGATGAGTGTAGGATGAAGAAATAGGATGATGATGGGTGTCATTAGATAGAATGAGAGGATGAAGAATGAGATGAAGATGAGATGTACGAAGAGGAAGATGAAAGTAGTTTAAGAGTACAACAAATAGAAGATATAAGTAGTGTGTAGCTATAAGAAGGGTATTATCAAAAGAATAAGAATTATGCAGAGAAATAGAAATTAGTCATAGGTTAATCATAGGTTCAAGTGTAGTAGAGGAATAAGTCACTAGAAATAATTGTTCACCAAAAGTGTACATATCCTTGTATCCCAATTTTTTATATTCTAGTAAAAAATTTCAACTAGGCGAGTAGGAGGATAAAAATTGGGAAAGACCATTTTTAGAGCACATGAACTATTGGAGTAAAAAAATTACACAAAATTCACTAAGAAGGCTTTAAAATCCATAGGATTAGTTAAATTTAAATAACAAGAATAAGAAAGCATAGACAATCAAAGTGTGCATGATAATTCTTCTGGTGTGCATAGTACATAGGCAAGATCACTCAGAATATAGATACCTCCAACACTAGCTACATAGAAGACTCTATTCATACCATTCAATATGTTGAATCAATTAGGAGGATTCTTAAACTTAGCCATCTATGATGGGTATATGGACCTTGAATAGTAACTACTAACTTGAAAAATGAAATAGCAAGTTAAGGGCATCACTGATGAAAATTTACAAAAGTGCAAATTAGTAGGGTATCTAGCTGCGGGAGCACTAGAGTTAATATACAAAAGAGATATTTATTAATTAATTTTCAAATATGTTTAGGATTGGCTCATCATAGAATTTAATATTAATAAATGCACTAACTAGATAATATAAGACATGAAGGAGATAAGGCAAAAGTCTGGAGAGTCAATATGTGACTATGATCATAGATTTTTTGATGTAATGAGTAAGATAGAATTTTATTTGATAGATAAAGACAAAGTATCTTGGTTCATTAAAGGATTAAAAAATAGGATTTATTTTTCAATTATGAAAACTCAATATGAGACAAAATCAAATACCAAAACTAGTGTACTACATGTAGAATAGATTAAGGATTATAGAGAAGTTGATATTATTGATTATAAAATTGAAAACACACTACAAGATTTCATGAAAAGAATAGATCAATACCATGAGGTATATAATCCTAAATTGAATATATGGTGTACAAAGTGTGAAAAAGAAGGACACCATTTAAATGATTATCCTAAAGTCATTATATAATTCTATAAACTCTACCAGGTAGTAGGGCATGCCATGACACAATTCCATCTTCTATGGCAATATATAAAAAAATTAATAGAATATTTATTGTAATTTTTGTAAGTTGACCAACCATGATGAGAAGAAATATAAATATTTATAGGAGCTTAAAGAGGGAATCTCCAAAAATGTATTTGTCATCGTAGTGTAGCAAATCTCCTCAAGAAGCATACAATCCCAGGCCTAGAAAATGATAAGATTTGTGCAACCCAAATAGGTCCATAATGGATTCTGAGTTCACCATAGTATCAACCTCATAGTCTGTCTAGATGGACTAATCCTTTTTCAAGATGGACACCTCCATCCCCTTAGTATCAATATGTAGTACTTTGGAGCTCACCCATAACATAGTAACAACAAATGAATTGGACCCCTCCAACTACACAATAGCAATTTGTCATGGGAGATAACAATCAATAGTACTAGCATTAGAACTCTATGTAACAACAAGGAGGATATTGAGGGGGATATAAGTCTAATAGAGGAGGTTGAGCTAGTTATAGAAGAGGGTACCAAGGTGGTAAAGTCAATAACTATCAAATGCCTCTTATGTAGTGTTATCTATGTGGGAAATACAATCATGTTCAATGTAATTATCTAATGAATCCATAAAGACAATCATAATACACAAACTATAGAGTCTCTAATCAACATAACATATAAGATTGTCCTGTTCTAGAGAAGCAGAGAAAGGACAAAGCTATCCAAAATTTAAATATGGTAAGTGCAGAGCCTAAAGAAAATGAGTTTCTAAATGCTATGACATGACAATAGGATGCAAAAAAAGGTCTACCTCCACTAGAGATGCCTCAGGATCAAGGTATCAAAAAATTTAAATAGGATAAATATCTAGATACATCTATATAAAAAATATCATGCACAAATTTTTGTAATTGTTGAATAATATTCAACATCAGGAAACTATTGATGGTGATGTTGCAGCAATCAATGCATAAATGTATGGCCAAATTGTGTTCATTATATGACAAGATGGAGTTATCACTATGCTCACAGATCTCTTGAAACTTTTGATTACTCTATGCAATGAAGATATATCATAGAACATAATGAACCTACTACATAATATTTTAGAATGTGCACAGTGTGGTCAACAAAACATAAAAAAATTGATCTAGTATGTTAAGATGAAGAAACCCTAGGATGTTGATGTATGGATTGATATTAAGGTTAATGGTTATGATATCTTGAATGTTGTCTTTGATTTTGGTAGAATAGTTAATATTATTCCTAGGTCTACATGGGAAGTTATTGGATGACCATCTCTTAGCTATAGCCCAATAACTTTGAGTTTAGCTGATTATGGAAAAATTGATCCTATTGGTAGATTAGAGGATGTCAAGATAAAATTTATAGAATTTTCTTCATGAGGTGAATTTGACGTTATAGACATGAAGACTGCATTAATTCACTACCTTACACTAATATAAAAAATGGGTGTATAATGGATAAATGACTATCAATACAATTCATAACCAATTGGAGGCACATCAAGGTGATAAATTTGTTGTCATTCCTCTCAATAGAGTACATAAGCCTTACATAATTCTAGTTGAACTATAATTCCCCTATATTTTACAAGAAACTAGTTGGATGAAGGGCAATACTGAGGAGAATCTAAAATCTCTATGCATAGATGAATGCAACTTCTTGTACCAACATATCAAACCATAGGTACAATCGCTACTCACATATCAACTCAAGACATCAAAATAGTAGAGGCCTAAACTAGTAGCTATATAGCTAGTGGTAGATTAGTTTGTCATTGAAGAATGTGCCTCTATGTCTATAAAATCTCTAACTTAGTTAGAATTTGATTTCCTTTATCAAGTCATGATCACATGCAAGACTAGATTGCCTCATCATAGAATTTAATTTATGAGTCTCCACTGATATATGAATCACACCTGAAGGAGATAAGGAAAAAGTATAGGCATCTATCAATGGTGACTCAAATGCCCACCTCCTTAACTATGCCTAAGGTAATCATGAACTTTGGTTGATGTGAATGGTCTTTGTGTATGTGTGATAATTAATTGTGTACTATGTAATGGATGACATCAATGATTTCAATCTTTCAATTCCATGTTTCAACCATCAATTAGTGAGTTAGTTCTTTAAATTTTTCTCTAAATGAATTTGCTACAACATGGTGAGAAAATCATCACAATGACTAGCTTGAATGTGATGATGCCTGCAAGCTCATGATCAACAAATTCTAACTGACATAGTTCATCCACATTAATTGGCCATTCTTTCAAGAATGTGAGTGCCCAAAAATTCATGTACATAAGTGTGTTGAAGTTTGGAATGAGGAACATGTCACACCAAAATATTGAGTTCACATATTTCACTATACACTTTCTCCACTACCAGCAGCATGGTACATGCACCAAGAATGCAGAAGGGAGACCAAGCATTATGCACAATTATAGAATGATTTTATACAAACCTTTTTGTTTAAAGATGAAAATACAATGGGATATAATGCACTATATAAACTCAAGTATTTTTTATGTAATGGGTGCGTAGAAGACTTGAACACTACAATAGATGCTACTACATAGAAAAATATAGCCTCTAATCTTAATAAGGCATTACAAAGGTAAAAATATACTAATAATGAATAAATAGCTTTGACACAACCATGACATAACATAAAATATGAGGCACATGATAGTGAAGATTTAGTGTCTAATGATGACCTATATTTAAATGATTTATTTAAGCTTGAGTGACCTGTAGAACCACTCAAGAACATCGACATAGTACTGATTGAGGAAGATAAGCTATGAAACATCAAAATTCCTAAATATAAAGGGAAAATGAGTATATAATAATCTATGTATGATGAAAAATGTAATATATCAGGCTTAAGACCTTGGTCTTAGAGCTTACAAAGGATTGGTTCATAGCACAACTTTACCCAATCAAAATATTGGGTCACAATTTGAAGACTAACTCCATTGCTTTGATGAGTCTATTGTATGAGTATCAAAGTCATGATTAACATTACATCCCTCTAATCCCATCAGCTCACATGCAATATTCTAGATTAGAAGTAGTAGCTTGATAATTCCCTTGTTAGCTCTAGTTTAGACTTCACCATAGTTTCCATAGCTAGCACAACCATGCATAGCCAGACTACCTCATCTAATAAAATTGACCTTACTCTCCATAAATATTTCAATTCTAAGGATAATGTGTATGATTGAATCTAAAGCTGGTAGCAAGACCTATGACATACCACATTTTTAGGTCTTCAGGCAAAATGACACATAGAAAAGTTAGGGTAGTTGAGCATAAAAATTCAACTAACGGTCATAAATACAAAGGAAAAAATTAGTACCACTAAGGACTTAGACCTAAAGGAACTCATTGTATGTTATGCACCAATGTGCATCCTAATTTTCATGATCTAGGAATTGATGCTCAATTGCAATACCTTCAAAACTGACCTGGTTCCATTTTGTATTGAGGTGTCCCCAATCCTTAAGGTTTTTATTTACAAGCCACCATCAGAGCTCTAGCAATAACTCACATAGTGCATGGATACTCAGTCTGAGGCTAAGGATCTTAATGGCCATCCTTCTTCCTCAGTAATATCACCTCTTTCTAGTTGATTACTACATAATACATAAATTTTTGAAAAAATTTATAAAGTTTTAAGCAAGTTTTTGTGTTAAGGATGATTAATGAGACAAAAGGGGATAGGACGGTTGAAAAATTTTAAAGGGTGACCACCTAGTTATGTTAACCTATTAAAAACCCAAAAGGGTGATAGGTTGGTATGCTACATATTTGAAAACCCAAAAGGTTGGATAAGTAGTACACAAAAGGGGAAAACCAAAAATAGTGCCTTGAGCAATTACTGACTCTTGCTAGTCTACCCAATTTTTCATCTTCTACCCTTAGCTCAAAATCAGTTGAACCTATGATGTTGTCTTAGGATGAGACAACATTTTAAATCTAAGAAAGTGTTAGGAGAATAAAAATGGATAAGTAAATCTACATAGGATATTCTTTGAATATTCATGCATTATGTATGAAATTTTAAGCTATATATATTTTGTCCTATCCTCCACGAGATTAATAACTTCCCTATCCATGTAATGCATAGGAGCATTCTTTACCTGAATATACCTTCACTTTTAATGATTTTGGAGTTGCCATATTATTTCAAGATCCTCTCATCATGTCTCCACATACATTTAATAATATTGGGATTTCAACTTCTAAAACTCCCCTGAATCTCAAGCATGTACAATTTATCTAACATATGATGATAATTACATAATGGCCCCAATCAATCTTGAGACTTGGATGTCCAGCATTATCAAAAAAAACTTAACTCAAATTCATGCTTTTAACTAAGATTTTCATATCATTTCCATGGATCATGACTTAGATCCTGAAGGTTATGTGCCTCCTACCAATTCTCTACTTCTTAATACTCCTTAGTTGGTAGAGTAAATTATAGCTTTCAAATCTTTATAAATTTCTACATCTCCTTTACCTTCTTTGGATCCAATCATTAACTTTAATCCTTCTCCTATCACTAAACCCAATAACACTCTAATCCCTTTTGATCCATGTCCCTCTCCTACTCTTGAGATTACACTCGATGCCAAGGAAACTGATGTCCATTAGATACATTCTAAGTATGATCTCCATGGTCATCAAATTCTATATCTCAAAGTATATGTTGAGTATTATGGTCCTCTTCTTACCTTGCCTAGTGATGAAGCTATTCTTGAAATACTTCATGCCTGAGAACCTCAACTTCCTTAGCAACATCATAAACTTGGGAATTTTAAAATTGAAACCCCTTATTTCAATAACTGCATCTCTAGCATTGATCCCAAAACTAATCCAATCTATTCCTTACCTTATACACCATACCACTTCCAAGATATCAATGTCATGCTTATTTAAGAAACCACTTGCATTGAATATGGTACTCCATCCTATTCTTAACCAATTATAATTTCTCACTAACTCTCACTTACTAAACATGATAGTTTTAGCTTATTCTTTGATAAATATCATGAGATATTTTCTTGGTCCTATAAGGACATGCTTGGTATTGACCCTATAATTATGGTGCATAACATTATTACTTATCCTAATTTAAAGCCTATACATCAAAATCAAAGTGAAAGATAATTCCTCTTAAAGTAAAAAATACAGCTATGAAAACTAAATAATGAATTAAACATCTATTTTTAAGATGATAATAAGTGGATTATTCTTATCTTTATGACTTGGTTATCGAGGAAGCTAGTTTGATCAAATATTTGGGATGCCACCTAGGAAAATGCTACCGATGTGTACTTTCAATGCCACCTCATCAATTCCAACATAATTAGGGTGTAGATTAGCACCAAGGTAGATAGAACTTCAAGCTTATAACTCTTGGTAGATGCTCCAAAAAAGGACATAAACCATAAATAAAAAGAATGCCACCTATATAAAATGACATTTTTAGGAAAAATCCAATGCAAACTTGGTAGATACTCTAAAAAGGATGCAGATCTCCTCTAACATGAAAAAAGACACTAAAAGGATTGGTGCTTGACTTAAAAAGATATATCCAAAAACAAAGACCTTCTAATGCAATTACCACTTAGTAGATGATGCCAAAATAGATGATAATACCACCTCCAATGATTCAACTTAATCTATCAATACTCTAAAAAAAGGATGCCATAGACAAAATGGTGCAACTATAAATGAATAACATTGGGGCAAATAGAATTATCTAAAGAAACTTGAAGGAAATAAATGGATGGTTTCAATACTTCAAGTCTATAGTACCATTTAAGGAATGATAAATAATACCATTCCAAAAACCCATGAATTTGAAGCATCTACAACAAAATCATCACAAGAGGCT
Organism: Torreya grandis; assembly: GCA_037957365.1. NCBI lineage: Eukaryota > Viridiplantae > Streptophyta > Pinopsida > Cupressales > Taxaceae > Torreya > Torreya grandis. The sequence continues at coordinate 2,968,315 of JARHVA010000264.1, read as the reverse complement.
GTAAGGATGAAATGTAAAGACAAGGTAAATCATATGATATTCAGAATAAGACATGTAAGTATAATGTAGAGACCTTGTATAATTAGGTAATAAAAAATAATAAACAAGCCTAACTATTTAATGTGGGATAAATCCACACAAAGGATAAAACTAGGAAAAGATAAAAAAAACTATCTAGAATGTAGCAAGCAATAGTAAAGACTCTAATAGATACTATCTACTGGCCCCAAAAATAGAAAATTCTTGAATTATCAAAAAGATGAAACAATTATAGTTCAAGTTTTCTTAGTATCAATCATAGATTTTTAGATATGCTAAGTTTTCACATGAATTACATGGGTTTGATCATATTGGGGGCATCATACATGACATGATCACTCTCATTTTAGTTTTAGATACTCAAACACATATTATTATGACTTAGTCTATAATCCATATACATAGATATTAGAGTTGGGGGCATGTGCATGGCACATTGTTCCCATATGTTCAGTTTGACACCATTACTCTCATATGGAATGGTAGATCCAGGTCATTCTCCACATTATTACTCCAAACACCATTTTCACCATTTTACCCCAAATTGATACTTTATTCCATCTATAGTGGTTTTCATTACTGAGTAGTCCCTGAGCTACATTCTTGATTACTCGAGTAGCCCTTAATATGTTTTACATTTTAGATTTTTTGAATGGACCCAAATCTATCCTACACAATTTTAGTTACATCACATAGGTTTAGTTAAATTTTGAAAATTCAATTTTAGATGCATTTGTTAAACATGTGGTAGGTAATGTAGTCATAGCCTACTTGAGTTCTTGATCCACCTATATAGGAGGGTTGGACAAGTCATCAGTCTAATCCAATTTATTCATAGATTATGATCCATCAAGTATGGGTGGTCAATTATGGAGTCAAGGCCAACTTGAGTTCTTGATCCACCCATACATGAGGATTGAGCAAACCATCAACTCGATCTAATTTATTCACTATTTGATCACCATCTACATGCACACTTAGGATGTCATCAAGTTTTAGCATTGGTTCATGTACCCAATGAAGTGTATTCATTATTTTAATGTTTATCTCATCTCTTTACTCAATTTTGTATTTGTTTTTGGATGTTTTTTAATTAAGGATTGATTCTTTCATGTTTCATTTTCAAGACATGCAATGGAGCACACTTCATATAATCAGACCTAGATTCACAAGCTTTACCTCTTAGGTAAGTCTAGGTACATTTATTTTCCTTTATCTTATTCATTTATCTTTTCTAAATTTATAAAATAAAGGGGGTAAATATAGTCATCTAAAATGTCACTTTAGTGAATAAGTGTCACTTGAGACCACCTTGTCCTAGCTTAGCCCCAAACCTATCTTAGGGACTCTTTTGGTCCTTTTCCATCTTTTGTGTGGGTATAAACACCTCCTAGATATACCAAAAGTAGTATAATCCATCCCCTAGGCACCCAAAACCCTTTTTTACCAACTTCTACCACATGTACATTAGCACAACCCTTTGGATACTAGCACACTGTGCTACTAACTTAAGGACCATGCTAGTGTCCCTTACTTCATTACTCCCCCAAAGGATATCTTTGTGTTCCCCAAAGAAATATTAGGGTCATCCTAGACCTATTTCACATCTTGATAAGCACAAAAATTCTATATCTACACCATTTTATTTCACTTATCCACTAGATAGAAATTAAATTCAAATACTCATTAAAAAAACTCAAAAATAGTGATGTAAATGAAGGTCATTGATCCCTATTCTACCCTACTTTTATATACATCTAGATATAGTAGCCCAAAGCTTAGATTACTTAGATTTTTAGTCTCAATTCACACTCAAATCACTCAAACCATCACTCATAATATCATTCACTTGTACTTGCACCAACACTTAGATTGGGATAACTACATTAGGTTTGATCCCTTTTTGAGGTATTGGTATGTAGGCAATGCTCAACACATGGGGTGTTGAGGTCATGTCCAACCTACCCTAATAACACCACTCTTTTTCTAATTGTGATCCAAAAATCACCCTAACAAACATAGAGGTCTAGGATTTGGCATTAAAATTAATCAAAACAAGGAATAGATAATGAACCAACATTCATGCACATAGGCATAGACTCCCCAAAACCAGGCAAAATTATAACTAGAAGATCATTGTCCTTACTTGCAAAAGGATACTACCACAACCCATAGGATGCATGGTGTGATACCCTTTAGGGGATCATGCTATTGTATATGATGGTTTATAACTCTTGTTTCCTATTCATGACAGTTAACACAGTTCATACACCAATTTTCAATCTATCATTCATCCATCTTAGTTAATTTCTAGATTAGTACATCTCTTGTAGTTCATTTTCTATTTATAGAATAATCAAAAAAGTTAACTATTGTAAAAATTAGTGGTTGTAATTGTTTCATATTTTTCCCCTAATTTATTATTCTATAACTTTAGCAAACAAGGGTTTTACATTCCATAATCCCATTAAAATTTAAATCACACATTAAAAAATTAGGTAAGAAAACAACCATTCTCAAAAGAAGGTTTATAACAAGAGATTATTAAAATCAAGAAATACATACAAAAGATACATCTTCAAAGGTCAATGTAAAGGGGGAAACTACAATCCCTCCCTCATAGCATAATCATTTCACTATCACAACTTATATAGATGTAACTTAATGCAAAAATTTCAAGATCATGGATTATCAACTAATCAATTTTTTTTCAATATCATTTATTATCTCTCTTAAAAAGTAATCTACACATCTAGATGCAACACATGATTTTATTGAATTCTCAGGGTCAAATTAAAATTTTCATATGCCTCAAAAGAATATTCTCTCACTTTTCATGTTATTACAAGTTTAATTACGTAGAATTATCTTTGTAAGTTCATGGTTAAAAATAATAGGAGCAACATTTGACAAAAATAAAGGTTGCATATCCTTTTCACATGCGAGTGTAATGATTACAACTTCTAGAGAGGATAAATTTTCTTCCTAATAAGAGCTACAAAATTAAGTTATCCCTATAGTGGATATAGTTTTAGATGGCAAGATCCCAATTTATAATCCAGACATTGTTAATTAAAATGAAGAAGATGATTGACACAACACAGATTATTATGGTACAGACCATTCAAAAAGTAAATATTCCACCTATGTTACACAGAGGTATCCCATCAATGACTTATTGGCATTATAGCACCATTTCTTACCATCACACATATTTTTATCCCTATGATTCTCCTTGTACATAGTTTCACTCTTTTCTAGCCTACTTGTACATAGTTTCATTTTCATTACAATTTAATTCTACATAGTTTCTATTATCTTTATCTTTGTATATAGTTTCATTTTCATGTTGCTTGTACATAGTTTATACTCAAAAAACACAAAAATAACATAATATGTTCAAAAATACAAAATATTCAAATATTACGTAGAAAATACAAATTTTAGATTATATGCATTTCCATGTTTACATTTCATCTATTTTCTAGATACTAATTATGTCATCTATGATAGTATAATTGGTTTTATCATACATGCATGCTTCACTTGTTCCTTTTGAGTGTTTTTAGATTACTATAGGACTTGGGTTCGCTACACAAATCTAGATTTGTTATTACTTACCCATTTGGCGCACATACATAGATACACAGATTTAGCATTGATATATTTGCCCATTATGGGAATTATACTACATAAATTATGGTTTGCTAGGTTATATATTTTTATACTCCACATTATAGATTTAGCATTGATTATATCTTGATTTTTATCATCCTATACTACATTGATTTTGATCATCCTATACTCAGCTTATATACATATTTACTCTTATATGAATTTATACCATATGTTTATGCATACTTTCATTTATAGATTTACTAGTTTAGACTTAATTGTGTGTCTTTGGTTCTACATCTACTTGCACACATTTAAATATGCCACTATTTTATGGCTCTAAGCCACTTCCTTTCACTATATGTATGCTTTGAACATGTGCCTATGTCCTTGTGTTTGATTTTTTGATTGTCTATGTAGACATTTGAACATGTCCTTCCATGTGGCCCTAAGCCAACCTTGTTTGCTCTTTGTATATGTGGACATTTGAATATGTCCTTATATGTTTGATTTCTTAGACTTAGTGACATATGCCCATGTCCCTTGTATTATGTCTCTTTGGCCTAATTTTTGTGCCTCATGTGTTTGTATGGGTGGTTTCATAGTTGTCATGGCCATGACACTTGTATCTTATTTGTTGCTTGCACATCCAATTTGTGATGCCATGAAGGACCTCATACATTTCCCCTTATTTTGAGGGTACCTTATGGACATCATGACACATCCCCCTAGATAGTTAGATTATATCTAGATTTTTTATTCATACATGATTACAATGTTAGTTCTATCTTGATAACCTTGTGAATGCTAGATCTAACATATATCATACATTACCAACTTATGGTCAGATTATTTTACATTATAAAATCATGTATACACATTATATTGGTTTATCATGTCAATATCATATGTTTTTAGTCTAACACACATGATGCATAGCTTTTATTTTGAGGATGGTTATTAATAGGTTCAATAACTCCCCTAAAAAAAAGGGGGAGTTCACAAGGGTTTTTCATAGAGATTAGGCCATCTTAATACACTTGAACATAGTTTTCAACATGCAAACATAGAATACAAAGCTCGTACTTAGGAAAATACAATGAAAATAGTCACATACAAATTAGTCTTAGTTTTGCATATAAATAGCATATTTGGTCAATAAATCAACATAGAAGATACTAGTGTAGTGCTCTATCGACTAAGGGACCATGTTATTTTCCACTGGCCCCAAAAATAGAAAATTATAGAATTGCTAGAAAATTACAATAGGAACAGTCTACGTTTTCATAGTATCATTCATAGATTATTAGATTTGCTTAGTTTATTATTGATTATACATAGAATTACTTAATTTTTTTCTCACATTGGGTGCATCATACATGGAATTATTACTCCCATTTCAGTTTTAGATACTTAGACACAGATTATTATGACTCAGTCTAGAATCCATATACATAGATATCAGAGTTAGGGGTAAGTGTGTGGCACATTGTTCCCATATGTTCAATTTGACACTAGTACACTTAGAAATAATGGTATTTCCATTTCATTCTCCATATTTTTACTCAAGACATCATTTACACTATTTTTGTACCATGTTTAAACTAAATTTATGCATCATTCTATCTACAGTAGTTGACATTCTTGAGTTACCCCTAAGCTACATTTTAGAGTTCATGAGTGTCCCTTGAGCCATTTTACATTTTTGAGTTTTTGAGTGTCCTGATATCTATACAAAATAATTTTTTTACATCCCATAGTTTTATTTTCATATGCATCTACTAAACATGGGTATGTAATGATGGATCCATGGCATGCTTGAGTTCTTGAGCCACCTACATATGAGAGGTTGACAAGCCATCAATCCAATCCAATTTATTCACATATTATGGTCCATGGATTATGGGTAGGTAATGATGGAATCATAGTCTACATTAATTCTTGAGCCACCACACATGCGGATTAAGCAAGCCATCAGCTCAGTCTAAGATATTCACTATTTATCACCATCTACATGCACACACAAGATGTCACCAAGTCTTAGCACTGGTTCATGTACCCAATGAGGTGTATTCATTCCTTTCCTCTTTCTTTCATCTCTTTACTTAATTTTTTCTTTGATTTTGATATTTATTAAGGATTGATTCATTCATGTTTCATTTAAAGGACATGTGATAGAGCATGCTTCATAAACTCAAACCCAGATTCTTGAACTTCACCTCTTAGGTAAGTCTAGGTACATTTCTTTTCCTTTATCCTAGTCATTTCACTTTGCTACATTTTCAAAATAAAGGAGGGGGAAATGTATTCATCTAAAATTTCATTTTAATATAATTAGTGTCACTTGAGACCACTATATCTTTAGATTATCCCTAGACCTATATTAGGTCCTCGTTTGATCCTTTTCCAGATTTCATGTGAGTGCAACCCATTCCCAGATTTACCAAGAGCAACACTAAGCCACCCCCTAGTCATTCAAGTCTCTTTTTTTCCCGTTCCTACCACCTGGACATTAGTGTTGTCCTTTAGACTATAGTGCATTTTGATATTGACCAAAGAGAAACACTAATGTCCCCTTTCTCTTTACTCTCCCAATAGATATCTTTATATTCCTCAAAGTAAACTTAGGGTTAACCTAGACCTATTTCACATCTTGACAAAAACTAGAATTCTATATATATATATATATATATAATAGGGTAGAATAGGTATAAATGACCTTGATTTTCACAACTATTTTTGAGTTTATTTCTAATTATTTGCATCTAATTTCCATCTAGAAGATAAAATAATGAAGGGGGTATATATATATATATATATATATATATATATATATATATGACCTTGATTTTCACAACTATTTTTGAGTTTATTTCTAATTATTTGCATCTAATTTCCATCTAGAAGATAAAATAATGAATGGGGTATATATATATACCCCATTCATTATTTTATCTTCTAGATGGAAATTAGATGCAAATAATTAGAAATAAACTCAAAAATAGTTGTGAAAATCAAGGTCATTTATACCTATTCCTATTGTATATATATATATATATACTACCATGTATATGTGTATATATATATATATATATATATATATACTAATATATATATATATATATATATATATATATATATTCTACCCTACTTCTACATACACCCATCTATAGTAGCCTAAACCTCAGATTACTCAGACTTCCAATCTCAAGTAACTCTCAAAGCACTTAAAATATCACTCATACAATTATTCACTTTATCTTTTAGATGGAAATTAGATGCAAATAATTAGAAATAAACTCAAAAATAGTTGTGAAAATCAAGGTCATTTAGGGTAGAATAGGTATAAATGACATGCCCCCACTTTAATCTAAAATTTCTAAATATTTAATAAGTGTGGAAGTCATTTTTTTTTTACATACCTGCAATGAAATATAAACTATGAAGGTGTGAAATTCATGCCTCTATGACATGTCCCCACTGATATGCCCCCTTTTTAAGTGAGGGAAAGTATAAATTGGTAGTCACCTTACCTCAAAAGGATGATATAATTTTATAATTTATTTAAGGATCATGTAGCATATAGGAGTAGCATGTCTAGGTATATATAGTAATGAGGTACATAATATGTGATCACATAAAATCCTAAGATGCATGATGTGAATCATAGAAATAACTAGATATTAATATTTCAAGTTCAATAAAAAATCAAGCACACACATAAGAGCACTAAAAATCAAATCAAAATATAATGGTCCAAGGAAACCTCAAACAAGGAGCATGTTCAAATCCCATATAACTAAATGGGCATGATTTAGTCAAATGTCCACAATAAAAGTAATGAAATATTCAAATGTTAATACAATAAATAATAAAATATTCAAATTTTAGAATATGGAAACAAAGGCATGAGGGCCATAATCAATTGTGCATATTAAAATGCTTGAACAATCAATACAATGCAAGAGAAGACACTTGAGGAATTACATAAAAGTAAGGCATGGAACATAATCAACCAACATAAACATATCATACTAGTCCATGAATATGTGTTAGAAAAAAATGTTAAGTACATAGTATATCAAGTACACTACAAAAGATATAAACATGGATATAGGCATTTGTAAGTATATATGATCAAAAATGATAATGGAAAATGATCATAGAATGATATAACCTAGGTGTATCATGATCAAAGAAGTGGATGCCCCCAATGTCTAAATGACATGATTAAAGGGAAGTTCTAACATCCTAAAGTGGATAGATCATGTGCCTGGGTATACCTATATCACACTCAAAATATGCATGAAACATGTGTATATATACATATATGATATGTTATCTACCAATGTGTAACTAACAACTTAGACAAGGAGCTAATAGAACATGTAAATGCTAAAAATATTTTTTATTTTTTTATTTTTTAGTATTTTTGTGGAATATTTGATAATAAAATACTATCCTATGATCTCAAGATGAAGATAAGAATCTAACAGGAGTGGTAAATGTATAGCATGTCTTGAACAAGATATGCCATATGTGTGCATAGTAGAATTAGAAATATTATCATGTTCTTTTGTAAATTTTATATTTGGTATCTTTAGTTTACACTTATCTACATTTGGTTTCTCATTTGTTGGTGATGTATTCAATCAATAGTTACCAAGATCTATAGTATGAACATATTATTTAGTATGTTACTAAGTGGATCAAAATGTAGTTTACTAAATTTTTCATCTAAATATTGCTTACGATCTACATGAGTAGTGAATTCAGCCTATTTTGAGGAAGGGCTTGTAGTTTCTTCCTTTATATCCACATTTGGAACATTAAATTTGTTAATTTTCTCTTTCTTTTTTTACTGCTTTTATCATAAATCCTACTGTAAATATTTGATGTGACCATTGCTCTTTTTGTATCTTGTTGTCATTTTAGGTTTTTGTTCTTTTGTATTAACAATTTGAATAGGCATATTTGAATGATTTACATTGTTTTTTCCAATATATCCCAAGCCTTGACACTCATTCTGATTAGATGTGGAGATATGACAATTAATGCCTTGTTCATGTTTACCCAATCCTTAACCATGATAACTAAAGTTTTATAAATATTATTTTATAAAACCATATTGTTTGTAAAATTGATTATAATTTTTGAGAGTTAGATTTGTATTCTTTCCTTGGTCTCATTTTTATTTTTGAATATTTTATTACTCTATGTTTGATATTTGCAATTATTTTTTTTTTGAATTTCTCTTCAGTAACCACATTTATTGTTTTAGTACATATGGTTTGGGATAGGTAATCATTATGTGAGTGGTTTTCTTGGTCAATGTATCAATGATATGATCACCACTACCTTTGTGACTTTTTATTTTTTTCTTTAATCACTTGGATCTTTTTATAGGATGTGGAGGAGGTAATTTGATCACTTTATCTCAAATCATTTCTCTTGGGATTTCACTTGGTTTATTAGTGATATTTGGTATAATACTTGAGTCACTTGTTTTATAAGTGTTGTATTGTATCTTTACATTTGAATAATAAACCCTATTTGGCACAACATTGATAAATGAAGATGGAAACGCATGATTAAAAATATCATGTTTTAGATTTTTCATGTATGTAATTTGATTTTATAATGATGTGAGCCTTGAACTAAAAAACTGATTTTGATTTTGTAATGATTCTATTAACTTTCTCATAGTGATCTTTTGATATTTTATGGCTTCATACGTATAAACCCTATGTACCTTAGATTGAATATGCATACATATACCATCTCCCTTACCACTTAGAGGAATGATACCATGGACCTGGTTAGATGGATGGTAATTATCACCCTCCTTAGGGTTAGGAGGAAGAGGTTTAATAATATTATAAAAATATTGGTAAAGTGAATTTTGGGTTTTATCTTTATTAGGATCATTCTTTGATTTTACAGTTTTGAGATTTCTAACAATATAGACAAGATAATAAGTAATGACTATAGTAAGATATTGGAAGATAAATTTCCCAACATACATATCCATATTTATCATTATTTTTTAAAATATCTAATATTTAACATTTGAATACTGTAAAAATAGAAATCAGAATGCAGGAAAATAAGAGATTAAGAAACCCTAGGTCAACTAGGGTTTGGAGACCAAAGGTCAAGTTCACCAAAATATTTAACACTAAATTAAGATGGGTCAATATAGCATAGGATTATTAATATAAAAATGAATAATCATAAGGTAGATAAACATATATATAGTAGGCCAATTAATTTTCAAACTTAGATAAACAACATTTTAAATTCAAATGCTGAGATATACTAAAAATTGAAATTATAGTTATTGATTAATATTAAAATAATCATAAATAAGATTATTTAGTGATTTTATTATTTTCATGGATATTTGGGATAAAAAATGATGAAATTAAACTAGATTAGGATCATGTAAAATTCATCATATTCTATAAATTTACACTTTGTGGCCTTGAATGCTTACATTAGTTTTAGATAATTGCATCGATGTTACTATTTGACTTAGTGTAGGTGTCTAGTATATAATATCAACTATATTTGGGTGTAACCACCTAAAAAAATTTGGGTTTTATTTTTCCTTTAACTAGTATGTTTAGATATCATGCAGAAGTTATCACTCTTTGTCAAATGATAAAATCCTAGCTTCTTCATCCTTGGAGTGATTGTGGGAAAAATTGGTTAGTTGGTACACATTTCCAAGATTCCCTAAGGACCTATCTATAAATGGGAAATTCCTACATATCCAATACTCTGAAGAGGGACTAAAACTTATGTATCTCTTCCCTACATGTTGGCTACTGTGTGTTTTAATATGTAACATGTGACAAGCAAGTACATAGAGTGACCTATCTTGTAACTTGGAAAATATGGCTCATGGAATGCTCCTTAAATACATAAAATGTGTATATGGGTTATCCCTATGATTTATATTGAAATAATAAAAAATAGGTAAGTTTTACTCACTTGAATGCTTGATTTAATGCTTTGATAAGTTGTTAGGTCTATGCTAGGTGAGGAATGAATGAGGGTTAATCTTGTGTGTGTGTGTGTGTGTGTGTGTGTGTGTGTGTGTGTGTGTGTGTGTGTGTGTGTGTGTGTGTGTGTGTGTGTGTGTGTGTGTGTGTGTGTGTGTATAGCAATCCATTTTGGATATATCTCACATTAAATAACTTAGGCCAACCATAAAGTATATTTTACAATTGTAAATTTTATGACTTTAGGACACTAGACACTTAGTTTGACACAAGAAACTAGTGTCAATATAGGTGTCTGAATGGGATGCAAGTGTCTAGGAAGCTATAAAATAGGTACATGTCCAAAAATTGCAAAGGATGATAATAAGAAGGCTTATATAATTTTTACTATTATATAAATCATGTTTATCAAAATAATATATGTCTAAACTAAGAGATAAGTAATAGGCACAAGAGATCGTAGATGTGATCCTTTCAACAATAGGAAGGTCTTAGAACTAAAAGGTACAACCATGAGAATTACTCTTCAAGTATACAAGACTAAAATTATATATAATTTATATTTAGTGTCTACACTTCTACACTAAAAAATTTACATTCATTAACTATCTAGTGATGGCATTTTAGCAAATTCAAAAAGAGAGATTCAAAATAGATTGACATACTCATGCACATAATTCATCCAAAAAAATCATGGCACAAAGTCTTTGAAATTATTTTTATATTTATCCTTCATGGGTTATACATATATACTCTTTCCTTCCATCTTGACAAAATTTATCATATTATCAAATATCCCCTTTACAATACATAAAACCTATATTTATAGCTTACAATAAGTGTAACCACCTCTATGGTAACTTATTTCTATTTCACTATTACTTTTTATTATAACTTTAAAAACTAAAACATAACTTTTAAAGTTATTAAAAAAAGTGCAATGAAGAAAAATAAAGACAAAAAGTGACTTTTAATAGTTATTGATAAATAGATAAGTCTTTTTGTTGAGTAGGACCCTATTTCATTACTACAGTAATCTCTGATTCTTTCTTCTATGATGATTTGAACCTATGAGAATTTCATTATTGTGCATAGTGTTATTTATTTGAATTTAAAACCATTTTCTAATGTTGTAGTATAGTTATAGACCCGACTAAGCATCAATAGTGATATCTCATCCATTAGAAGATTATCTAGTTCTTTCATTTTGTCACCCAGGTTCAATACCTTTCTAACTTTGTTTACTTTAGATGTTATGTTTCTTTTGGTTTCACTTGAGATTTATCCCACTTTTAGAGTGTTACCAACATATCATAAGCCTACATGTTGAGGCTTAACTTATATATTAATTAGCTTTTCTATACCTTGGCCATACTTTCCAAGTCTTTTCCCTTTATAATCTATTTCTTCAACAACCTAAAGCTAATTCCATTAACATACATTCATTTGTCATGGTTCATGTTTATTTTGAAAATTCAACTTTATTTTAAGTGGAATACTCTTCCTTCACATATTGTCCTTTTTTTTCAAATTATGACACTAAAAAGGAATTTTTTCATAGCTTATCATCCCCCCACTCATTTTTTTACAACTCTTCACTCTTAATTTCTAAGTGAAATGCCATATCCTTATTCTCTTTTTGTAGTGTTGGTTGTTTTCTCAATAATTATTTTAAATCCATCTCTTGTTACATCTTCTATAGTGCTCACATACATCTCTTTAGTTTTTTGAATGAATTATTATTGAACAACTTTGGCCCTCTATAAAAACTAATTTTGTGTCATTGTGAAGCTTTGAGCACTCTCAATATAAATTTATTTTATTCCTTAATCCCATGGTGCAACCCTAGATTCTCTTCCTTCAATTCACTTGTATTCTCATGCTTACTATTTTTGTCTTACATGCCACCTAGAGGACTTGCATCATTATTATTAAGATAAGTTTTATTTATAATAGTAATGCATAGTTTTAGGAGGGCTTGTAAATTTTACATAAGAACTTCAATATTCAATGAACTTACCCCCATATCTTTAAATTTTATATTTTGTTCCTATAAAAAAACTTTAATTTGATCACTAAAATTGTGTTTTTATGAGGTATCTTGTAAGGTATCTAAATAAAATTATAATTTTCTTTCAGAAGGCACTTGCAATTTGAGAAAGGATATATTATATCAATAGGTTGTGTGAGATGAGTTGAGAGAGATTGATTTCAAAATAAATGACCATAAAGAGTAATTAAATTCTCTTTCAAATCATAAATACATTTTCCATAAATAGCTAATAAAATTTCCAAATATTTTATGATATCATTTATCTTTTCACGAGGCATGTGGAAGACTCTATATGCATTGAGAAGTTTATAACTAGAAATAGCAGGTTTTTATAATAGTTTTTACATGTAAGATAGACTTGTGAAAGTCTCATAATGTGAATAGAGGCTATGAAAAATTCATATAGAAAATAGAACTTACACTTGGCATTAAAAATTATTTAAAAAGTTATTAAAATGTATTGTTGGTTGTCACAGTTATCCAAAACCATCGACCCTCTATTGAACTGCTCAAAAATGCTTGGAAACTACCAAAATGAGTATTATAAATTTGTGGAAACCATTACTAAAGCTTGAACAAGGGTTTATAAGGATTTTGGAAACATTCATGACTGTTACAACCACTAAATACTACAAAATTGCCTTATTCATATCGAAAACTACCTATAAAGGCCCCAACATCATGAGTTATTGGTTGAAACTACCTTAGGGAGTTGAATACAATGTTTGCTAAGCTATAATGACTGTTGGGGGACCTCAAAACACTTTATATATATTAAATCACGTAATATTCAGGCAAAACAACATGAAACCACTTAACAAAGGTAAATACCATGGGTTTATTTTCAAATTCACCCCTAAACATCCCAAAACTATAGGTTTTCACTAAGACCAACTTAAAACCACTTTATTTCATTCCATTTTTAGCCTAAACCACTTGGATGACCAAAAATGATGATGTGAAGAGATGAAAAGGTGTTTTTTAAAGGTTGGCCAACTTTTTAGAAGATTTTTACAAGGTGGTAGGCTTGTAGATGATTATTTGCATGCAAAATAAGTCTTTAAAACTTGTAACATGCAAGAATGGGCTATAAAGACCACAAAAGAGGATTTAGAGTTAACACTTTCCACCAATAAAATGTTTTAACTCTCAAAACCATCTTAATCTCCTTAGAAACCACTTTAGTTTTTTTGAAATAGTTGTGCCTGATTTTGAATACCATGTGCACGTTGAAATGAAAGTTTGGAGATTGTTATTAATTATTTAAAGCTTGAAATATTTAATAGACATGCAAAATATGTTGTTAAAATATCAACATGCAATTTGAAATCAAAAAAGTTTCAAAGTATATAAATAGAAAATACCTTTTATCTCCTCAAACTGCCTAAGATACTTCTTGGAATTTCAACCCATGCCATAATCCCAAATCCTCTTATAAAGTACACATCATTTATTGACTCCATCTAGGTGTCTGCACAACAATAAAACATCTTGGATCAAGTAGCAAATTCTTTATGTGGATACATAATGGTGAGGAAGATAAAATAAGATGTCCCATAGAATTAGGAGCAAAATCAAATAAAAAACTAAAAGGATATCCTTTGCAAATCTTGTTCTATAGTGTTAAGGATTTCCTAATAAAAGTGATGAATTTAAAGTGTGTCTTCTAGTTGTACAAAGAATATGATAAAGTAGAATATCTAGTATAGAGAAAACAACCCTACATATCCAACAACCTTTGTAATGTACAAAGTGAATGGATTTAAAGGATTATTTCAGAATGCCACCTTTGTAAGGTCACATTTAACTGCATCACCTACACATTTGAGTGTTATAATACCATTCTAATCCAAACATAAAAATCTTATTCACAAAAATACAATGGTGAATTTCAAACTTGCATTACTACTAATCCATAAAATCACAATACATCCTTAAAATCGTCTTCTAGTGTAGGAGAATTATTTATTGTAGACTAGAATACCATCTTGGTCAACTCAAGGCATTGTTTGAAATTAATCCCAAATTTCTATTAAAATAAAACCTTCTACTTCTTGGATTGATGATATGTCCATAGTTTCCATTTTTTCTAGTATATTAATCTCTATGACATTATACTCTACTAGTTAGAACTATTGATACCATTTATCTTTTAGTTAAGATGAAGTCTTTACTTTGTAATTTTCTTGTGTGTTTAGTAAAAATATACCTAACATCCAAAAAACTAGTCTCCTTACTATAGTTTTATGGAATCACATTAGTTTTTATGTACTCAAACAAGAATAGCATCATAGAGTACCAGAGAATGCACTAAATAACAAACACTTGGACCATTAAATTTTTTGTTGAACATCCATACATAAACTGTAGTAATGGATTCCCATCACCAAGGTATTAGTTAATATTGACATGGATAATATATTGATCACCCAATCCAAGTTAGATCTCCCTTTTAGTTGTATAAACTACAAACCTGATAGAAATGCTTCTCACCTTATTAGACTAAACATTCTTTGTTCCATCAAATGACTTTGAAATACCAACAACTAGTTTTCTATTATGTTAGAGTAGGAAAAACTAGTCCTAATAGGAGAATCAATAAATATAATGTTGGGCACCTTATTTCAAGATTCCATTATCGATAAGATTCATCAGACCCCTAATGTAGTTATTAAGATCAAAATACATTAAAGCAATATCATAAATGAATGTAGAAAACATCAACTTCTTTAGAGTTATCCCATTTTAGAGGCACATATTCTAACAAGATTTTTTATATCAACATTTCTTATGATTTCTCTATCAAGTGATTTCAAATCAAATGTAAGTTCAACATTGACTATTATACCTATCTACCTAGGTGAATCAAAAAGATAGGAAATAATATCATCATGAAGAGACACCCTTCTACTGCTTCATGGATAGCCAAAAACACATAAGGGTTAGTAACATCTAAACCACCATCATTATATTTTAAGCCATGTATTAGAGTGATTATAGGTAATTAGTACTACTTGAGATGATAATTCTTCATTGCCCTTTGATAAGGATGAATTTATGATCATTAATCACATTGACATGATAACAAGGCTAGGGCTAATTTTATTATGGATCAAGCTGATGATGGATTCATGAGATTCATTTCAACCTCTATTACTCTTTTCCTTTATCTCAATGATATGATTGAAAGCTTTAATATGTTGCACATGCATTTGGGATAAAAACTCATTTTAGAGTGACGTAACCACTTCTTGAAAACCTAGCCATAATACTTGATTTTAGTAAACAAAGGTGAAACATTATTTTCTAAACCATTGTCATTGATAATCAGTGGAGTATATTTCATATTTTAAACCAAGCCTTATACATTGGGCTATAGATTCAGTGTCCATTTTGTAAATTTTGTGTTACAATTATCAATAAGCATCTCAAATCACATATAGGAGTGCAATTGGTGATGTTGTCACAAAATGTAAAATTGCACGATAACAAAATTGATAATGCTAGTACCTATGAGGAACATGATAATGAGAAAGAAACATACCTTGATATAAAAAATCTTAATGAAGTATATCAAGAACAAGTGAAAGATTTGTTTAAATTCTATCAAGATCTCCAAATATAACCTAATGAGGGGAGTAATATTATTTACATACTTATTGAATCTAAAGCTAAGCATTAAGATAATTTAGCCTCCTATTCCATTGAATTGTTACCTTTTCATGTTCTAAAGACCCCTACCCCAAATTTTAGTATTTTTACAATTAAGCCTTTTCCTATTTTTTTTACCCTTAGTCACTTTTATCCCTTTTTATCTAATAGCATCTCATGCTTTTCCTCAATTATCCATGTTTTTGGCCACTCATTCTACCTTCACCATTCCCATCACTATAATTAATGCCTTGCATGAACAAACCCTTCACCTTTTTCAAGTTAAGATAGCTAATATTGAGTAAACCATTTCTCATGCTAGTCCTTCCTTAGTTTTTGATACCTTGCTACAAAATACTTTGGCTCCTCAAATTACATCTTACCCTAACCCAGTTGTATTTGTGGATCCCAAGATTCCTTTTTATGAAGGTAAATGTGATCCTAAATATCATTTGCATGCCTTCCATGTAGCTTATCTAGATTATGCAAATAATGACAAATTTTTAACTAAGCTTTTTCCATACAGTCTCAAATATTATGATCTTAAATGGTTTTATGATCTTCATCTCCAATTAGTTATAGGATTTAATTATTTGGAAAATGTAATCATCTAAAAATGACACTTGAGTGATAACAAGAATACTTAAGACCACCCATACCTAGCTTAGTCTTAGACCTATCTTAGGGCTTATTTAGACACTTATTCGGCCTTTGTATTAGCTACACATGTCCCTAAACATTCCTAAATAAATCCCAAACCTTGACTTCAGCATCTTAGCCCCTAGTACCTTAGGTTCTACCACATGACCACTAGCACCATAATTAGGAAAGTAGCACAAATAGGGCTAGTGTCCCAGTTTGGGTGATATTATTCTTTTCCTTTCTTTTTTTACCAACTATTTATGTAGTTTTTATGTAATTTTCCTTTTATAATATAAACTCAAAAAAACTCTAAATACAAGTAGGGTTTTAGCTAAAATGACGTGTAGCTATGGGATCAAATGTACACCATTAAAAAAGCTATTATGAGAGCTCCTTTTTAGCTAAGAAGGATTGCTTGCACATAAGTAAAAAAAAACTAAACAAGATAGATAAATAAAATAAGAAGGTGGATCACCTGGTTAAATACTAGTTCCAAGAAGGGGTAAGCTTCCTTTCATAGATGTCAATCCACCTACCTATCAATTAAGCTAATAAAAAATGATAATGTGATTTACAAAGATTTGTTGATAACTAGATAAGATAAGATAAGGAGAAAATCTATTCTTCCTCTATTGCATTAATGTAATTGAAGTAATCAATCCAATAATCTTGTGTGGCATCAATATCTTCTTATATTATTTCTAGGTAGGCTAAAATATCATTAATATTTAGATTGAATGTAATGGCAAAGAGGTTCAAATCATGCATAATGTCACTTTGATCAGTGAAGAGAGGTTAGGAAATGATAGATAAATCAAAAATATTGATTATCTCATGGGGTATTCCTGGAATAGTCATCTAAATGTAGGGTCCATGTTTGTATTGAAAAAATGATCAAAATAGACCAGGGTGAGGAAAAAATACATATAAATGGATTCAAATTTTGTAACTTAATATTTTTGACAAGGATTGTGTTGATTCAGAAAATTGGTATTGATTTAATCAAGATCAGTATGATCAACATCGATTCTGGTAAATTTATTGAGAAAACTAAGTTGGTGTATGGCTTGATAAAATAGATTCTAAAGATAATTAGGATGGTTTACGGAGTAAACTAATGTATTACTATGTAAAACAAGATAATTAATGAAATTAATATAAAATAAGATACACCACTAACCTTTTAAATGTCTTAGGATGATGTTGCGATTTGATATGTGGTTTAATTTCCATAGAGTCATTCCAAAGATTTAGAGCTTCGATGTAGTAGCATAATGTTTGTACTATAAAAAATTTTGAATATTTTTCATCTACCAAAAAAATTGTCCACCTTGCAACAAATTTTTGGGACCTATTTGGGTGATTTTTAGCCATCTATGATTAATTGATGTCAATCGAATAGAATCAACATGGATTATAAATAATCACTAATGATTCTACCTTTTCTTGGTAAGGAGGTTCTAACCATGGGTAATTTTGATGAGGGGGTTTGTTAAGTTATTTCACATGTTTTTTATTAAGGGTAGGTTATTGGAATGTGGGGATAATTTAGATTTTATGAATATATAATGGATTTTGGGAGATTTAGGAAGTTGGGAGGGGTAAATAGTAATTAAAAAAGTAATTACCACATTTAAATGTGAATAAGGATAGTAAACATGAATGAAGGGGACTTATGAGATATAAATACACTTATTAAGTAATGTACATGAAATTAGTGTCTATATTTTCCCCTTTTATTAATTATTTGAATTAAAATAAATTGTGAGATAAAAACTTAGAGTGAGTGGATGACCCAGGTGTGAGTGAGAAGGTATTCCCCCTCAAACTAGGAGCTAGAGGGATGGAAAAGGTGGTGAAGGGTTTGAAAAGAGTGGTATGTGGATATGTCATAGAGAAAATAGAATCCAAAGATGTGGCTAAGTTTCATGAGTAAAAATGTTGCACTATCAAGACAAGGATAATAACACATAGATATGTCTTTTGGGTATCCATGAAACAAATTTCCCCAAGCATGAACAAGTGGGTACATAATCAAAGGTGACCAAGAGAACAAAGGATAGGAGGGACCAACTGAAGCATCTAGTTTGAAAAAATAGTGCTATAACCTATAAGCATTTATTTATGTCATGAAGTATAATACTAGGATCCACATGAGATACTCTCCCAATTGAATATATGGCGTTGAATTTTATGGGACCAACAATGGGTCAAGTCCATAAACTGAGGGTGTTATTAAAATAGTGTAATTAAATGGGGAAATTTTTGGATCCCTAAAATAAAAGGATGTGTGTAAATGGGTATAAATAGTGAAAAGTAAAGTATTGATGATGATATAAAGGGATATCCAATGATATATGTAAGATCAGTGTCGATCCCCAAAATTGCCAATGATTTGGCAAATTAACACCAATTAAGACAACCACTATGTATAGTGTGGCCCAAAATTAGAAAGGCTCATTTGAAAAAAATATATAATTTTTTTTTTTGAGTTATGAGACAAAAAAATATGATGTGTGGTGATGGATGTGAATGGTAGTGAATGGAGGAGAAGGAGGTCATATGGAGAGGTAGGGGATGCACTTGAAATTTTAAGTTTTTATTATTTATTTTTTTGCATGAAAAGAGGGGGATACATGGTAAATCATGTAGGATCAATGATGATAATTTACAATAATAAATATTAAGAATCAATATTGATATAGATTGAGAGAGATCATGGTCAATCAATAGGGATCATCATCGATTCAAAAGAATTGATAATGATCTATTGTAGGTGATAGGATAGAGGTAGAAAAAGGAGAATTTACTAATTTATGTTTTTATAGGTGAGATATTTATTGATGATGCAGTATCAAGTTAAATAATTATTGGAGTTATTTTAGGATGCTATGAGAAAAGAGAACTAGGCCCATATAGACATTATTAGTCTTGGAGGATTGCAACATTATTAAAGGATTCATAAAGACATAGTTATACTAGTGGCATTACTAGAACAATGGGATATAGTGATAGATACCTTTTAGTTTCCAAATAAGTATATGAACCTTACTATTGAGGAAATTTATAGGATGTTTTGATTACTAATATATGGGGCAGTGATCACACCATTTATGAGATCAGATGTGGGGAGGCACTAGCATGATTATATGATGAGGATGTCATATACATCACTTTCATGATAGGGGTTTACATTCAAATAATTATATGAGTAGGATTTATAGGGCAGATTAATGATGATGATGATTATAGTGATCTCTTATTATACACTACTAGATTTTAGAGGAAGTATATTTCCTTGAAATTTTATAGGGGTAGTGACAGATATAATGGAGCATTAGATAGTTTTTACATGGGCACATACATTCCTAGCACAAGTATACATAGAGATATTGGGATGGAAAACATGTTAAATATTTTGTTTGGAATTTTTTTTACAATGTTGTCCATATGAGCACATCAGAGTAGTGTAGCCACTAGGGATCCCTAAATGAGATGGCACCAGACAACTTACGATATAGGATTCCTTCAATAGAAGGTTGATCTAGTGAAACCATATAGTGATGGGATTATACATGATTTATATTATTATATATGAGTTATGGATGATCTACATGATGGAGATGTGATTTAAAGGCCATATGTGAGATTTCTTTCCTAGCTTAGGGAGTAACAAGAGCAACTGTAGGACAGCAAGATAGATGGTTGTGGCAATGATGACTAAAGCATTTGGAGTTGTTTTAGTTTGGGAGGGTGAGGATACATTTTGGGATGATATAATATATACTTGATGCACCATAGTGGTATATATAACAGGATTCTAAGGTAGAATTACTAGAGATTCATTTTTTAGGGATACAATTATTAGTAGAGGAAGAGGTTATCGGGATAGATGTGGATAGATGTTGGATATACACCAATATTATTTTTATGGTGGGGAGATTAGATAGTGGCTATATGAGGGATGGAAATATGTACATGGTAGGAAGGGGAGGATGAGGATATGGTAGATGCCAAGGAGAGAGGAGGGGAGGAGGATCCTATAGATTAGGTGGATGTATAAGGTATTAATGAGAGGGATGCATTAAGGGCATAGTGTGTCACTTTTCATGGATATTTGACCACATTATAGGCTATATATGATTAGGTAACTTGGGAACAAGATAGGTACCATAGTCATAGGGATATACTTCATGTATTAGGATGGTTAGCTAGGGTGACAACATTAGGGATAGGTGGAGGAGGAGTATAGGGTATAGGAATGGGACCACCCAGGATGGTGAGTGTGGATAGGTATAGGATGTGTTGGGAGATATATGATACTATGAGTAGATTTTGAGTGAGTTAATCCTAGAGGTATAATGATATGTAACTTATTTATTTGTTTAGGGTATATCCTCATGTCAGATACTAACTATGTCATTTAGTATGGGCAATGTGGCATGAGGAAGGGATGGTGGGGATAGAGGGGGAGATAGAAAAGATGGGGGAGGATATGGGGGAGGAAAATGAGGTTGGAGAATTTATTTGAGCCTCTTATAATTTACCACATATTTTTTATTGATTAGAGGATGATATTGTACATGTGATTTTGTATATATGATACTTTGATGATGTACACACTTTATTTATATGTATATGATGTAGACACTTGATTTACATGTATATGAGAATTTGATAGTTATTATGATCATGTGTTACTTTGACATATGATTATGTTATACTTTAATTTTTGAGATGATTATGGATCATGATTATGATGTTATATTGCATTAATTTTGATGGATGATGTTATGTAAATGTATATACTTTTTACATTTTTTAAATGATGTAATATGTTATTTTTATTGAATGCTATATATTAATTATGATTAAATGATTATTATTGTTGGTAAAATATGTTATTAACTTAGTTATTAACTTGGATCCTACCTATAGATAGGCCTATTGTAACATTTGCATATGCATCCTTTATCCACTATTAATAGGACTGTAATAATCCTATTGAAACTAAGTTTTTTAGGAAATATAGATGAATTGATTTACACATGATTGAGGCGTTAGGATTAAATTTAGGAGTATATTCCCCACCCTATGTATGAGAACTAAGCCTTATTGGATTAATGATTTTGGAGTTGATCAATGTATTATGTACACTGATCAATGTACGAAGTCTATGAATTTAAAAAATTGATCAATATAGGATGATTTTGGGGGATACTTTTTGATTTTGACTTCAAATATTTTTAAGGGTGTGCTTTTTTATATAAAATTGATCAACATGGGAAGTTATCTGTAATGTACATATTTAGATATCCATCCTTCAAGGGAGTGGTCTATGTTTTTGTATTTATATAAATAGTTATCTTTCAAGGGATAGGTCTGGTATTTTTACCCTTTTCTTAATTCTCATATTTTGATCCCAGATTGAATTTTTGTCATGTATTATGTCAGGGTGACCTAATTTATTATGTTTTAATAGACAAAGTGATCACACAAGGTGGTATTTTTATCCCAAATAAGGTTTACCAAATCAATATGAGGGATTGGGGAAATAATGATTCAGGGCTCTTTCTATATATAGGTAGAGCTTATCTAATTATAAAATGCCATGAACATATATGGGGTTTTCATATTCAAGTATGAGATAGGTATTCTATCAGATAACCACATTATTTTATATCATAATTGGGTATATTTATTTTTTTATTTTATTTTTATTTTTTGGGATACTAATATGATTTTTAGGATATGGATTTTGGCCAAAGGGAAAACTCATGTTGATTATGGTTACAATAATATAATTTAAAATATAAAGGATTTAGATGCAAAGCATTAAGAGGCTTATGTTCTAGTTTTCCCTCAAGAGAGGCCAAGTGATATGCCCTAGATCCATATTTATGAGTAATAATATATGGTCCAAGCTAATTTGCATAAAATGTCTCTCTTTTACTCCTTTAAATATTTGTAACATGTTAATTTTATTTAAGGACAATATCACCAATGTTAAACTCTCATTATTTTAAATATATATTGCACACACATTTTATTATTTCTTGATAAATGTGTCAGTGGTCAATTGTTGTTGTTCGATGTTCATCTAATCATTTTATTTGGGCTAGTTCTTGATAGTAGTCTTCTTTAGAAGTGATGTCTTTAGTGTAAATTTGAAGAGAAGGGATTTTAAATTATAGATTAATAATGGCCTTTGTGTCATAGACTAAATAAAATAGGTTGGCACCTATTAGAGTGTGAACACTCATTTGATAAGCCCATAGCACAAAAGGGACTTGGAGATGCTAGTTTTTCCCAATCACATTGACCACTTTAGCTAGGATTTTATTAAGAGTTTTTTTAGAAGATTTAGCTTGTACATTGGCTTGCATATAATACAATGATGAAAAACTAAGTTTGATACTAAAATAAACACAAAGTTTTTGAACTTTTTTATTCTTAAAATATTTGCCATTATCGATTATGATCGTATGAGGAATGTCAAAATGACAGATAATGTGATGGTGGATGAAATCAAGAAAAATGTTTGCCTTAGTTGAAATAAGAGGAATGTATTCTACCCATTTAATAAAATATTTTGTATAAGTAATGATAAATTTGTGTCATTGGAAATATTTAGAGTTAATCTAATCAATGAGACCCAACCTCCACTAAAATAATGTCCAAAAATCTTTAGCCAAATATAAATCATGACTAGGGACATGTGATAAGTTTGTGTGTTGTTGAAATTTAGGGCATTTATTAACATATTAAAAATAATATTGATTTAAGGTGTGAAAATAATATCCCAAACATAGAATTCTTTTATTGATAGCTAGTCCACTAAAATATCCTTCACATATTCCATCATGTGTTTCTTTGATTGTTAGGGTTACTTACAGACCCTAGAGGCATCAAAGGAGAAAGACATCAAAACCTCATTTATATAGAAAACCTATAGTATGATATAATGAGTGGTATATTGTTGAAAGGCACATTTACCATTTTTAGAAATATTGGAAGGAAATAAACCTAGTGAAAGATAATCATATATCTATGTGTACCATGGTTCTGATTGGCTTTCTTCCATATTGTGGAAAGAGGGGAGATCAATGTTAGTATAAAATTGTTGGTTGATTTTATGAATAAGAACAAAAAAATCAGATTCTTAGGAGGATGATGGGATGAAAGAGGCTAGATAATTCATGGTATCATCAAACTTGTTAGTTGATCATGGAGTGGTTTGAATCATATAATGATTAAACAATGCCAATATTTGGTCTACCAAGATATTTTATTTTTTGGATAATATCATTTTTACATTGATATATTCCATTTATTTAATAGACCACTAGTTTATAATCCCCATAAATATTAAGCATTTTTATTTTTAGGGGTGAAGTATTTTTGAGGCCTATAATTAGGGATTCATATTATTCCATATTATCGGTACAGTCAAAATCAAGTTTGAAATATAACAACATAGGGGAGCCTTTTAGAGGTATTAAAATAAATATGGCTCCCAATCTAGGCTCACATTTAGGTCCATCAAAGAACAAATTCATTTGATATTATCTATCTACATGAGATAAGGAGTTTAAAGATTCATCTATAAATTCATAGTTAAATGGTTGACTATTATCCAGAGGTGTTTCTACCAATTAGTCTGTAATGATTTGTCCCTTAATTGATTTTTGGTGGAGGAACTCAAGGTAAAATTTAGTGAGGATCATAAGCCACATTTTCATTTATTGATTCTAATATGGTTTCAAATTTAAGTACTTAAGAGGGTCAGTATTGGTAATTACATATGTTTTCTGATTAAGTAAATAATGACAGAGCTTAGAAGCTATAAAGAGCAAGGTGAGACATAATTTTTCCATATGTGTATAATGAGTCTCATGCTCAATGAGAGTGTAACTTATGTAATAATTTTATTGTTCTCTATGCTTTTCATCTCAATGGGTAAGCATGGCACCTATGGCATGATCTATAGTCAAGATGTATAAGTAAAATAGTCATCCCTCATCAGGAAGAACAAGGACAGGGGAAAAAGAAGATAGTTATTAAGAGTATCAAATGCTTTTTGATAATTTTCATCCCATAGGAACTGAGTGTATTTATTAATAAGGTGATGGAATGGTTGACATCAATTTAACAACTATGAAATAAAGTGTCAGATAGAATATAATTTCCCTTGTAGACTACAAAGTTGTTTAAGAGTAGATGGGGGTGGCTGATCCCAAACTCAAAAATTTTGGTTGATAAATATTTAAATAGCATACAAATAACATAGTAACAATGAATTCTCTAAAAAGAGATGTAGTATTACTCAAGATCACAATACAAATATATGTTTATCTCTAGGAAGAGATGTCTATCCTCACATTTCAAGTTACCTCTTCATTTATACACAATTTTAAAGCATGGGGAGGATGTGGAAGGTCACCAATCTTGAGGGAGATTAAGTGGTTCAACTTCCAAGATTTAAAACAATACAGAATTTGAGGAATTACTATTTTTAGAAACTTACTATTTCTAGACTGCACTACTAAAATTTAAATTTGGGGCACTTCCATTGGGTTTTTTGGGGTCAAAATTCATTGAAAAAATATCCCATCTCATGACATTCTCTTAATTCTTATCTTTCCAATGGTTCAAATGGTGAGTCAATTAGAGCTATGGTGCAAAAGTTATGGCTCCCAGAAGCTCCATCATCAATTAGGGTAGAACTGTCACCCGAATTGTCATCTAAATTATTGCTCAGATCATTCCTCCCTCCTTGAAAAACAATGGCACCCATTGCATCAATGTTCCCCATCAAGTGTGTTAGTTGTGTCTTGATTTTATTCTCTATGAGCCACTCACCTTGGTGGCTAAGCTGGCCCCTTTTGACCACTTGATAAAGTAGAATAGAGCATCCTCTTGTTGTCTTCATCCAAGTATCCACAATCTGATCCTCTTCCACTAGAGCAAAACTTTGTGGATCAAGCTCATCAATGTCTAGTTTTTATTCTACAACTAAAGTGTCTAATAGAGGTGAGTGATATGGTTTGAGGAGCTCCACATTAAATATTGGATGTAGACCAAGGTAAGCTGGCAGGTTCAACTTAAAAGTATTTTCTCCAACTCTTCTAGTGATGGTGTAGGGACCATATCGCAGAGGCTGAATATTTCTATGTGGGCCTGCAAGTCATTCCTTTTGAAGCTGTAACCAAACCTTGTCACCCATAGCAAAATAGTGTGCAATCCTATGTTTGTCATGGCGTTGCTTATACTTTTGATTCATCTTCTCTAGGATGTCATGAACTTGTTGTTGGATGTGTTGCATTAGTTTAATAAACTTTGTTTCTTTTTCTACCTCAGATATTCCATGAGGTGTGTATTCCATGGTAGAAAATGGAATAGCTATATCAATTGGTGCCATAGGTTAGAACCCAAAATATACTAAGAATGGACTGTGCTTGGTCAAACTGTGTAGTGCCCAATTATATCCATGTTGTATGAAAAGAAGTCCCTCATCCCATGTTCATGGATGTTTAGAGTGATACATCTGAATCATGTGAATAATCAAGTGGTTTACCACCTCTATCTGACCATCAGTCTGTGGATGGAAGGCTTTGGACTTCATCAGCTTAATATCCATCATCTTCCATAGAGTGGACCAGAAGATGCTCAGGAACTTGCTATCTTGATCTGAGATAATGGACTTGGGGAGACCAAAATGGAGCTATACATGACTAATATATAGTTAAGCAGTTTCCTTAATAGATATATTTTTCTTATAAGTAATCATGATAGCCATTTTTGAAAAATGATCAACTACCACAAAAATACAGTCCTTACCATGTTTTGAAGTGGGCAAACCTGAGAGAAAATCCATTGAGATAGATTCCCAAGGCTTGGTTGGTTCTATAAATGGCATGTACAATCCTTGCTTCTTATTTGTTGGCTTGGCTATCGCACATGGGGTGTAATATTTGAGATATCTTTCCACATCCTTTCGCATATGGGGCTAGTAGAAGTGTTTTTGAAGAACTATCAATGTCTTTTTGATACCAAAGTGTCCATTTGTTCTACTGAAGTGTGCTTTCCATATCATCTTTTGTTCCTCTACAACTGGAACACATATGTGCCCCATATGACAGAGGAAATTATCTTGCAAATAGAAATTAGAAACATGTTTACCTTTTTGATGTGCTTGATATGTATCAGCAAAGGTAGGATTTACTTCATACAGAGCACCCCAAGTGACAGGCTCATGTCCACATAGGTCAAGAACTGTTGTGAGTGCAATAATTGGTGGGCAGCTCAGATAATTTGTATCTATATTTGAGCTCCCTTTTTTGTTTTTGATTATTAGGTGGAATTGCTAAAGATATATGGTCCACTTTTAGTGCCTCTCATTTTGTAGTTTTCTTTGCGTCTGGATGAATTCCAATGGTATGTGGTTAGTATGGATGACCGTCTCTTTCCCTAAGATGTAGTGTTTCCATTATTTTTAGGCTTGCACAATGGCATAGAGCTCCTTATCATATGTTGGATATTTCCTAACTATATCAATGAAATTTTCACTTTGATATGCAACAGGATGGCCATGTTACATGATGACATCTCCCGTGGCATATTTAGATGCATCTGTCATCAACTCAAAAGGTTGATGCAAATCTAGAAAGAAAAGAATAGGGGCTAAGTAAATTCTATTCTTTAAATTCACAAATGCCCTTTGTTTTATTTCACCCCATTGAAATGTAGCTTTAGCTCCTCCTTTAATCACTTGGGTTAGTGACCAAGCAACATGTGAAAATCCAATAACAAACATGTGGTAGAAATTTGCAAGACCCAAAAAGCTACAAAGCTCTGTGAGGGTCCTTGGTGTGGGCCATTCTCAAATAACCTGAATCTTTTCTAGATCAACATGGACCCCTTCCTCATTCACAATGTACCCAAGGTACTGAATTGTTGTCATCCTAAATGTGCATTTGTCAAGATTTGCATATAACTTGTGCTCCTAAAGAGTTTGAAGCACCTTGAAAACATGTTATAAATGTTCTTCCCATGTTCTGTTATAGATGAGTATGTCATCTAAGTAGACAACCATGAATGAGTTGGTGAAGGGTCATAGGATGTCATCCATCATCCTCATGAAGGTTACAGGTGCATTAGTTAAGCTAAAAGGCATAACTAACCATTCAAAGAGCCCCTCTCTAGATTTGAATGAAATATTCTAGACATCAGTGGGATTGATGGGAATTTGGTGATAACTAGATTTAAGATCAATTTTGGTGAAGAACTTCACACCATGGAGCTAGTCCAGCAAGTCATCAATCCCAGGGAGAGGGTAGCGATTCTTCATAGAGATTTTATTTAGGGCTCGGTAGTTAATGCAAAGCCTCCATGTTCCATCTTTCTTCAGTGCCAAGAGAATTGGGCTACCACAAGGTGAAGAGCTTGGCTTGATGTGACCCTTTTGGATCAATTCTTAAATTTATCTTGTTATTTCATCATTCTCCAAAATTGATCTATGATACATAGGACTATTAGGCAAAGGTGATCCTGGGATCAAATCGATAGAATGTTTTACTTGGCAATGTAGTGGAACTCCTATGGGTGACTTGAATAAGTCATCATATTCTCCTATGATTCATATTATCTACTTTTGTTGTTGTGTTGATTGTGTAGTCAGGACTGCAACATCAGCCTTCTTGGATTTCTATGGTTTGACCACCATGAGGACTAATTGCTTTGTCTTCTCCACCAATCTCTTGCATTTCTTAGCACTGATCAGGGAGACAGATGTGGGAGGTGGTACCTCTGGTACCCTATAGTGCCATGTTCCAAGAGTGAGGATGATCCTTTGAGTTCATGATTCATATATACCATGTCACTCATACATGAATGGCTGACTAAGGAGTACATCACAAACATCTAGATTGACCACATCACATAAGACTTCATCTTGGAATAGTTTTATAGCATATGAAAGAAGACACTGATGGGTGACACAGAGATCTCTCCCTGGGCTCAACCATCCAATACTGTAGGGCTTTAGATGAGGCTTCATGGATAGATTTAGACTTTTCACAACTTTAGCAAAGATTAAATTCTTTTGACTCCCACTATCAAGAAGAAATGTAGAGGCTTACCTTTTACCCATAATTTTTAGTGAAATAATCCTTTCTTGTCATCTAGTCTTTCTTTATGGGTCTATGATGAAGTGATGATGTTGTCAGGGTCAGCATCTACAATTTCTTCTTCATCCTCTTCAACTGTGGTTTGTGTATGAGGCAGAGTAGTAGATGTCGAGTATTGTGACTCAGAGAGCAGTTACTTGATGGCTCGACACTCTTTTTTGGAGTGAGTTCTAGTTTTGTGGTAATCACACCATTTTCCAGCCTTCCCCTTCTAGGATTTCTTATCCTGAAACTCCTTTTGCTTCCAATTTTGGCCTCGTGTTTGACCTTCCTTGTCACTTTTCCATTTTGATGGTTGACTCTTCATATTCTTCCTGCCATGCTTCTATTCAATCTTCACTACAAATTTATATGCCTCACCGAGGGTTTCCAAATTGAAGAGTTCCATTTCCCCCCATATGTACCATTGTAGTCCACCATGATATTTGAGAGTCTTATGTTTCTCACTTTCTTGAATGCCCAATCTTGCAAATAAATAATGAAAAGTTTCTGTGTAATATTGAATAGATTGGTCCTTACCTTGGCAAAGTTGTTACCACTGTATGTATAGATCATCATATGCTTCGATGGGATAGTATTCTTCTTTCACCGCTTCCAAAAAATCATCCTAGGTAGGTTCCACCTCAAGGCCAATGTCATCTATACTGAACCTCTTTTTTTACACTTCTCACCAATTTTTCATAGGCAATGATGATTTCAAAAGAGCAAAAGTAATCTTTTCTCCATCGGTGAACTTATTTATAGAGAAGTAGGAAGATAGTTGATCCAACCAATTTTATACTACATCAGCATTGATTTTTATTTAAAATTTAAGAATATCAAAATTTACCTAAACCTTAAAGGGTGTTGGGGCACTAAAAAGACGTTCCCTGGATGAGGAACCAGGAAGTGTAGCCGCGGAGCTAGGATTTCCCATTGGAAGTGTTTGAAGAATTTGGGCAAATTGTTGTAGCATTTATGCTTGTTGATATTAGAAGGCTTCATTCACCATTTCCTTGAAAGGATCGAATGTCTTAGTGTCATCCACCATTTGAAGTCATTTGGAGTAAATAGATGGAAAATTTGGAAGCTCTGTTGTTTCCCACCCAAGCTTCTTGTAGCCTCACCTCATCCTCAGGATCATACACTCTCAAGACAAACCGCTCTGATACCATTGATCCAAAACTTAGAAATTCTAGTTGATAAATATTTGAATAGCATAGAAATAACATAGTAATAATGAATTCTCTGAGAAGAGATGTAGTATTACTCAAGATCACAATACAAATATATGTTTATCTCTAGGAAGAGATGTTTATCCTCACATTTTGGGTTACCTCTTCATTTATACACAATTTTAAATCATGGGGAGGATGTGGAAGGTCACCAATCTCTAGTGAGATTATATGGTTTGACTTTTAAGATTTAAAACAATACAAAATTCAAGGAATTACTATTTTTAGAAACTTACTATTTTTAGACTACACTACTAAAATTGAAATTTGGGGCACTTCCATTGGGTTTTATAGGGTCAAAATTAATTAATTAGATATCCATACCATTTCATGATGTTCTCCTCATTATTATATTTCCAACAGTTCAAACGATGAGTAAATTGGAGCTACGGTGCAAAAGTTATGGCTCCCAGAAGTTTCGTCATCAATTGGGGCAGAACTGTCACCCGAATTGTCACCTAAATTGTTGCCCAGATTAGTGGCATTTCTAAAATGGCCTTAATTTTAGTTGGATCAACTTATATTCCCTAGATAGAGATAATAAAACCTAACAGCTTACCTAACAAGACCCTAAAAACACACTTGTGAGGATCGAGATAGACTTGGTATTTGATTAATAAATCAAATATTATCTTGAGAATATAGAGATGGTCCTTACAAAGCATAGATTTTTCAAGGAGATCATCCACATACTCTTCAATGATTTTATGGATCAAGTAATGAAATATGTAGGTCATGGTGTATTGGTAGGTTGTTCCCATGTTCTTTAAACCAAAAGGCATGACCCTATAATATAAAATTCCCAATGGGGTAATAAAGGAAGTTTGTGTTGGTCTTTAGGGGAAATAAGGATTTGATTATACCTAGAGAATTTGTCCATGAGAGATAACATTTCATGGCTAATTTTAAGTTCTAAAATCTGATCGATATTATGTAGAGGAAAATAATATTTATGACAAGCTAAATTTAGGTCATAAAAATTATTACAGAGGCATAATCCCTTAGATGTTTTTATAACAGGTACAATATTGGATACCCATTAAGGATAATTAATAAGTTATATGAAAATTACCAATAAAATATGATGTAGTACTTCCTTAAATAGAAGTGCTACATGCAAGTGCATATTTCAAAGTTTCTATTATACTAGTTTAGCTTTGGGGATGGTGATGATGTTATAAAAAACTATAAATGGTCAATTCTTGGCATGTCCTTATAAGACTAGGAAAAAGCTTGACTATGATCAACTAATAATGTAGTGAAATCTTGGTATTCCTAGAAATGTGAGACTTGATTAACTTTGATATTTTATGGGACTTCTCATGTCCTGATATTAATATTGATGGTGACCTCATTTAAGAGACTATAATTTTTAGATGGAAGGGAGTTTAGTATGTATCTCCTACCCCTAAATATGTTAAGATAGATTCATCATCCTAACATTGAAGGATCATCACTAATGTAAAATTTTATTCCATCATGTCGAGGATAGTTAAGGGAATAGATTAGTTTTGTTATCATTTTGATACATGAGCAGTCTTAGGTTTATTAATCAAAAACAATAGGTGGGATGGGTATGATGTTGTCAGTTTTTGAAAGGGAGTTAGGTGAGGATGGTAATGAGTCTTCATGGATATCTAAAGTAGTGTCAGGTAGTGATGATAATATGTTGGTGTCAATATGTAGATTATGATAGGCTTGAAGGGGTTTTTTGAAACCCAACCCATGTTTTTCATGTGGTTTTCTAAGATATCTCATTGTGACCTCATGTGTTCCTTTCTCATAACATCTTATGTTGAATCCATTTCAAGCACACCATTGTAAATAAGTATGTGCAAAGTGTTAATTATCAAGGAAAAATAAACTTAAGGAAATTAGTTTTGTATGAGATTGATTTTCATGATATAAATGGGATTGATCGATCCCTCCATAGATTAAATGGGAATGAAGATGAGGAGGACCAAAAGGGATAACCTCTCAAAAATTAATATAATAGAGGGGTTGTTTATCCAAGTGACCATATTCCCAAGGAGTAGCTAGGGTGTTAAGTGTTAATATTTGATATTCCCTTAGTGAGATTTGTTGAAGCACAAAGTCAAGGGAATCATTTGTAATGTGGGATGAGAGTATTGTTGGACTAGATGATGCCTTTCTTGACGATGGTGGGGTTGAGTCTTTTAGAGGGATTAATACATCATTTAGTTTAATAGGTTAAATTACACATTTTGAATGGATGAGGATCTATTGGGATAGTGTGGATTGTGCCTTCATACTCATACTTGAGGCATTGATGTAAATTAGAGGGGACATAATGCATATCATGAATCTAAGGATTCCCTAGTAAGATATTATATTAGAATTACCCTTCTACCACATAAAATAGCTTAGGGAGGGTACGTGCACTAACTTGGATAGGGAGGATGATAGTTTCTAATGTAGGAGCTACCATGTCATTAAAGGCTCATATAATAGTTGGGGATTTGACTATGAGGATTTTTGGTAACTAGAGTTATTTTAAATCATGTGATGAGATAATGTTTATGTTGGCCCCACTGTCAATCATAACCCTTTTGACCATTGTTTGATCAACTTGGGCAATGATAAATAAAGGCAAGTCCTAGTCTTTAGGTTATAATGAGGATACTTCAGAGTCATGGAAGGTAATGGATGAGTATGTTTGTAATGATCCTATAAAATTTGATAGAGGTTGAGTTTCATCTAGTTGTACTTGGATGGATTATAGTGCCTCTATCATAACTTGATGGTGTTATGGGGAATTTTGGGTAAGTTCATCTAAGGACATATTTATAGGCAATTGGTGGAGTTTTTTTAGAATTGATATATATATATATATATATATATATATATATATATATATATATATATATATATATATATATTAATTATAAGGTATTATTATCCAAGTTGTCCCTAAAATGGAAACGTTTAGTTTTGGAGTATATTGTTTAGGGTTTTTTGTAGTAGAGGTAGGGGTCTTTGTAATGGAATTTTTGACTTTGTTCAAATTCTAGTTTTTTGAACCTTGTGCTTGAGATTATGTGTCTATGTTTATTGTGTCAATTTATAATAGTGGTTGGTTTATTGAAGTTCAAGATTAGCTCATATTTAGAGGACTTGTAGAGCTATTGCAAGAGAATTGGTTAGGGTTAGAATAAAATATATTAACCATGCCTTTTGATGCTTGTTTTGATTTTGCTCTAATTTACATAAGTTGATCAAGGATGGTAGAATATGATACCCATAATGGGTCTTGGTGGGATTTTGTAATTATTTGGGGTATCATCCTTTTGACCATTCTTACCTTCACACCTTCATTTTTCATGTTGTTTTTATGAGTGGTCTTAATGGGTGGTAGAGGTATCTTAGATAATTTTTTGGGGTAATAAAAATATGAAGGATTGATATGGAGTATTGGTGTAGGTAATATGGGTGGAAGTTTTTGAGCTATCTTGGATCCCTTGAGAGGTGGTTCTGTAATTGAGATCTTTAGCTTAGGGGAAGGATGATTTCTTAATATGAATGGCTTAGTTTGAACTTAAGGCATAGTCATCTTCCCTTTTATCATGTTTAGAGGTCATGGGGGTATCTTTATGAGGTTTTTTATTTTTGTATGTTTGAGGGGGTTCAAGTATTTGTAGGTGGAAGTTGTGGGGTTTTACCCTTTGGCATACCAAGACATTTATCCCATGTAATTGGAGTAACCCTTTTACCTTGGATTGTTCATAAGTGGTATTGAGCATGTTTAGATAGCACCTCCTCTAGAGGATCCCATGTAATGAGATTAGAGAGGTTCAAATGGATGAAAAAAATAGGCTTGACCAACTTATATTATTCCAAAATATATTGTGTAAGGAGGTCCAAAATTTATATTAATTTGGAAGAATACTTAGATGTGCTACCAACTTCTTTAGGTATAAGTTGATCATGAATGGTATTACATGGGCTTCCTAATCTTGGGTGTTTTTAGTGTTCGTTTGTAAAAAAATAGATAAATATGGATGATTTGGTAATATTTATCTAAATATATCAAGGGATTGGTTTGAAGGAGCCTTTGGATTATCTAATTGTAGTTCCCCTTGATTGACAAGATTTTGGACTAAGATTATAAAATAATGGCATATATTTATCTCATGACCACGTACATGATGGTAGGTGAAAAAGTCACTCTCTTTATACCAATTATGTTTAGGATAATAATCATCAATGGCCCTAATCAGAGGGAGTTAAATAATTAGCACTTTAAAAAAAAATCCAAGATGATAGTGTAAGATTCTCACAAAATCATGTATTACCTGGGTGGAAATCATGTTATTTTTTTTTTTGTGTCTAGGAAGTAGAATAACTTGATTGGTTTGTTGTTGATAAGGGGGTTATTTTAAGACAATAACATTTGTAGTGCCTTTTGGTTTAGAGATCTTATATTCCTTAGAAGGATTGGGTTTAAAAATTTTGTTTCATAACTTAACTTTTCCTTATTATAGAACTAGGATTTATAATTTATAGGCCATGGTAAAAGATTCATCAAAGGTCTTAAAAGATTTTACCTAAAGAATGGATGATATGTGTTTGGTACATGATATGGCAAAAAAATTGATTAACTCTATCTGAGGGAGGGGAAAATATAATTGGTTTATAAGTCTCACAATCATGTAATGAAATTGGCAATTGATTCATCTTTGAATTATCGAATGGCATATAAATTAGTGATGGATACATTTCTTGTGATATTGATTGAAAAGTGTTCTAGGAAGGTTTGGGATAGCTAGAAAAAAGAGAATATAGAGTGTTGTGAAATGGATATGTACCAATCCAAAGAAGATCTAGCTAGGGACATGGGAAACATTCTCAGGAGGAAAGCATCTTCATGGGATATGGGATATATAGTGGTAAAAAAAATTTGTTGGATAGGTTAACATAAAGTAACTTGTTGTAAAGGGTAATTTAGGTTTGTGTTCATGTGTTTTTGAATAGGTGGGAGAGTAGAAGGGATTGAAACCACTAAATTTTGGAGCAAGGAATAAGGTGGTTGGGTGGATGTGAGTTATGGTATGATAATATTTTAGGTTTGATAAAAAAAATTAGATGGATTATCAGTTATTAATGATGGCTAATTAACTATGGGTTATGTCACATTAATATTAGGAGGTATAATAGAACCCGTATTGGAATAAAAAGTTACTGGTGGTGGTTGATGAACTAAATAAGACACCATGGTTTCTAAATGTTCTTCAGATCCTTCCATTGGCATACTATATATGAATTGTGGTTTTTGGGAATGAGGAGAAATGGGAATATGTATGGCTCCTAAAGTAAGGTAATGACTAAGGGTGAGTGATTATTATCTATTATGTTATTAGGTCTCCTTATGGATAATATTGAGGAATACCCTACCTAAAGGATTTGGGAGAGATAGGAGGACTTGGTGAATTTTTCATGGATGAATATGACGTGTGTGACTTATTTTTATTCTATGATTATTTCCTAGTTAAAACCATGTAATTCTAATGAAATGAAAATAAATGCAAAGAAAATAAAAAGAAATTATTTTTTCTTTTTTGTCT
Source organism: Torreya grandis (assembly GCA_037957365.1). Lineage (NCBI taxonomy): Eukaryota > Viridiplantae > Streptophyta > Pinopsida > Cupressales > Taxaceae > Torreya > Torreya grandis. The sequence goes on along the minus strand of JARHVA010000264.1, from coordinate 2,932,324 downwards.
CTTTCGTGAAGATAAATCACACACTCTAATCGAATGTTCCTAATTTTCTTTATCTATTTTAAAATTTATGATTTATAAAATGATGGGGATTTGGGCTTAACATAGGATCTAAGAAGTGGTATCCTAAGGTTGGTTTAATATTTATTTAAGGTTGATTTCCTCGATTTACCTAAATATGCATGAGGCCTAGCTATATGTTGGTGATGGTTAGCTATATGTTAGTGATAATATGTGGCTTGATATTGGGGCCTACCCACTCACTTCATGACATTGTAGTGATAAGGGTATCATGCACTTATCTAATATGTTTTCAATCAAGTTTTTATACTTGATCAAAACATTGAGTTGGTTTTCCCCTTAGTGATGAAATCCAAGTAGGTCCACCTAGGTAGGATTGTTTTGTTGCTTTTTATAGTTTTTTGGTTTGGTTATGTGTGAAACATAAGTGTGAATATGATTATAAATTAACTCACCTAATTATGATATGTGAATAATCTAAGCAAGCAAGTAATTCAATGAATGCAATCCTTTTTAAATCCCAAAAGAAAGCTAGTTTTTTTTTTCTTTTTATGATGAAAATAATAATGGACACTTTACTAAAAATTCAATAAAATACAACTTAAAATGAAAATAAATGAATAGGAAGCCCAACAAGGTCCCACTAGGCATGCCAAAAAATTTATGTAATTTTCCTTTTGTAACATGAACTAACAAAAAATCAAAATAAAAGTAGGGTTTTAGCTGAAATGAGGCATACCTATAGGATCAAATGTGCACCATTGACCAAAATATTATGAGATAATTTTTTTTGATTTGAAGGATTACCTACACACAAGTAAAAAACTAAACAAGATAGATTAATAAAATAAGAAGTTGGAGTGCCTGGTAAAATACCAGTTCCAAGAAGGAGTTAGCTTCCTTTTACAGAGGTCAATCCACCTATTTAGCAATTAAGATAATAAAAAATGATAATGTGAATTAAAAATATTTGTTGATAATTAGATAACATAAGATAAGGAGAATATATATTCTTATTCTATTACATTAATTGAATCTAAGTAATCAATCCAATAATCTTGTGTGGCATGAGTATCTTCCTAGATTATTTCTAGTTGGGGTGAAATGTCATCAATATGTGGAGTGAATGTAATGGCGTAGAGACTCAACTCATGCATAATGTCACTTTGATCAGTGAAGAGAGGTTGGGAAATTATTGTTAGATTAAAAATATTGATTATCTCATGAGGTATTCCTGAAAAAATCATCTAATTATAGGGTCCATGTTTGAATTAAAATAAAATGACCAAAATAGACCAAGGTGAGGCAAAAAGAAGTGGAAATTGGTTCAGATTCTACAACTTGATAGTTTTGATAGGGATCAATGCCAATTCATATAATTGATATCTATTTTATTAACATTGGTGTCTATCAATATGATCGACATTGATTCTGGTAAATTTCTTGAGAAAACTAAGAAGTTTGCTTATGGATTGAGAAAATAGATTTTAAAGATAATTGAGATGGTTTAGGGAGTAAACTAATAGTATTACTAGTTAAAATAAGATAAGTAATGAAATTATTCTAAAATAAAATACACCACTAACATTTTAAATGTCTTAGGATGATGTTATGATTTGAATACGTGCTCTACTTTCCATAGAGTCATTCCAAAGATTCAAAGCTTTAATGCAGATATGTAATGTCTATACTGAAAAATATTTTGAACATTATTTGTATTATAACAATTCTATCCACCTTGAAATAAAGTTCTAGGATATATTTGGGTGATTTTCATCCATTTATAAGTAATCAACATTGATCGAACAGAATCGACACTAATCATGGAGAATCATTAATGATTCTACCTTTTCTTGGCAAAATGCATCTTAGGAGGTTCTAATTGTGGGTAATTTTTAGGAGGGGATTTGTTAAGTTATTTCATGGGTTTTTTATTAGGGGTAGTTTTTTTAATTATGGGTATAATTTAGATTTAATGAATATCTAATCGATTTTGGGAGTTTAGGAGGCTGAGAAGGGTAAATAGTAATTAACAAAGTAATTACCATACATAAATGTGAATAATTTTAGTAAACATGAATGAAGGGGATTTATGACATGTAAAGACACTTATTAAGTAATGTACATGAAATTAATGTCTACACCAATGGATATCTTTTTAAATCAAAAACCACATAGGGCCAACCTAGACCTCTTTAAATACCTGCACAATCACTAGAAAATTATATATACATGAAGTTTAACCCTTTATCCAATAGATGGAAATTAGATGTAAACTACACAAACTCAGAATAAATTGTTCACAATCAAGGTTATCAATCCCTATTATGCCTTACTTTTATATAAAGTTATTTTAACCTTTTAGGGTTTTACATATGTAAATCTTAAGTTTGATTAAAGGCATAAGTACTCTAAATCAAGGAAATAATATGCATAAAATAACCACTAATTTTTTATACATTTGACTAGCTTTGACTTTCTAAAAAATAGCATTAAATATGTGTAAATATATACTTTTTTGGAAAATACATGATACAAACAATCTTAGTACTAGAAACTGAGATAGGAATAGGTATGAGTGTCATCAACTATATCCCTATATTAGAACCCCTCTTGGATAATAGCACCACATTTAGACAAAGGTGCCATATGGCTATAGTGTCCTAATTATGATGTTGATGTCTTATGTGTAGAACTATCCTAAACTTTTGGGTGCCCTTGCATCTGTATTTTTGGGTTATATTCCTATGCACAAGAAATATAGAACTCTGTATTATGGCTATAATAGTTAATTTATAATGCAAACCCTTATCATAATTGTATGTAAGGCATGAGATGAAAAGTGTCTTTATTAGTAATATAGGTTGCACATCCTCAACACCCTACTATGAAGAAAGTTTCCTACATACCTATACTCCTAGGAGGGATCAAGTCCAATGTAGTTCTTCCCACCTAAGTGTTGCTACAAGTGCAAGTGATGCTAGAATGGTAGTGGCCTTGAGTGATTTGAGTGTGCTTGAGATTATAAATCTAGAAAATTTGAGATTAGGGTATTTTTATATGGTATTAGGTAGAATTAGGGTAGAATAGGGATTAATAACCTTGATTTTACTTCACTTGTTTCATGTTTGATTAGGCATTTTACATCTAAGTTATATATAGAGGATAGATGGCTAAGAGTCATGTATTTATAGTATTTTTTTGATTGTGTAGATAATAAAAGATGCTTAGGCTGACCTTAGGATAGTTTTAACTTTGAAAATATATTCATTCAAGGAAGATAGGGAAAAGTATGTAGGTGCCATTTTAAGGACACTAGTGTCATGTGGCTATAGTGTCCTTAATGTGGTGTTAATCTTCAACTAGCAAAATGTTGGGCACAAAGGACCAAGATCAAGAAATGAGGGTTTAGGACTACATTTAAGCTGACTGGGGATGTCTATGGCCCACACAAAGCTATAAAATTGTGATAATATGCTCTAGGATAGGTCTAAATCTAAGCTAAGAATAGGTAGTCTCAAGTAGAAATATTAACACTCAAATATCACTTTTAGGTGACTATATTCTCTCCCCCCCCTTTATGCTAGAAATGTAGCAAAGTAGAATGACTGGTATAAGGTAAAAATAAGCATACCTAGACTTACCTAGGAAGTGAATCTTGTGAATTTAAATCTAAGTGTATAAATTTGGGTCTATGCATGTGAAGCATAATCTAATACATAACATACAAATGAAATGTGCATAGTTTAGTCCTTAAGAGATATCAAAAGTAAAAGACTATGTTGAGTAAATAAGTAACTAAGTAAAACTTGAGTAAAGAGATAGTAAAAAGGAAAGGAATGAATACATTTCATTGGGTATGATAACTAATGTATGAACTTGGTGAAAACCTCTATATGTGCATGTATATAGTGATAAATCATTGAATAGTTTGGACTGAGATAATATCTTTCTCAATACTCATGTGTGGGTGGCTCAAGAAATCAATCTAGTTTTTACACCATCATTTCCCACCCCTGCTTGGTGGATCATGATCTATGAATAGCTTGGATTAGATTGATAGTGTGTCTAACCCTCTTATGTGGGTGGATCAATAAATCAAGTAGGATATGACTCCATCATTTCCCACCCATGTGTATTAGATACATCTAAAATTAAATTATTCAAAGTAATATAAATGTCTAATTGATTATATCTAATTGTATATGTCAGATCTATGGTAATTCAGGTACATTAGGTAGCTCTTATCCACTCGAGAATGCCAAGCACTATAGATGGATTAAGGCATGTAACATTGTGATAATTTGGAATAATATGTTAAGTATCTACAACATAGAGAACGACATGGAAATTTTTATTTCATCTGATCAACTAGTTTGTAACCAAATATATGGAAATAATGTGTCATGCACATGCCCCCAATCTGGTATCTAAGTATATTGATTATGGACTGAGTTATAATAATTATATCTAAGTATCTACACTAAACATGAGAATGGTCATGTCATACATGATGCCCCTAATTTGATTAAATTGATATGAATTTAGCTAAACTAATGTGAATCTAAGCAAAAACTAAGTATAATTGATAAACCTATAACCAGATCTATGTAAACAGGTATTGTACCTAGTGCACTATTTTGGCCAATATGATTTATCATAAAATTGAGGCTATTGGACAATAGCACCATGTGGTACTAGTGTCCCTATTTGGAAGCTAATATTTATTTGGTCTAAAATTTGTGTCATTGTACTAATTTATAAGTCACTATTTTTCCCCCTATTTACTTGTGTCTAATTTTATAAAACTAAGATTGTGTGCTAAAAAATGTTTTGTGAGTGAAATATAGGATCCTGATCTCTATGACAACCCTTATTTTTAGGGTATTTATTAAAGCTATGCAATAACTATCCTTAAAATAAAATCTTTGTAAAATGTGTGTTAGTTGGAGCATATATGATAAATGAGTGATAATTCAATATAATGTTCAAACATAACATCAAAATGTATTAGAATATGAGTATAAGTTGTAATGTACAATGTATGTCATGTATAGCATTACACAAGGGTGTCAAGATAGATGTAATCAATGTGTATCACATCAAATTTGAGTAAAACTAAGTAGCTACCTAGTGGTATGGGGAATGATGTCCATCATGGTACCCAAGTAGGAAGGTAGATGCATGAGGTCCCTCATGGCATCAAAAATTGGTGTGTATAACAAGAAAAAACAAGTGTCATGCCCATGATGAATATAAAAGAGCATACATACAAAACACATGAGGCACGTAAAAAAGGATAAAGGGCCACAATATAAGGTATATGGGCACATATCATATAATTTAGGAAAATAAGACATACAAGGACATGTTCAAATGTCCACATACGTAAGAAACAATCAAGTTGTCTTAGAGCCACATAAAATGACATGTTTAAATGTATGCATACATAATCAGGAAATCACACACAAGGACATGGGCAAATTTCCAAAGCATACATATTGTGAATAAAAGTGGCATAGATCCAAATAATAATAACATATTCAAATGCCCTCAAATAGAAGAAACTTAAAGATACAATCAAGTATAAACTAGGAAAGATAGAAATGAAATCATGCATGAATATGTAATACAAATCTATGTAAGATATACAATGTACATATGTTGAGTCTAAAGTATTGATTGCCATAAAAAAATATGAGTATGAGTAGAAATGATCAATATCAAGATATAATAATGCTAAACTATAATGTATATAATGTAAGGGTAAAACCTAGTAATATAAACTGTGTATAGGATGCCCCCATGTATGTGAATGTGTCAAGTGAATGACCATAGATCAATGTATTTATCCCTAGTGGGTAGATGATAGCAAGTCTAGATTAGGGTAGTGGACCAGAATCTTGTATGTAATCTACAAGCACTAAACAAGATCAAGTGAAGCATGTAGTATGATAAAACTGACTATACTAAGATAGCTAGCATATGTAGCGTCTAAAAAATATAATAAATGTAAACATATCCATGCATATAATCTACAATTTTTATGTTTTTTGAGTAATTATTTAAAAAAAATTATTATTTAAAATATTGTATTTTTTTTATATTTTTATAAATAATCTATGTACAAGAAATATTAAAATAAACTATGTACAAGGAGTATAGAGAGAAACCATACTAATCGATGAGTCTCATGGGAGACTCCATATCACTGTGGCTTGTTTCAAAAATAGGAATGGTAATCTCTCATGTAATGTGATGGCCATATTTTAGATGAATGTTGTTTCAGTATGAATATAGGTATTTTTCATCATCAAAATCATAATATTATCCATCATCAGAATCATAATAACCTAGAATGCTAGAGGAAATTGCCTCATAGTGTGTATTTGACCTTTTTGAGTTTTGATTTGTCATATTAATTATGATTTTACCCTACTAAATTATGTTTATTATAGACATATGGTGTTATGGAGGCTCTTTTGCTAGAAAGCCTTTTTTGGGAATGCTTGTTGACTTAGCATGATTTTGACTTTATGAATTAAGTTCTTTCTCTTTCTATAACATTTCATGTGTATCTAGATGTTTTCCCTTGATAAACTACATATGTGACTGATGTGCCTTAGGATGTTCAATAAGTCCCAAACCCTATTAACCAATATTATTAACTCCTAGAATAGGATAAGTGATGCTTTTGGCCTACTTTCCCAAACTTTGACCATGATAATCAAATTATTATAGATACTTTTGACATAAATCATACCATCTTGAAATTTCAACCTCATTTTGGAGAGGTAACTTTACATATTTTACTTACTTTATTTGTGATTATTGTAGTATTTATTTTTCTAATTATGCTTTGTGAACCTTTTTTGTTCTGAGTTATGCTTTGGTATCCATTTATGTATTGTTATTTAATTTGACCCTTTTAGAATTAGTAGATGTGCCATTATTTGTTGTGTGGATGATATTTCATTATGTGAGTCATTTTTATCCATTATATGTTGTATTTTCCTTTTCAATGCTAAACATGAATTGGTGTGGTGCCCATGCAATCTGTTATATGCAAAAAAAAATCTAGATCTCCTCATTGGGTGTAGACGAGGTAGGTTGATCAACTTAGATTTAATAATTTAACTTAGTACCTCACTTTAAATCTTGTTTGATTTTTGAATCACTAGTTATATATCTACTTTTTTGTGATTTATGATTTGGATATGTAACATTGTTTACCACAAATTGACTAGGTAAATATGCATATACATGATTTATAATCTTGTTCCCTAGAGGCCTTTATCTTGTAATGTATTTTTCCAATACTATAATATTTTCATGTAATAGATGATTCTAATTTTTTAAACCTATAATTATCCTTATCATACTAATAATTTGATCATATAGAGTCTCATAAGTGCAAACTCTAGTTGTTTCTAATTGAACACATAAGCACACACCCTGTAGGGAAGAGGTGTGAATAGGCTGAGTATGGGGATTAGTGACATTAATATAGGTTTCTTCATCTCATGGAGGGGTGATATCATGGTCTTAATTAGAGGGAAATTAGCTACTAGGACTCTCATGAAAATGAAGAGGAGAAGGATATTTTTTCCTATGCATAAGATATGACATTTAAACTTGAAACATAGTTGTTGGCCTATGTGTTAAATATTATGTGTGTAATTATTTACTTGTTAATGGAATTACACCTATTAAAAATCTAGCATTCTATGAAATATGACATAAATTTCATTTGGTATAAAGCATCATCTATACATGTGTTTATGTCTTTTATAATTTCATTCTAGATTAAAGGGAATAATCATGCAAGTGAAAGTATTAGACTTTACAACAAAAAGTGATACACTTCCTATGTCATTATTATCATGATTATTTCAAATAAAATTAGAAAATGTATGGATATAAAATATTAATGTTGTAAATTTAAACCATAGGGTTATCTAGGGTTAGGGTTAGAGCAATATTCAAAGTAAGTTAGGTTCACCAAAGTTTTAACCTTTTAGGGTTTTACTTATGTAAATCCTAAGTTTGATTAAATGGATAAGTATTATAAATCATGAAAATAATATTCATAAAATATCCACTATTTTTTTATAGATTTGACTAGCTATGACTTTCTAAAAATAGTAATAAAAATGTATAAATAAAGACTTATCTAGAAAACACCTGATATGGATTATCTGAGTGTTGGAAATTCAGATAGGAATAAGTTTGAGTGTTGTCAACTAGATCCATGTATCATAAGCCATCTTGGATAATAGTGCCATATTTGGAAAGAGGCACTATATGGCTCTAGTGTCTTGTTTATTTCACTAATTTCCTCTGTATACAACTATCCCAAACTTCTGGATGCACTTGCATCTATGTTTTTGGGTTATATTCCTATGTATAAAATTTAGAACTATGTATTGTCTCTATAATAGATAATTTATTATGTAAACCTTAATATTCTTTAAAAGTAAGGCATGATATGAAAAGTGTATTCATTATTAAGATAGGCTGGGCATCCTCAACACACTATTGTGAAGAGAGTTTTCTACATACCAATACTCTAAGGAGGGATCAAGCCCAATCTAGTTCTCCCCACCTAAGTGTTAGTGCAAGTGTAAATGATACTATAGTGATAGTATCCTTGAGTAATTTGAGTGTGCTTGAGATTGGAAATCTATAAAATCTAAGCTTAAGGTAGCTATAGATGGTAGTATGCATAATTGGGATAAAACAAGGATTAATAACCTTGATTTTTCTCCACTTATTTCATGTTTGAATAGGTATTTTGCATCTAATTTCCATATAATGTATAGAGGGATAATATTCATGTATTTATAGTGTTTTTTTATTTTGTGAATAATAAGAGATGCTTAGGCTGACCTTAGGAGGGTTTATCTTTAAAAAATATAATCATTTGGGTAAGATAGGGTAAAGAACATAGGCACCATCTTGGGGATAGTATCACCATGTGGCTCTATTTTTCTTAATGTGGTGCTAATGTCTACCTAGAAAAATGTTAGGCATGAAGAGCTATGATTAGGAAATGAGGATCTAAGACTATATTTAAGCTAACTAAGGATGCATGTGGCCTGCACAAAAGCATTAAAAGTGTGATAATAGGCATTAATATAGGTCTATGGAAAATCTAGAAATCTCAAGGATCACTCTTAGCACTCAAATACCACTTTCAAGTGATTAAAATAACCATATACATCATTCCTAATCTTATGTTTATAATTTCAAGGACACTTAAAGCACTCAAGCCAACATTCATACTAGCTTAACTGGCACTTGCACTAGAACTTAAGTGGGGAGAACTATATCAGGCTTGATCCCTCCTCAGTGTATTGATAAGTAGGCAACTCTCATCATAATGAGGTATTGAGGATGTCCATCCCACCCCACTAATAACACAATTTAATAGTTTCACAAACTAGATGCCCTAGTAACATAGATGCTTAGGATTTACATACAAAATTAGTCAAAATAGATTACCTATAGGGAATCAAAACTTGCACACATATGAACAGGATTGGTAGACTCAAACATAGGTGCACCAAAAAGCTTAGAATAGTTATACATAGAGGAAACTAGAACCAAAATAAGGACACTAATACCAATAATTAGGGTGTTACTCTCCCGAAAAGGGTTTTGACACTTGGATCATATCCATGATGCTTAGATCAGCCCCTATCCTAGTCTATAGCCTCCATGTCTCTTATCTCAGTCAATTTCTAGCTAAGTACTTGTTTACATTATTTATTTCTATTTTTAGAAAGGTCAAACTAAGGAAATTATATTACAAATCAATGTCTATATTTATTTTATATTTCTTCTCTTATTTACTATACTCAAACCCTTTAATAATGTATGGCTCAAACTTCATAAACCTTAAAAAATTAAATCATTTTGTGCACCCAACTTACTTTGAATATTGCTCAAACCCTAACCTTAGATGATATTAGGCTTTATATCCTTTTATAATCATATTTTTAAAGGTTATTTTATGGTTTTTATACCTAATATAATCTACCCTAGCATCCTTCTTCCAAGTGACATTGCCAAATTTCATGGATAAATAAGATTATTTTCCTTTTCCTCATCTCCAAGAGGGTGATAGATATTCTCCCTTTAATTAGGTCCATTTTATCACTCCTCCAAGAGGTTAGGAAACCTATAATTCTATTTAAATTATGTATACCTAGCCTATCCATCCTTCAAACCCTTCATTTCCCATATCTTCTTTACAGAGTGTGTGCCTACATGTTCAATTAGAAATAACTAGGGTTTGTACTTGTGAGACTCGATGTGATCAAATTATCAATATGAGAAAGTTAATTTTAGAATTAAAAAATTATAATAAACTATTACATGAAAATATTAAAACATTTTAAATTCAAATTACAAGACAAGATCCTCTATGGTACCATATTGTAAATCATGTATATGTATCGTCACCTAGTCAATTTATGGCAAGCAATGTTACATATCAAAACAAGAAATCACAATAAAGTGTATCTATAACTAGTGATTCAAAAAGTATTAAAAGATCAAACAAAATTTCAAGTGAGATTTTAAGGCAAATTATTAAAGTTAATTTGATCAACCTACCTCTTATGCAACTAGTGAGGAGATCCAAATATTGTTGTGCATACCATAGAATGCATGGTCATCACACAGATTCATATTTGGCATTGAAAAAGTATATACAACACAACATTGTTAATGAGAAACATAAATAAGATAGTTTATTTAATTAATCCATAGTGATATAAGAACATATTCAAAAAAGGTCAAATCTAAAAATAATACAAACATGGTTACCAAAGCATAACTCATAACAACAAAAGGTTCACAAAGTAAAATCAAAGTAAGAAACAATACAGCAAGAATAGGTAAAGCAAGTAAAGGATACAAATATACCTCTCCAAAATGAGGTCTGGCTTTCAAAATAGTATGGTTTTGGTCAAAATTATCTACAATAGTTTGATTGTCAAGGTCAAGGTTTGGGTAAACATACCCAAGGCATCATTATTCCTATTCTAGAAGTTGATAATGTTGGTCAACAAGGCTTGGGATTTATTGAAAACTCTAAGGTAAATCATTCATAGATACAACGTATTAAGGATAAATATATAGATACATAATAAATTTTAAAAAAATATCAAGAACTTAAGTTGCAAATCCAAAATCATGTTAATCCAACAAGCATTCTCAAAAGTGGCTTTCTAGAAAAAGAGCCTATAAAGCACCATATGCCTAAAATAAGAACATTTTTAAAGGTCATAGATCATAAACTATTTCAAATCAAAATTCATAAAGGTGAACTCCACAAAATGAGACAATTCCCTATGCTTATATAAATATAACATAAGTCAAAACTAGCATTCCATTGGTTCAAAATCAAGATGGTAATGATAAGTGGAATAAATCTAGGTTATGATTATCATGATATCAACAATGAAAAATACTTAGAGTCATAATAAAACTCAATTAAAATATAGCATATCAATCACAGCACATGAGAGGTCACCATTCCTATTTTTAACACATGCCACATTGATAGTGAGTCTCCTATGAGACTTATTGGCTAGTATGTTCCTCCCTACTTGTACATTGTTTCATTCACTCTTGCTCCTTGTATATAGTTTCATTTTCTCATGTTTCTTGTACATAGATTATAAATAGAAAATACAAAAAATATATAATATGTCAAAACACAAAACATTCAAATATTTGTTTAGAAAATACAAATTATAGATTGTATGCATCTCCATGTTTGCACTTATTATACTTGTTAGGTACTACATATGTTAGCTATCTTAGGATAGTTTTTATTATACATACTATTGTTCCCAAAATCTATCACTTGTTTTTGTGGACAACATTTAGACCATTTCAGTCCTACAGGCCAAAATGGTCTCTTTCTTTTTCAAAATGTTCTGAGCAGTCAAGTTATTCAATCGCACAAGCCTTTTTAGCTAAGGAAATTATAGGGCTTTCGTAAGGAAAAATCTCAAAACATTTAAGTCATTTCCTAAAAAAATTGTAAGAATGGTTCAACACCAAGGTTCAATCAAAAAGGTTCAATGGTGGGGTTCAATGATATGGCATGAACCATTGAACCGTTGAACCATTAAACTCCATCTCTAAAAGGTTCAAAGGTTTGAGTGGAAGGTTCAAGTGGATAGTTCAATTGAATGGTTCAAATAATTGGTTTAATGATACATTGAACTCCTAAAAAAGACTAAGTAAATGCAGCTCTTTACAAAACATTGAACTGATGAACTGTCAAACTTTTAAACTTTAAACTGATGAACCTTGAACTATTGAACTCTAAAAGGTTAAAAGAGTTCAAGGTTCATAGTGGTTCAAAGTGACCAGTGACATCCCCATAGATGTCACATTCAGGGTAATGGAATAACTGATTGATTTTCAAATAACATAGACTTGAAGACAAACTTAGCTATCTGCTGAGAAAGGAGTTGAAGAAGCTAGTAGAAGGCAAAAAGATAGCCCCGAGAGCTCAGATCACCAAAAAGAGACAAAAGGTAGCAAGAAAAGAGGGAAAGTTATAGAAACATCCAAAATATCTATAGAAGAGTTATTCTAGTAGGTGGAGCAGTCCACTAGGTGGATATCAAAGAGTGCAAGAATTTAATGGTGCAGCCTATTTTTCTTCATTTAAGTAAAGATGAGTGGACATTCATGTAAGTAATGAGCAGCCTTACCTTTTAGATGACCAGGCAACCCATGCTTTGGAGGAGGCATTTGAGATGATTTAGAATGCCAAAAGTTAAGGCCGATGACTTATTCCAACATGGCCCCTTCACATAATTTCCAATGCCTTCAATGTAGCATGGGCCATTTAGTGAGAACAGCTGCCCAAGTCTTTCTTTAGATGCTATATATTGTAATCTCTCAGTTTATTGAAAGGAGATCTCTCTGTTATTAGCAGTGAAACTCTGCCCAAATTGAAAGGCATTCTTAAGACTTTGAGCTTAGACTGTTGATCATATTTTATCAAGTAAATGAGAAAGCAAGTGACCTTTCAGACTTTGTGTTAAAATAGCTTGTATTATCTATGAAATCATTCTTATGTCTTTTCCCTAAATACAGTCTTGTCCATTTAATCAAATAAGCAAAATAAGTGGAAATAATCTTAAAGATGTCCTGAAGTCGACTGTGGGAGACTTTGTGCTGCCATAATTGTCTTTAGTCTATGTGTTTTATGTTTTAGGATATTGGAGAGACTTTGAGCTCCCCTTATCCTTCATAATATTTTACTTTGTTGTAGTTTTTGGTGGAGACTTTGTGCTACACTTCATTCTACTATGTTACTTTGTCCTAAATTAGTAGGAGAAACAATGAAAGACTTTGTGCTTTTGTGGGTTTTTTGTGGATCCAATTACTACCCAAGAAGGATTCATACTATTAGTTGAACATCATTTCTGAAAGAAGAGAAATGCCTTCAATAATTACACAAGAATTCTCCTTTATTTTGTAAACATCTTTGAAAGAAGAGAGATGGATGGTATGATTTCACCCCTGAGTCTATTTTCAATTTATATTAGTATATTATAGTTTATAGGGAACCTCCCCTTGTTGAGAGGAGAGATTTATCTCATTATGTTGTGGTAACCACACCCATTTTGCCATATAAATCTCATTATGTTATGGTTGATATACCCATTTTGTTGTCAATTAGTTGATGACAAAATATTCACCCAACAATTTTTTGGTGACTCCATTAGGGAAGAACACACAATTTAAAGCCTCAAGCTTCAAATTGAAGTAGTTTCAGTTCTTTTCCATTTCCATTTCACACTCTGGTAGATCCACAATATACGTGAAGCTAGAGAGATCAAGGTATTATTGACCCTATATTTGAGTTTGTGTAGTAAAATCATTTTGATCTTTCTCCTCCATGAGCTCACCTCTAGCAAACCAAGAGTTTTCCTCCTTCCAATGTCACGTCTCCGATACCAGGTGAAGCTTCTCTTTCCTATGCTAATAGAGATTTGTCTATACATATCCCATAATGATTTGTTATCCCTCCTTTCGATAGTCATATGGTAGCTCAAGGCCCTTGGGGTAATATTTTTAGTCCTTTGAATCTAACCCCACCTTTACATGAACTACCCCGTAGTTCAAGGAAGAATTTTCTCAAGTTCTATGGTGATGGGAGAGTTCATCTTGGTGAGCATATTATATATTTTTGCATAGCTTATGGTGTGATAGACATTGAATTTGAAGATATAGTGATCAAATTATTTGCAAAAATGTTGCAAGATGCTATCACAGACTAGTTTTATCATCAGCAAGCACAAATAGTAACTGACTAGAACACTCTCAAGGCTAAGTTTGAAGCTCGATTCAAACCTATAGAAGATGCACATGCCCTTTTAACCCAACATAAACAAATGAAGAAGGAGCCTCATGAACCCATGTGAGACTTCATTGCTAAATTTGATAAGTTGAGTAACAAGATTCCTACATTGCTCAGTCAATGCCATAAAATCTTAAGTGCTTCTTCATCAATTCTCAGCTTCTTGAGGTGAGTTTCTTGTTGAGGCAGGCTAGCCACATAGATCTTGTTATATCTAATGTTTTGGCCATTGAGGTTAAAGATGATCTTATCTTGGTAGGAAAAATAAGAAGAGATTATAATAGAAATAAATCTTCATCTTTTGAAAACTTATCTACAGCCACCATTGATCTTATGGTGCAAAATCTAGCAAATGAATTACTAGCTTTGAAAAAGAAAATGGCACAAGGGATGTTTTCCCCTCCTTATCAGGATATACCAAGGAGGATGTTTCCCAACTAGTCATATCAAGGCAATGCTACCATAAATCAAGGGAAATCAAATCATCTTCCTCCCCCACAAGGGAAACTTGCCATTGAAGTAGCACTGACTAACTCAGTAGTTTGTTATCATGAAGTTGAACATGATTTATCTTTTCAACCTAAGTTGGACCAAGAAAATGATGCTAATATCTTTGTAGAAGGTGAAGAAGAATTAGCTGATGACTCCAACATTGGTTTCCTAAATTACCAAGATGAAGCTAAAAGAAAGGGAGAAGTGTTTGATGGATCATACACTATTTTTACTAGGTCCCAGAACTAGTCAACTCAACAAGTTGATAAGGGAAAAATATGGGAAGAATTTTGACTAGTAATTTCAATTGCTAAATAGGGGACTTCACTGCCTTTCTAATCAAAGTACTTGGTGATCAATAAAAAAGTAAGTACCTCAAACAACCCTACACCTTTTACTTCAATTTCTCAGACTAGTACCATACCTAATAAAACCCAGAATGATGGACTTTCTTCCTCTATTTCTAGTTCATTTCAGTTATTTGGCATAATTGATCATACTAGGAAGACCAAGATCTAAATGTCTAAGTTTGAATACTTACAATCCAACTCTGAGCAGTTGGATAGGCTAGTTGAATGCATCAAGAACATAACCATCCCTACAAAACAAGATGTTTCAAAGGTAACTCATGATCCCCCAAAGAACACATCCACCTAAAATAATCTTGCCATTACTCCTCTTGTTACCCCTGGGAAGATAGAACCTTTCTATGTTTCCCTGTTGATAAATGGTCATAAGTTGAAGAACTGCATAATAGACTCTGGCACCTCTGACAATGTGATGCCCACCAAGGTGGCAGACTCTCTTGATCTCACTCTGACTAAAACTTTTGGGAGATGTTTCTACATAGAAAACAAGAAAGTGCCACTTTTGGTATAGATCAAAGATGCCCAATTTGTATTTGCAATGTTCCCAAAAAAAAGGACTAAAATGACAGTCTTGGTGGCAAACGTTCCATCTTCTTATGACAATCTACTTGGATGAAATTTTTGCAAGGATGTTGGTAGAGAATTGAACATGGACCTATCTGAGGCAAGGATACCTATCAAGGGCATCATGTAAAGGCTACTTCCTAAGAAGGAATCAAAATATATTATCACCCAAACATCAGCCCCTAAAGCTCAAATTTTGTTTGAATCCTCGGGAATGGGTAACTACTTTCTGTTTATAAAATATGTTTCTATTTCATCAAATGAAAGTTTACTAAGTGACAATTCAAAAAATTTAGACAAGATGTTAAAAGAATTAGTGGAGCACAGTTCAGTTAAAAAATGATCATCCCTTTATAATGAAGAGAAGTCTAAAAAGAGATCAGATTCTAATGGTATATGGATTCTAGAATTTGATGGTAGCTATTATTCTACAGGTTCTAAAGCTAGAATCATTTTGATATCTCCATAAGGAGATGTTTTCCCCTATTCATATAAATTGTAGTTCAGTAATACCAACAACACTAGTGAGTATGAATATTTATTACTTAGATTGAAAGCTACTCAAGCTAAATATTTTAAGCTTCTTCATGCCCAAGGAAATGATGAACTGGTGGTTTGTCAAGTGAGGAATCTGTATTAAACCAAGAATGAAAGATTGTGACATTATCACAATATTGTATGGGATTACATTGAAAGTTTTGAGACTTTCAGTATTTCTATGGTGCCTAGAGAATTCAATGATTGAGCAGATTCCTTGGTCATCTCTATAACTCTCATGGTTCCTCACAAAGATTTTGAAGGGTACAAGTACACTATTGAGCTAGTCTTTTAACCAAGTGTACTTGATAATGCCAACCATTGGCAAGTGTTTAATGGAGATAATCAAATCAGGTGCTTAACAGAAATAGAAGAGTAATGAATTATGGTAGTGGACCATATTGCTACACATTAAAACTAGGTAAAGAAACTCTTTGATGAAAGAGCAAAGATTTATGGTTTTCAGATTGAAGATCAAGTCTTGTTAAGGGGCAAGAGGAGAGAACCAAAAGGAATGCACAAAAAATTTGATTCCTGGTGTAGAGGTCCATTTTCCAATCATCATTTCTGGGGTGAAAATATTTTATTACTAATATATCAAGATGGAATGCCATTTTTACTACCTCATAGTTGGTAGCATCTAAAGTACTTCAATCCTTGAATTATCAAATAAGTTTAGTTGTACATTCGTATAGTCTTTGTTTGTTTTGTGTTGTTCATTTGGTTTTTGGCATCTTTCTCTTTTTGGATGGCATGACTCCATAGGCCAATGGCATAGATGAAGGTACTTAGAGTTTGGATTCTACTCCCTTTGATTATTTCAAAATACAATCGATAGAAGTTCCCCAACTGGAGCTAGCTGTTGTTCCCAAAATCCATCACTTGTTTTATGGACAACATGTAGACCATTTTAGTCCTATAGGACAAATTGGTCTCTTTCTTTTTCAAAATGTTCTGAGTAATCAAGTTATTCAATTGCACAAGCCTTTTTAGCTAAGGAAATTATAGGTTCAAAAGGCGGGCTTTTGTAAGGAAAAATATCAAAACACTTAAGGCATTTCCTAAAAAATTGTAAGAATGGTTCAACGCCAAGGTTCAATCACAAAGGTTCAACGACGGGGTTTAATTATATGGAAGATGGTGGGGTTGAACCATTGAATCTCTAAAAGGTTTAAAGGTTAAAAGATTTCAAGGTTTGAAAGGTTTGGGTGGAAGGTTCAGGCAAACAGTTCAACCAATTGGTTCAAACAATTAGTTCAGTGATACATTGAACTCCTAAAGAAGACTAAGTGAACGCAACTCTTTACAAAACATTAAACTGATGAACTACCAAACTATTGAACTTTGAACTAATGAACCTTGAACCATTAAACTCTGAAAGGTTCAAAGAATTCAAGGTTCATAGTGGTTCAAAGTGACTAGTGATGTCCTCGTGGACATCAAATTTAGGGTAATGGAATAACTATTGATTTTCAAATAATGCAGACCCAAAGACAAACTCAGCTATCTACTAAGAAAGGAGCTAAAGAAGCTAGTAGAAGGTGAGAAGATAGCCTCAAGAGCTTGAATCACCAAAAAGAGATAAAAAGTAGCAAGGAAAGAGGGAAAGTAATAGAAACATCCAAAATATCTGTAGAAGAGTTATTCCAGTTGGTGGAGTAGTCCACCAAGTGGATATCAAAGAGTGTAAGCATTCAATGGCATGGCATATTTTTCTTCATTTAAGTAAAGATGAGTGGACAGTCATGTAAGTATCATAAAGAGGATCGGCCTTACCTTTTAGAAGACCAGGCAACTTATGCTTTAGAAGAGACATTTGAGATGATTTAGAATGCTAAAAGTTAAGGCTGATGACCTATTCTAGCATGGCCCCTTCACAAAATTTCCAATGCATTCAATGCAACATGGGCCATTTCATGAGAATAAGCACCCAAGTCTTTCGTTGGATGTTATATATTGTAATCTCTCAGTTTATTGAAAGGAGATCTCTCTATTATTAGAAGTGAAACTCTACCTAAATTGAAAGGCATTCCTAAGACTTTGAGCTCAGACTGTTGATCATATTTTATCAAGTGAATGAGAAAGCAAGTGACCTTTTAGACTTTGTGTTGAAAGAGCTTGTGTTATCTAGGAAATCATTCTTATGTCTTTTTCCTAAATATACTCTTGTCCATTTAATCAAATAAGTAGAAAAAGTGGAAATAATCTAAAAGATGTCTTGAAGTCGACTGTGGGAGACTTTGTGCTACCATAATTGTCTTTAGTTTGTGTGTTTTATGTTTCAAGATAGTGGAGAGACTTTGATATCCCCTTATCCTTCATAATATTTTACTCTATTGTAGTTTTTAGTGGAGACTTTGTGCTGCACTTCATTTTACTATGTTACTTTGTCCTAAATTAGTAGGAGAAACAACGAAAGACTTTGTGCTTTCATGGGTTTCTTGTGGATCCAATTACTACCCCAAAAGGATTCCTGCTATTTGTTGAACATCATTTCTAAAAGAAGAGAAATGCCTTCAATAATTACACAAGAATTCTCCTTTATTTTGTGAACATCATCTCTAAAAGAAGAGAGATGGATGGTATGATTTCACCCCTGAGTCTATTTTCAGTTTATATTAGTATATTATAGCTTATAGGGAACCTGCCCTTGCTAAGAGGAGAGATTTATCTCATTATGTTATGGTAACCACACCCATTTTTCCATATATAATATCATTATGTTGTGGTTGATATACCCATTTTTCCATCAGTTAGTTGATGACAAAATATTCACCCAACACATACATGTTTCACTTGTTCTTTTTGAGTGTTCATAGATACATACAGGACCCAAGTCCACCACGCATATACAAATTTTCTAATTTTTACCTACTAGGGGCATATACATAGATATGTGGGTTCCTTATCTAATACATTTGCTGGGGGCATCCTATACATAGTTTCAATTGTCAAGTTATATATTTCTAAACTCTACATCATAGATTTAACATTTTTATATGTTGATATTGATCATCCTACACCTACTCATATTTTTTGCTAACTACTAATAATTTAGACTCACCTTATGTACATAATTAATCTTATACAAATTTGTACCACATGTTCATTCATACTTTAATTTCTAGATTTCCTATTTTATAATTGATTGTGTCTCTATGCTTCTATTCAATGGAAATTAAACATGTCATTGATATACATCTCTATGCCACTTATTTTCATTATATGTATGCTTTGGACATGTACCCATGTCCTTGTGTGTGTCTTCTTGATTGTGTATGAAGATATTTGAACATATATTTTCATGTGGCTCTAATCTAGCTTGCTTATTTGCATATGTGAACATTTTAACATGTCCTTGTATGTCTTTATTTCTAAAATTTAATGACATGTGCTTATGTCCCTTGTATTTTGGCCCCTTGGCCTACTTTAAGTGGCTCATGTGTGTTGTATGTATACTTTCTTATATGTGTCATTTTCATAACACTTGTCTCTTGCTTGTTACACACTTTAGTTTTAGATATCATGAGGAGCTTCATGCATCTCCCCTTCTTGCTTGGGTGTCATGATGGACATCATGCCCCATCCCCCTATATATCTACTCAATTATTACATAGATTTTTTGTTCATATACATTATTATATTTATATTTATATCCTTGTAAATTCTATATATAACATACATTGTACACTATAAACTTATGCTTAGACTATCTTAAATTCTAATGTTATGTATGCACATTATATTGGTTTATTATGTAGATATCGTATATGCTCCAACTAACATATATTTTGTAGAAATTTTTATTTTGAGGATAGTTATTACATAGGTTCAACAACTCCCCTCAAAAGAGGGGGCATTAATAAATTTTTATCATAAAAATCAGGCTATTTGAATGCACTTAGAGTATAGTTCTCAACACACAAGCGCATAATATAGAAATTAGTCTTAGGAAAATATTGTGGGAAATAGTGACACAAATATCAAATTTAGTTGCATATAAATTTGAATAGTTAGACATTAGTGCCCAAATTAGGACACTAACACCACTAGCACTATTTTTCAAGATATGTAACTACTATATAATCACCTCAATTTTATTAAATTCTAGATTGGCCAAAAAAGTACAAAATTTACAATCTAGGTTTATATAGGTTCAATTATAGATTACCAATTTTGGCTTAATTTAACACAAATTCATATTAGTTTTCTCAAATTGGGGGCATCATGTGTGGCATGATCATTCCCATTTCAATTTTATATGTTTAAATACATATTATTACAACTCATCTAGAATCTATATACTTAAATATTATATTTGGGGGCATGTGTGTAGCACATTTTTTTCATATGCTCACTTATGCACTAGTTGATCATGTTGAATTACAAACTCCATCTCATTCTCTATATTTTAAACATTAGACACCATGTTCTAAGTTACACACTAGATTTATGCCTTACTCCATCCACAGTGTTTAGCATTTTGGATTGGCTCAAAGCTACCTAATATTCTTGAGTGGCCCAAAGTCATTTTGCATTGCATAGTTCATGAATGACCATAAAACTGACATATGTATTTCTAATTATAATTACACATCTTTAGTTGCATCACATAGTTTTAGTTTTAGATGCATATACTACACATGGATAGGCAATGATGGATTCATAGTCCACTTGAGTTCTTGATCTACCTACATGAGAGGGTTGGACACACCATTAGTCCAATCCAAGATATTCATAGGTCATGATCCACTAAGCCGGGGTGGGTGATGATGGATTCAAAACTAGATTGATTTCTTGAGTTGCTCACACATGGGTATTGAGAAAACCATCAACTTATTCCAAGTTATTCACCAATTGATCACTATCTACATGCACACACATAGGTTCTCACCAGGTTTATGCATTGGTTCATGAACCCAATGAGGTGTATTTATTAATTTCCTCTATCTTATCTCTTTATTCAATTTTTTATTTGTTTTTGATATCTCCTAAGTAAGTATTGATTTATGCACATTTCATTTATAGGACATGTAATAGAGCATGTTTCACATACTCAGATCTAGATTCATGGGATTCACCTCTTAGGTAAGTCTAGGTATGTTTACTTTTCCTTTATCCTAGTCATTTCACTTTTTTGCATTTATATAATAAAGGGGGGCAAATTTAATCATATAAAAAAGACACTTGAGTGCTAAGAGTGCTAATTGATTCCATCCATCCCTAATTTAGTTATAAACCTATCTTAGGGCCTATTTAGACACTTATCTAGCCTTCTTATGAGCCACACATGTCCCTAAACATTCCTAAATTAGTCCTAGACCTTCACTTTATCATCTTGGACCCTAATGCCTTAGGTTCTACCACCTAAACACTAGCACCAAAATTGGGACAATAGCACCAATGGTGTTAGTGTCCTAATTTGGGTGTTATTGTCCTTGTCCCTGATTTTTTTACTAACAAATGTCTTTTCAAATAAAAAACCACATAGGGTTTTCCTAAACCTCCTTTAATACTAGAAAAATTACTATAACAATATATATATATACATGACTTTTATCCCTTTATCTACTAGATGGAAATCAGATGTAAATCACACAAATAAATGCATAACAAGTTGTGCACAATCAAGGTTATCAATCCATATTATGTTCCACTTCTATATAACACCATATATATCATTCCTAAGCTTAGATTAGTTAGATTTAAAATATCAAGCACACTCAAAGCACTCAACCCAACATTCATACTAGCTTCATTTGCACTTTTACCAGTACTTAGCTAGGGAGAACTACATCGAGCTTGATACCTCCTTAGAGTATTACTATGTATGCAACTCTCATCATAGTGGGGTGTTAAGGATGTCCATCATACCCCACTAATATCACACTTTTATACTTGTTCCAACTATATACCCTAGTAACATGGAGGTTTAGGTTTTGCATAAAAAATCAGTCCAAATAGGTCACCTACAAGGAATCATAACTTATGTACATAGGAACATGCTTGGTAAACTCAGACATAAGTGCACCTAGAAGCTCAAAATAGTTATACACAAAAGAAACTAGTGTCAAAATAATGACACTAGAGCTATTGGTGCTACTATTTATTTAGGGTGATATTATCTAAGAAGGGTTTTAACACATAGATCATATCTGTGACACTCAAATTAGCCCATGTCCAAGTTTTCAGCCTCTAGATCTGCTTCATAATCAATTTCTAGCTAAGTTATTAGTTAAATTATTTATTAATATTTTTATAAAGGTTAAACCAAGTCAATTCTATTACAAATCAGTGGTTTTATTTATTACATATTTATATCATGATTTACTATACTCAGACCCTTTAACAACCTAGGTTTTAAACTCCATAAATCTTAAAATTTTAAATCGGCAAATCATTTTTTGGCCATAGTTTTCTATAAATATTGGTGATAAATTATTTTATGATCAAGTAGAAAAGCTCAAGCAAGGTCCCAATGAGATACTTAGTATGTTCTAAAATACAAGACTATACTTGCCAAAATGTCAAATCAAATGGAAAATAATGCACTTCCAGACATTTTAACTCAAATTTTGCTTACTCTTCAAAATTACATTATGTTTGATAATTTTAAATTATTTGATGAGCTATGTCATAAAATTAAGGTACATGAGGTCAAATATATTACATTAAACAAACTTGAGTATATCTCTAATGTTCCTTCTACATCTGCTATCAAGTTTCAAGGTAAGCCAAATTAAAATAACAAACTTAATGAAAGTAAAAATAAGGATAAAGATATATTTAATGTTATATCTCAACTACCATAAAAGCTCCAATTACAAGCCCCACCAAGGAATAAATTTTCAAGGTTACTTTCACCTCCTCATGTGTTATTACAAAAACTCATTGAATGTAATCTTATTACACTTCCTCAACCATTAGAAGTAGATTTATCTAGACCTAGAAATGAAAATTTTGATTATCATATATGTGTGGGACATTTATTAATAGATTTATGAAGCTTAAGTACAAAATTCAAGATCTCATTGATGAGAACATTATTGACATAGGTACACCTACTGAGAGGTTAGGAAAAAAATAAATGAGGATGTAAAGCTAAAAATGTATCAATATCCTTTTCATAATCATGGGGAATAAGATAACAAGAAAAATTCTAAAGTAAATTACACATATATTACTAAACCTCCTCCATATTTATATGGACATCCCCTAGATAGAATTAGGGGTATAGTCACTATATACAATCAAAAATGCATCATGTCCATAAATTAATCTTGGATCAGATGGGATAGAGCACACCAACACTTTTGATTGGGGATCATACAATTGTTAAGCAAAAGCATGACCAATATGAGTATCTACTAGACCTGATTAGGGGATCACTTTTCACAACACATCATGCGAGATAGAGTTACAAATCTTATAGTCTAACACAATCACATAAAAACCCTAAAAGAGTCCTATGATATAATATTTCACTAATCTAATAACAAGAAAATCAAATCTAATCTAGTGCACACCAAAGCTTGTGGCATAAAGTGGGGGTTAGAAACAAAAAAAAATAAACAACTAAACTAAGCATGTATTAGAAGATATACTCAAGTCAATGTATATAGAATCCTAATACATGGAAGAGAAGAATACATATTCTCTATCTCACCAAAGCTTGTGGCATAAAGTGGGGGTTAGAAACAAAAAAAAATAAACAACTAAACTAAGCATGTATTAGAAGATATACTCAAGTCAATGTATATAGAATCCTAATACATGGAAGAGAAGAATACATATTCTCTATCTATCTACCCTTACAAAGGAGGAATAAAGTTAACAATACTTACCTTTGAAGATGAACCCATTAATCCTCAATCTCCACCTTGGCCAAGGTGCTTCACAAGAAATTATCATGGAATGTAAGGACAACTAAGATAAATCAGCTATAGGATACACAACCTACCCAAACCTCTAAAATACTTATCCACAAAATAAGATTAAAGCTCCAAAGAAAGTATTGAACCCTAAATATTTATTCCCCATGTAGAATGGTCAATAGGTAGATGTTTATTTGCACTTATTCTCTTAATTCTTCAGTCTTAAAAAATGGTAAGGAATGACCTTGTATATACAGTATAAACTTACCCAAAAATCATTTGAACATATCAGTTGTGCTATTTCAACCTGGTTGACCTAGCATATTTTTGAGCTAACTCATTAGGTTTGTGTTAGGTCGATCGGAAGGCTAACAATCCAAAAGACAGAAAAAGTTCCTAAACTATACTAGGTCAACTATGTCGACCTAGTTTACTAAATAGGAAGCTTAAAAATGCACTATATCAGCCATGGTGTTTGACCTAGTTTGTTCAATAGGAAGATGGGAGATAAAGCAAGGAAAAGAGGGATAAAACATGGAAAATGATAGGAAAGGTTAGGAAAGAGAGAAAAAAGCTTAGGGTTCAAGGTTTTAAGAGACAAGTGTGTAGATGGAAAGTAGAAAAACAAACAACAATATTATGAGACACTAATGGTCTACCCACCCCTTTCCTGGTGCATCCCTTAAGGCATGCACTCAGAGAGATTGAGACTCGATAGATTCTTACAAGATAAAAAGAGTCAATAATTAGTAAAAGTTTGAAAATATTATGTGTATACAGTCACAAACAAATTAACATCTCATCTTAAATAATTGATGATGATTATTATAGACATGAATTATTCATTAGAGTGTATATTATAATGAAACATATTCATAGTGTTATGATAGATAATGGTGTAGATCATATTTCATGATTATAGAGTAGATCAATCTTATACACTTGGAAAACTTATACTTTGGTTGTTTCTCTTAGTTATACACATGACTTGATTATATAAGACTTGCATCAACTCTATTTTGTGCCCCTTGGCCTATATTTTAGTTTTATTAGCCTTATATTGATGACATAGACATCTTATCTTGCTCAGAATGCTTAAAATGTACTTATCATATGCCTTTGTAAGTTTTGAGCATGTACTTACTCTCTTTCTCCCTAAGCACTAACATTTAGATTAGATAGTAGCATCAACACTACTTTTATGCCTTGATGTAAGTTTCTAGTTCCCTAAAATCATCTAATTTGTGAATGAAATATATCTAATGGTTGGTCTAAGTGATTTAATGCAAGTTATCTCTCGATAGTATTAGTATAAATACAATATCAACCCTCATTCATTCCTCACCTAGAAATCAGACCAAGAGACCAAAGGAACTTATCAAAAACACTCTATCAAGCATTAAATTGATTAAAATGTTCTTTATTTTCACAATAATCATGGGTACAACACATCTATAGGTTTGAAGTACTAAAGGATCATCCATAAGGTTTTATTTTCCAAGTTATAAGTTAGGTCACTATTGTACTTGCTTTACACACATTGCATGATTCACACACAAGCCACCACATAGGGGAGAAAAACATGAGTCTAAGGCCATCCTCTATAATATAATCTATGTAGGTGTGCCCTTTGAAAATAGGTTTATTATGGGTCATCTCGACACCATGTGCCCACTAACCCATTTTTCCATAGGGTCATTATTGACCTTTTTAGTCACCATTATTTTTGTCATTGATTATTTTAAGCTCATAAGGTCTTTCATCATAATTTTCATCCTTTCATTAGTGTCAATATTCTTAGTGAAGTCATATTGAGGTCATATTAAGATTTTCCCTTTGTATAGTAGCTTAGTTGAAAGAATTAAGAATTAATTGTGCCCTCTTAGTATGTTTTAAAACTTTTTTACAAAATTTAAGTTATTTTTTAAAAAATTTAAGGTTAATTTTGTTTAAATATCTCCCATTCATAAACACCATAGAGATTCTTAGTTAATTTTTGGTCTTCATAACCAATTTTTGGTTAACCATCTCAAGTTTTTAAAGCATGACAAGGCATGGGTGAAAGAAATTAAATGAAAAATTACAAGAAAATGAATGATGGTACATATGTTAAGGTGAATAATAATTTTAATACTTGAATCAATGATTTATAGATATTATGCATGAATCTATAGTAGTTATGAATATCTTTTGGTGTTCTAACTCATATGTAAGGATGTATGGGTAGCTTTCATGCATTTTCAAAGGTAAAAGATTACATTTTTATTAGTTTCTAGGTTGGTAAAGGATTATGCACAAATTTATCAAATTAATGGATGTTTCTTAGACATTTTCCAATGGTTAGTAACTCAAATTACGCTTTAATTATGTTAATATAGCTCAAATCTCTCTCAAACTTGATTTTCAAGCTTAAAATTGCCCCAAAACCAACATGATATCTTGGTCAATATGTTTCATGGATAAAAATAGTTTATTTTAGGGTTGAATAGTGTAGTGTATTCCCATATAATGGTTTTTAGTGTCAACAATAATGTTGGATCTTTATGAGCAATTATTAAAAAGCAAGATTGTTCCAAACCCCTTCAAAACCCTATTTAGAGAGCATGAACATTATAAATTTGATATTTTAAAGTGATTTTAAGATTTTAAAAGTATTATGAATGATTTTTATGCCATATCCATGATCTCAATACACCTTCTACCAAGTTAAAATCATTAACAAAGGTTTTATACTTGGAAAATGGGCTTAGATGACAAGCACACATCAGAAATGAGAACCTAAAGGCCTATAGATCTAAAAGTGTATTTTTGGAGTGTTTTTGAAATATAACATGAAATTTAATTGATTTTAAGATGTATATGGTCCATATAAATTCATTTCACAAAAATAATGAGCTCTTGATAACTGGCATGCTTGTTGCCCTAGGAGATCCTAGGTCCATAAAAAGAAACATAACTTGAGTTATATTGATCCAAAACCTATGAAATTTTAACTAAATGTGGGGGGTAAAATTTCAAAAAAAAAAATGGTAGTGTCACTTCCTTACTATACCTGAGGATATATAAAAGTCAAAATGGCATGCCTATGCATGTAAAAGTGTTGAAAAGTAATTCTCAAGAAGCCCAAAAGTGCAAGAACTCAAGTTTTATTGATTTAAATACCTTGAAACTTATTATTTCGGTATTACAAGGTTATATAAATGGAATAAAGTATTTTTTAACCTTTTTATTCAATTCATGAAGTAATTTAAGAAGAGATATCTCTTTCTCAATAGCTTTTCAAGCACTAATAGAGTTCACACCTAAAATTTTTAACTAAGTCTTCATCAATAGCCATGAAGGAAATTATTAAAGGCCTAAAAGTAGATAATATTAGGTATATATTTCATGATTTAACCTTAAATTTAAGTGGTTTAGGTCATAAAGCATGTTCATGGATATTTCAATATAAAATAAAAATGTGAACATGGTCAAAAAGTCATCAAATGAGGTGTTGAAGTTGTGCATAATCAATGCACCATCATAATTTCCACTCAAAAGAAGACCTAAATAACTTAAATAATATAATATCTTCCATCTACACCAAATAAAGGAGAGGAAGTCAAATCAAATAAAGAATTCTCAAAGTGGAATTACATCATCCAAGATTGTAGGAGTTGGTTGAAGACCAAGTGAGGTTTCATCATGCAAATTGATAATAAACAACCTCAACCCTCCAATAATGACTTATACACACCCCTCACAACTTGGAGACTTAAAATAAAGTAGTGATACATTGGAGAAGGAATAATATGTCAATTGAAGTTAGACTTTAGTTATGTTTCAGTTTTTAGCCTTAATGAGGGAATTAATGATAAGTTTGCATGATTATCCCCTCACTAATGACTCATTTCACCATGTGTAATTTATTTTTATAACTAATTTTATATACCTCTATCTGGTCTCGACTTAGCCTTGATAAATTTATAACTTATAAACACCTTCTTGAGCAATAAAGAAATTGGTTTTACCTTTTCATAAGTTGGTTATTATGTGTAATTGATGAATTATTTATGTAATCTTTTGATAATTACAGCCTATCCCTAATTTATATCCAATTTGTTGCACTTTATACAACAAACTTGATCTTATATAGGTTCTAGTTTGTGTCTGTGTGATTTTATCTAATTCATAGTTGTGATGAATGTTATTTGAGCTTCTTAAGACAAGTTGTCATCCTTCTAAGTATTATTATAAGTTGAATCAGTTATACAAAACACTTATGCCTAAGATTCATTGGTGAGTTATGATTTGTGTATGTCTGAGTAATCATTGAGTTCATTCTATATGTGTCCAAGCAATTTGAGGTATTTAATTTTGGTGTATCACCCCAAAGTTAGTCATAGAAGTATAGGAATCTCTCCCTTTTTTTATTGTCAATAAGTAGTTCAGGTGAGGATCAGGGTGATTCATCAAAGTAAATATCCCTCTTTAGAGGTTTACTTCCATTATAAGATACTCATAACCTAGAAATGATTCCACTATATCAATTAGGTGAGGAATCTTTAAGACCTTCCTCAAGGGTGCAACTACAATTTTGACAATAGTTTTTGGCATGCACAGTGGGACCATAGCTTAGAATATTACTAAATATTGGTGTTGGTTTTAGAAATTTATAGTAGAGACATTACTTAGGACCTAACATCTAGTGACTCCATAAGCATACAAACATCTTAATAATATATTAGTGCAATTTTCATGCTAAAAATCACAAGTAGATCAACTACAAAAGGTATTCCTTCTAGTTTTATTGAATTACCTTTGAATTTAACAAAAATAAATAGCTTCTTAAAATCCAAGATATACACCAAACATCCCTCTACCTAAATACATCTGAACTTACCACATAATAGCCCTATATCAAGACTAAATTTCAATATGGTTATTCCTATATATAAAGTTTTTATGACTTTTGATGGTGTTATCCATTTAAATCTTGCCCAATACAATGATATTCCAACCTCAACATTTAAAATTTTACCTTTCTTCATTGGATAATATCAAACCACTCACATAGAGCACATTAGAGATGTGGCTAACCTATCTTCTATGCATCTATAATCCAAGAAAATTTAGATATTAGGTTGCTTATTACATATTTAAAGGGAAAGGATCTATGGTGGTATAGGCACCTTCCTCTCAATTTCATTGCATCTTGGGATGAGATAGGAGCATCCCTTTACAAATAATTTGAGGATAAATTAAACCACCTCTCTCTAGTTGAGAAATTGACTACCATTAAGAGATCTCCCCATGAACTCATGGTTTATTTCAACCTTAGGTTATAAAATACATGGGATAGGATCCCTCTTATGATTATTCCATCTCCTTAATATGCATTCTTTTATTCTTTTTAGAGCTTTAAATAGTGATATATCGATGATGATCTAGTTAATGGGCAAAAAGATACTATTAGATTTATTTGAGGTGGCCATAAGGGCATAAAATAGCCTTATACAAGCTAGAAAACATGTACCAAGTCCTCTTATTCCCATTTTTATAGAATTTTGGCCCATTACACCTTTTTAAATTACCACATTAGCCATAATTCTAGCTTTATATAATCAAGTTACAACTTTTCCTAGCCAATCTAATGAGTTGACTGAACTAAAATGTCTTATGCAATCACTTAGGAATGAAATGGTGGAAATAAAAAGAAAATTAGTTTATTCTAATAGATCATATAAACCTCCTTATCACTATAAATATCAGCCTAATAGGCCTCCTTTTCAAAACTACCATTCAAATAAACCTCTTTACCAAGGACAAGGGCCATTACACAATCTAGTTCATATACCACTATTGATTCAAGTATTCCCTCCTATTCCATAGCTATCATCCCTACTAAAAATAGCCTCATTCAATATAAATAATGGTTTACTCCATTTAAGTAACCCCATAATGAATCCTCTTTCCCAAATGGAGTATTGAATAAAGCTCTAGTTGTGTAAGATATGGCAATGCCTCAATTATCACAAACTATAATTCCACCTCAAAGAGAACTACATGATGGTCAAGGATAATCTAAAGCTATAGTTTTAAATTGTAAATAAGGATATATCATGTCATGAATTATCAAATGGATACAAATAGGGTGACTATCCCAATAGTGGTTATCATAAGAGATAAAAAGAAAGAAATAGATGATACACAAGAGGTACCAAAAACTTTTGATTTGTCTTCTTAATCTTATAAAAATACTAATGAGCATATTTTATCCCCAAAATTACAATAAAATCTAAAAAAAAGGTTGTTAGAGGTAATTCAATATCTGAAACTTCTCATAATCAAGAGAGCATTATTATTCTAAAGGGGTAGCCAAGGGTTGATGGCACTCCTCTTAACATCATAGACCAAATGGAGAATGAACATGTAATCATACAAATGTGATAGACTTTAAATATTCTGGGATAAAATGATTTTCTTGAAGAAGAGCTCTCTAATCTCCATATCTCAGTTGGATTAGCAAGGAAGGAAAGTGTGATTCTCACTAATTCTAGATAGCTTATTAATTAAGAGGTAAAAACTATTAAAGAGAAGGTATATCCATTAAAGGCTTAAGTATATCCAATTAAATATGGTAAACCTCCTCCTTTATACCTTTCTTTGATTATTGGTGATAATCTAGTTCACAATTGTATGGTTGATAGTGATGTTAGTAGCACACTTATTTTAAAATAGATAGCTAATAAACTTGGATTGAAATATGAGTCAAACATAAAAAGAGTGATAAAATTATATGGTATAACTACCAAGTCAGTAGGATTAATTAAAATATTTTATTCACTTTGCATGCTTTCCCAAGTCTTTATAGTCTTCAAGATGTTGTAGCTGATTTGCCACCATATTTTGCATTATGCTTTCAAGAGACTTCATAGTAAATATTGGAGGGTACCTATATTAAGATTATTCATAATTGTTTTTTATAAAAATATATGGTACCTATATTAAGGTTGTTCATAATATTTTTTTATAACAAGATATGGTACTATAATTACTATAAAATCATAACCTATTTCCAAATTTCATATAAAACCTTACATTCCAAGCATTACCAATGTGAATTGTATTATACTTCATGAGAAGGAGCATTTAAGTGATCAATATCCAGACACCCTTATTTTAGGAATTCATAATATTTTCCTTGATTAGTGGGAAATTTAAAACCATGAGTATGATCTTTACAATCTGATTAAAGAAGGTTTTGGAATTTATTGTTTGCATGAAGAAAGAACATCTACACCAACTCTGGTCAAGCCAAGTGAGTCTAGTGAAGGATTGTGTAAGTTATTATTTGATGGATCAAGGGATAAAAATGGATCATGGGATATAATTATGTTGATTTATCCATAAAATCAAAGTTACTACTCTTCAATCAAATTTATATTTGGCTGTAATTGAAATTTAGATAAGTATGAGGCACTCATACATGGTCTTCAATGGGCAATAAAGGTAGGAGTAAAAATATCAAAAATGTTTGGTGATAGTAGATGGTTGTACATCAAGTTAGAGGTTATAATTTGTATTAAAACTTTCTATTCAATTCATATAAACATAATTTTTGGGATCTCATAGAAAACTTTGAAGCTTTCAACATGCAGGCTATCCCAAAAGGAAAATAAGCATGTTGATTAGTTAGCATCCATAGGAACTTAATTTTACATTATTAATGATATAAAAAATGATAAATGTCAATATAACATCAAGGTAGTGGTAAGCACTTCCATCGTAGATAATTTTTTGAGTTGGTAAGTGTTTAAAGATGATAAAAAAATAGCATGTTTTCTTCAAGAAGAAGCTGAATTCTCTTCTAGAAATCAGAATAAATTGTAGCAATAGTATGAGGATCAGATTTTAAATTTGAATACCAAAAAAATACCCCAATTAATTGTCACAATTGAGATCATAATCAATATTTATTACCAAATTAATAAATATAAAGTGAGGATGTCTGCAAAGGAAGAAAACTATGAAGGCATTGCCATTTTCAAAGATAAGATTCTCAAACTTGGAAATGTATGTTCAAAACATGAAAGACAATCATTTGTTGAGTTGTGCCAAGATTTCATTGTTGTTTTTTCTTGGGAATATAGTTACCTCAGGGGGTTTGATCCAATACTGTATCAAAATTCTATAGATCTAGAATCTAATGCCAAACTAGTATGACAAAGGTAAAGTCCTATTAATCCAAATATGGAATCTTTGATGAGAAAAGAGTTGACCAAGTTGATTGATTCAAGAATCAAATTTACCATCAAGCATTCCTCATGGGTTTTAAAACTTGTGCCTATAAGGAAAAATAATGGAGAAATAATTTTATGAGTGGATTTCAAAAAATTTAACAAGGCTTCCTTAAAGGATCGCTACCCTTTTCCATCCATGGATCAAATTCTAAAAATAGTAACAGGGTCTAAGTAGTTTTCTCTTCTTGATGACTATAGTGGGTATAATCATATTTTGGTAAGAGAACAAGACCAATTTAAAAAAACATTCACCACTAAATTAGGAACTTATGCTTATAGTATAATTCCCTTTGGATTGTCAAATACAAGTGCTACATTTCAAATAGCCATGGACATAGATTTTCAAGGTTTGTTAAATGAGATAATTTTGGTATATCTAGATGACATAACTGAGTTTTCAAAGAATTTTAATGATCATTTGAGTCATCTTAAGTATATTTTTGAAATTTTTAGGTAATTTTGGGTCTCTTAGCCCAAAGAAATGTGTCATTTCTATCCATGAAGACAAGTTACCAGTCCATGTTGTTTTAAAGCAAGGATTTGTCATTAATCTTAAAAGGGTAAACTTCATCTTATCCTCGTCTTTGCCTCAACACAATAAGGGATTAAAAATATTTTTGAGTAAAATCAACTTTCTAAGAAGGTTCATTTTTGATTTTACAAGTTTGTCGAAGCCACTAATAGCCATGTTGAATAAAATTAGAATGTCAGTTGAACCAAGGAAGGAAAGAATAGCTTTGAGGCCATCAAGCAAGCCATTACCTAAGAAATTAAACTTGTAAATCATGATCTCTTAAAGGATTTTATATTACATAAATTTTTAAGTTTAAAGAATATTTTAGATATGTTGACCCAATAGAATGATGAAAAGTTAAAGTATCTAATTGCCTTCTTTAGCCAAGGTTTGCAAGACTATGAGGTGAGGTATAACTTTATGGAAAATTAAGTACTTTCACTTATTATAAGTCTAAAAAAATTTAGACTTATTATTTCAAACAATAATTTTCATGTTATGGTATCTCACCAAAGTATGAAGGACATCTTGTTGAGCAAATATTTCAATGATAAGAGGGTTGGTTGGATCACAAAAGTGATGGAATATGATGTGGACTTCAAGGTAACCAAGATAATAAAAGTTAAGGGGATATGTGAACACTTATCTTTAGATTTATAAGATAATAAGGAGGTTGTAATATCACTCCAAGATGAACCACATGTAGGTGCGTCTTCATCTCCTATAATTTAGACACAAGAGATGATCCATTATTTCATATTGGTATGTTACCTCAAGGTTTGAATAAGATAAAAATAAGGTATTTTAGACTTAAATCTATTATGTTTGTATTTATTTATGGTGTGTTATTCAAAAGATACATTGATGGTATTCTTATAAGGTGTGTAGAGACAAATTAGATTAATAAATTACTAGAAGAGTTATATGATGGTTTTTTAGGAGAGCATTATGCTCCAAGAACTACAGCTCTCAAAATCATGAAAGGGGGATACTATTGGCCTAGTGTTTTCAAGTATTTATATGAATGGGTTAATAAATGCAAGAAATGTTCCTTCTTTATGGGCAAAGATAAGCTTTCAGCCTTCCCTCTTCACCCCATTTTAGTTGAGTAACCATTTATGCAATGAGGATTGGACTTCATAGGGGAAATCAATCCA
The DNA here is from genome assembly GCA_037957365.1 of Torreya grandis. Classification (NCBI taxonomy): domain Eukaryota; kingdom Viridiplantae; phylum Streptophyta; class Pinopsida; order Cupressales; family Taxaceae; genus Torreya; species Torreya grandis. The sequence continues at coordinate 2,898,120 of JARHVA010000264.1, read as the reverse complement.
CCATAAAGCTTGGGACACAAGTGGATACTAACCAAAATAGATTACTTTATTAGGTGGACTGAGATAATTGCTTTGAAAAAAGTAAATGAGGCTAATATTCTTGACTTTTATGAAAGGATTATAACTAGGTTTGGAGTCCCTTTTACCATCATATCAGATAATGTCTTGGCATTTCTTGACATCAAAATAACTGAATGGGTTATAAGAAATGGAATTCAATTGAGTAAATCTTCAAATTACTTCCCTCAAGGTAATGGAATTGCTGAATATATTAAAAAAACCTTCTAAAGATCATCAAAATAACTTTGGAGGATAATTAGAGGTCATGGCACACAAAATTGAAATTGGCCTTATGGGTTGATAAGATTACTCCTAAAAGGTCTATTGGTAATTCACCTTACAAGTTTGTCTATGGTAGAGAGGTGAGATTATTGATATCCCTTGAATTAATAGACTTAGAGATATTAAACTAATTTTATATTATTGAAGATGGAGCCATGGAATCAAGATATACAAATCTAATGGAGTTAGAGGAGATAAGAAACCAAACCATGCACATAATGGAAATTCATAAAACATAAGTGAAATAGTATTTTGAAAATAAAGTAGTGGTAACAAATTTTCAATAAGTATACATTGTCCTCAAATGGGATGAGGATAGATAAAATCTAGGTAAGCATGCCAAATTTGACACAATATGGAGTGGTCTTTATGTCATTTCCAGCTACAAATCACATAATGATTTTTAGTTGTCAAAATTGAAGGAGGAAGAGATGCCAATCCTAGTTAATGGGATATTTATCAACAAATTTTATTGAGGTGAAATTTCATCTTGTACATAGTATATTTAGATGTTACTTTCCTCCAAGTGTTGTTATGTACATGTTTAATTAGTAGTTGTAGTAGTTTTCAATCCCCTAAGTGTTTTTCCACAAGTATTGTTGTTTCTTTGAGGACTCACTATTCAATTTTAGTTTTTTATGAGGAAGGTACAATAGTTTTTATCATGTTTAGATCATATTTGGTGATGATTTTCATGACTCCATACCCAATGGACTTCATAAAGTAGCTGGTCTTTTGCTTAACAAGTAAGTAAACTTACAAAGGTTACCAAGAATGTTGACCTTTTTAGTCACCATTATTTTCATCATTGAGTATGTTAAGTTCATAATGTATTTTATCATAATTTTAATCCTTTAATTAGTGTCAATATACTTAGTGAATTCATATTGAGGTTATATTGAGATTTCCCCTTAGTCTAGGAGGATAATTGCAAGAAATAAGCATTTATTGTGCCCTCCTAATATATTTTAAGACTCTTTTGTAAAAGTTAAGGTATTTTTGAAAAAATTAGTGTTAGTTTTATTTTAATAAATTTCATTCATGTACACCATAGATATTATTAGTTACATTTTGGTCTTCATAACCACTTCTTGGTTGACCATCTCAAGCTTTTAAAGCACGTCAAGGTGTGAGTAAAGGAAATTAAAGGTAGAATTGCAAGAAAATGAAGGATGGTACATATTTTTAGTTGAAGAATAAATTTAAAAACTTTAATCAAGTATTTGGAGATATCATTCATGCATCTACAATAGTTGTGAAGATCTTTTGGTGCTCCAACTCATATACAAGGATGTATGGGTAGTTTTCATACATTTTCAAAGGCAAAAGATTGGATTTTTATTGGTTTCCAAGTGGGTAAAGGATTATGAATGGATTTATAAAAAAATTGGTTATTTATTTAGACATTTTTTAGTTGTTAATAACTCAAACTATACTTTAATTATGCTAACATAGTTCAAATCTCTCTCAAAATTGATTTTCAAGCTTAAAATTACCTCAAAACCAACATGATATCTTGGTGGAGATTATTGCATGGATCATAATGGTTGATAGTATGGTTTAATAGGGTTTTTTAATCTCATATCATGGTTTTTAGTATAATAAATAGGATTGGAGATTTATGAACAATTTTTAAGAAGCAAGATTGCTCCAAAACCTTTTAAACCCCTATTTAGAGAGCATGAAGTTTGAAATTTTGATATTTTGAAGTGTTTTTAAGATTTATAAATAATTATGAATGATTTTAATTCCATATAAATTATATAAAGACACATTATATGAAGTTACAAGCATCAACAAAGGTTTTATACATATAAAATGGACCTAAATGACAAACATGAATGACAAATGAGCACATATATGCCTGCAGACCTAAAAGTGTGTTTTTGGAGTGTTTTTTAAATTGAACATTAAATTTAAATAATTTTAATATGTCTAAGGGTAAATAAATTAATTTAATAAAAATAATTATCTTTTAATTCCATTTATAGCTCAAAATATTAAAAAAATACCAAATTGGCATGCTTACTACCCTAAGAGATCCTAGGTCCACAAAAAGAAGCATAATTTAAGTTTTATTTATCCAAAACCTATGAAATTTTAATTGAAGGTTGGGGGTAATAATTTATAAATTTTGGTGGTGGTCTCATGTACATATTTTATTTGAGGATATATATATATATATATGTAAAAATTATAGGCATGTGCATGTAAAAGTGTTGAAAACTAATTCTCAAGAAGCCCAAAAGTATAAAAACTCAATTTTTATTAATCCAAATGCCTTAAAAATTTGTATGTAGCTGTTCTAAGGTTGTATCAATGAAACAAAGTGTTTTTTAACCTTTGTATTTCGTTAATTAAGTAATTAAACAAGATATATCTCTCTTTTAAGAACTTCTCAAGCACTAATCAAGTTCACACCTACAAATTTAAACTACGTCATCATCAAGAGACATGAAGGACATTATGAGAAGCCTAAAATTATCTGATATCAGGTATATGTTTCATTATTTAACCTTTAATTGAATTTTTTTAGGTCTTAAAGCATGTTCATGGAGCTTTCAATACAAAATAAGAATTTGTATATGGTTAAAAAGTTATCAAATGAGGACCTGAAGTTGTGCATAATAAATGCACCATCATAATTTTCATTCAAAAGAAGACCTCAAAAATCTCAAGAATATCATCTCTTCCCTTTATGCCAAAATCAAGGAGAGGAAGTAAAATCAAACAAGGACTTCTTAAAGTGGATTTTCATCATGTAAGATTGTAGGATTTGGTTGAAGATAAAGTGGTGTTTCATCATGCAACTTGATCTTCAACAACCTCAAGCCTCCAACAAGGACTTATGCACCTCGCTCACAACTTGGAAAATTAAAATCAAGTAGTGATACATTGGATAAGGAAGAAGATGTCAATTGAATTTAGACTTTAGTTATGTTTTAGTTTTCATCCTTAATGAGGGAATTGATGATAAGTTTACATGTTTGTCCCCTCACTAAAGACTCATTTCACTATATGTACTTTATTTTTATAAGAAATTTGATATACCTTTATCTAGTTTTGGCTCATTCCTAACAAATTTATACTTGTAAACACCTTCTTAAGCAACAAAGAAATTGATTTTACATTCTTATATGTTGGTTATTGTGTGTAATTAATGAATTATTGATGTAAGCTTGTGATATTTACATCATATCCCTAATTTATGTCCAATATTTTACACCTTTATGCAAAAAACTTGATAAAATGTAGGTTTTAGTTTATGTCTTTAAAATTTTATGCAATTATAGTTGTGATGGATGATATTTGAGATTTCTAACATAAGTGGTCATCCTTCTAAGTATTGTTATAAGTTGAATCCTTTCTACAAAACACTTATGCCCAAGATTCATTGGTGAGTTATGAGTTGTGTATGTGTGAGTGTTATTTGAGCTCATTTTTTGTGTGTCTAAGCAAGTTGAGGTATTCAATTTTGGTGTATCACCCCATAATTATTCATATAAGTATAGGAATATCTCTTTATTTTCATTGTCAATAAATAGTTTAGGTGAGGATCAAGGTGATTAGTCAAGGGAACTATCCCTCTTTACAGGTTTACTTCTATTATAGGATACCCAAAACTTAAAAGTGATCCCATTATATCAATTGGGTGAGGAATATTAAATACATTCCTTAAGGTACAACTAGAATTATGACAACATTCACATTGAAAATAGAAAGCTAAGGTTTTGTCATTTCATCAAGATCAAATAGTCCATGACCCATATTTGAATGCACCAAAGTGAAGTCAAAGCTAAATCTAAAATAATCCAAGTGGTCACATCCTATTTTATATGATATTCTATATAAAACACTTGTATTGAACCTATATGGCAGTATTGACATAACCATCCCAACTTAATTCAATCATCTAGAAAGCCAAAGGCACTAGATCTAGAATCTGACAATTGTTCTAAGATTAACTTCCCACTTACTTTCAACCTATACCAGATCCAACATTTGCATTAGCATCAGAACTAATTTAGTACCTTGATTTATGTCATTTATATATCTAACATAGTTTTACTTTCTATTTATAACTTATCTTAGTTTAATAAATTTACCATATGGTACATCTAAGTTTAATATAGTAATTAGTCTATTGTAGATCTTATATTCACCTTTGTACCCTATCATTTTTATATCATTAACCTATATATCCAAGTAGGATCTACATCTAAATTAGGGTTAAACATTTGGTGAACATGATCTTTAAACATCAAACCCTAGGTCACTTAGGGTTTTTTGATTTTTTATTATTATTTGTACTTTGTTGAAAATTTTAATATTTTCATTTTTGAAGTAATAGAAAATGTTAGTGAAAAAACTTGATTCCAAATGGAATATCAAAAAGCATTGATTACTCATCTTAACAATAACAAAGGCTTAATAGATGCATTCTTATATGTTACAAGAGATGAAATAAGTAAACAAGATAAAACCAATGCTACCTCACCTAGTAATGGTGATTATTTAGAAGGTATTATAACTCATCCCACACTTATCAATCCACATACATCGAATGGGGAAATGGATTATGTGTTTCAACCTTTGTTCCCTAAAACTACTATTGATACATCTATTATAAACTTACTCATTATTTCAACACAGATACTGGTTTCAATGTCTATTATCATATGAAATAGGAATCCAAGGGAAAAGATGCATTAGTCACTTGTTAGTGTAATCAAACATCCAAAAAACTTAGAACAAATAATTTTCAATCTTAGATAATAAGGGGATCTTAATAATAAAAAGATAATTTCAAAACACAAATAGAATAATAAGAGACAAATTAATTTTACCTTCCTTGTAGCTCAAATAACTTGTTGAGATGGTAGTTGGCTTGCATAGATTATGTCCAAATAGAGTCATTGTTGGTGCTCTTTATTTGAGGGAAGCAACTCCCCTTTGTCCAATATGGTTTTGGTCTTGGAATGTATTGGTTTATGAAGATTATCTTATAAATTTTGCATAATAACTTTTGATAAAAGAGCTTGTTAAAGTTATACCTACATAATAACACTACAAAAAAGCTTGTTGGAAGTGAGTGTGAGGCCTTATATTTAAAGGTTTCAAACTAACCCAAACCTAAGTGTGATTATGTTTAGGCTAAACCTAGTTTAGACTTTGGATTCCAAATGCAATAAATAATTTCCTTAACTATGCATTAATGGAGGTATGACTATATAGTTCTCATTTTTAAGTCATTTGTGTTGATATTTTATAATCTTGAATTTTAGGATGATGATAACATCATGACCTCATTTCCCTTTGATATTTTTTGAATTTTTATTTTTGGAAATTATATATTCACTAATTTAACATGAATTATTTAAATAAGTATTTAATTTTATTTCTTTGGTTAATTAATTATACTTAGGATTTTTGTCATTTCAAGAATTTGATCAAGTGCCCCACTTAATTAGTCAAAACTATCAATTTGCTAAGCTAAAACCTAACTGTGGATGAATTTACAAGAGGTTATAATTGTGTATAATGTAATACCCTAAATAGGGATGATTTAATGCAATTTAAGGCACTTACATCTAATGTATAAATTAAATTGGGATGTTTAGTAGTTTTTAGGCTTAATTTGCATAGTTTAGTAAAAACCAATCTAAAATCCACTTAGAAATGAATGTGGTCAACAAGGAGTGTCTACATTTTGCCCTTACTTGAGTATTAATTACAATATGTGGGAAGAGTAACATATTCTCAAAGAATGAAAAAAAAAATATGCTTTGGTTAATGCCCCAGAGGATGATTGATTATCCATGGATTCCCCCTCAAGGGATCAGGCGTAAATAGTGTCATCGAATGGGCCTTCAAAAAGAATAAATGATACAATCTAGTGATAATGGGGATGAAAATAATGATTTGCCTAAAGGTATTTATAATCATTATCATAGTTAATATGCCTCTATAGGGTAGAAGGGTCAAAATAATGATTGCCCAAAGGTGGTTTTAATCATTATCATAATGAAGATGCCCCAGTAGGGTAGATGTAAGCATGATACAATTCTATTTTTCCCTAGTAGGGTGGTTGTGATTAGTGAAGGTCTATATAAGATACCCCATTATGGAAAAACTAATGAAGGGAGATCATGTAATAAACCCATAATCATGGATTAGCATTGAGTTGGCATAGAGGACAAGTATGAATTATGGCTATCTACTAATATAGAGATGTATATCCTAGCTAACAATGATTACTATCCATTTATGGTTTAGTTACTATGTGTTTGGGTGGTTTTTGGATAGGTTTGATTTAAACAAGGGTAATTACTACTGATATCATTGTTTGATGGATCCATTTGGACTGATGTTTATTATAGATTGTGATATTAAGCATCATAGTTATAGACAACTATAATAATAATAATGTGTATATTAAGCATGGGAATATTAATTTAAATTCAAATATAAATTAATTAGGTGTAATATATTAATAATAAAATCCCAAGTGTGAATATAATGAAATATACTCAGTGTAAGAATGAATACAAATATTCAAAACTCAAGTACAAGATATGGTTAATCAAGACTCAAGTGTAAACATAATGTAATAAACCTACAGCAATTAAGGGGAAGGGAGATGTATGCACCTAAATTCACTTTCTTACATTATTATCACTAATATTCCTATTATTCAACACTAATTCCACTTAATCTAATTTATCCCACTAGTAAATCACCCCTTTTATTTATTTGTCTAATATCCCCCTTATATTATTCTTAATCTACTAACCTTATTCATTCCCACTTCATTATTAATTTATCCTAAATATCCATTATCCTATCCTAATCCTATTTTACCTATTATTTAGGAATTTTAAATTCTCATGACCCACCTACCCACCTATTTAATCCCATCCTAGGCTCTCCTACACCCCTTGTCCCTAATCCATATCTAACCTCCCTCTAATCATCATTAAACCCTAAGAAGATTCTAGAATTGGAGGATTATAGAATCCTCTCTATTCTAACCCCTCCTCTCTAGAAGCCTCTAAATTTAGAGGCTTCTAAGGAATTTTAAATTCCTTGGATAATCCTCAACCTTTGATCTCCCCAAAACCAAGTTTGAATATCCATCATTGATTCCTCCCTTCAAAATCTATTTAAACCACTCCTCTCCTCTATTGGAGCCATATTAAGAATCCATAAAAAATCCATGCCAAACTAATCATCAAGCATCCTTCATCAACAATCCAACATCATGCCATCATAGTGTCCAAAATCTGATTCAAGGTAATCAATCTCAATCCAATCTTCTTATTTAAAATCTATGTATCATGGATTATATCACTTAAATTTAGGATTCTAATGTTTTTTTAAATGGTTTATTTATCTATTTGCATTTAATTCTAACAGCTCTATCACTTTAACTAGGTAGTTGGTTATTTAGGTTGATTAAATTTCATGATTTAATCCATATATCTCAAAAATCATCTACATTTTGGTGACCACAATAGGACATTCACTCCCAAACTAAAAATTCTGCATCCTCGAAGTGTTTTTTCTAGCTTGCAGGTCTAATTAGATCAAGGAAAATTTTGAAATTTTGAAATTTTGTGTGCACAAGTCCAAGTTGTGATATTTCTCTGGTATTCATAACTTTTCAATTGTGATTATGTCTCAACACTCGTGATTTTTCACTAACCTATGGCTTAATCACTAATGGTTTTGTTTTTTTTATAGGTTTTTACCTTTCAACAAAACTGTAACTCATGAATCATGACTTTGTATAAAGAGTTATGATTTTGAATATATAGTAGCGATTTTATCTAAATACTAATAGTTTTTGGGTTTTGAAGGTTTTAGTCTTTAGGCAAAATCACAAATTTGAAAGTCACAACTTTGACCTATAAATCATGACATTACAGTTGAGATTCATGATATTACTAATCATTAAAATCACTAATATTTTTCCATTATTTTTAACCTATAGGTCATATTCTGATAGTCTCTATTTTGAGGTTAATCATCACTAAGTCTACAATATAATACCTGTCTTTGAATTTTTAAGAGGGTTTTGATATAAATGCATATTTGTTACTAACCCCATTCTACAAAGGGATTTTTTTATATGTGTAATTTTTGAATTGGTAGGGTGTAGTAGGGAGGAGGCCAAGCTAGGAGACCATAAAAAGGTAAAATAAACACATATCCCTTGCCTTTTTTCATCTTTCCATAAAACAATAGATCACAAAAAATTTGGAATCATGACTTTTCCCTGTGAAATCAAGGTATTGTAGGCCCAGTAGTGCTTTTACAATTTTAATTTAATTCTATCAAAATTTTACCAATTATCATACTTGAAATAGTATAGGGAAGATTTAAGACCTAAACTAACTAAAAGTACTCTTTTATAGTCTTAGATCCTACCCTCAAACATCTTCATTTAAAATTTTTTAGATATGCTATAATCAGTTTCTAATCTGACATTAATCATCTATAAATAAGAATTTTTTAACATCTAAACAACTAGTCTTAACCTATCTAGTTATCTATTCCTATCAATCAGTTCTAATCTTAAAGTTTTATAGTTTATCACAAAAATGCAACTCTCATTTTATAGTCAGTAGCAGTATTGCCATTTGCAGTAGTGGTTTTGTAGTATATAACAAAATCATTAATCTCAATTTCTCTTTAAGAGTGATTTTATTAGTTTGAGTCATGATTTTGTCTAGCTATCATGGTTTTTAGGCTAACCATCATGGTTAAGATAAATTTTACAAGATCACAACTCATGATCTATGATTTTTCTCTAGAGTAGTGTTATTATTGTTTCTGGTTATGGTTTTGCACTATGTAGTTACAATTTTACATTCAAAATTGTATTTTTTAGAGTCATTTTTTTGTGATTTTTGAGTCATTTTGGGCCTCCCATAAGGCCTAAATTACCTTTTAAATTGAGGGATCTACCCCTCAACCCTACCCTATACTAAAATAGGGAGCATGTCAGGGGTGTTACCCCTAGACCCCACAAGGGGTGCTACTCCTTAACCCCACTGAGGGCTATCATCCCCAAACCCTTGTGTCATGGCCTACTCACCCAAAAGGAATTATAAAGCCAAATCATATTTTTTAGGGTTTTTTATTAAACTAACATCTTGTTTCTTACAAGGGAGAATTTTGATTGGCTAACATCCTCTTTTATAGGTCATATTTTGGTCTAACATCATTTATCTTGTAATTTTTCCCTTAAGATTATCGATCAAACTACTAATACTTGTCTACAGGTTACCTCTTTTTAGTGTCACTTAAAATTCTAACTATGTTCTTACCAGTAACATATCAAAGACTCCTTGTGGTATTTTGAAAATAATTTTTAAATCATTATGATCATTTTGTCTTGTATATATCATTTTAATCATCTTATTGTGTGTATATCTCTTTGTTAAGTATATTCTTATCTTTCATCTTGTATATATAATAAATCTTAATCTAATTGATTAATTAATATTTTTAACTACATGTTTATATCCTGAAGGGCTACATTAGGTGTATACTCTCCCATTTTCATCCTTGTGATGATTCTTAGGGGATCAAAAACTACCTATAAACCCTTCCATTCCCTTTTTCTTTTTCTAGGGGAATAGTGATTATGGATTTCACCACCATGCACTAGTCCAAAATTTATGTTTTAGTAGAGTCTAAAAATTAGGAGAGTTATAACTATGCACTTAAGTGGAATTCCCCATAAAGGGTTCCATAGAGTGAGGGGTGGTTAATCTCCAAGATACAAGGTGATCAAATAACATCTTATACAAACTTGGGCCCCATTGTACCTTCATGTATATAGAGGATGCACCTAGATAACCTTATGAAAACCTATCATAGGATCCTTTAGTTGTAATAGGTTTACCACTATAGGAGTTAGTATTAACTCTAAAGTAGTCATCATATGCAATTAGGGTTGAAAAGGTTTAATAGATTTTGTAATGGGTCACTAGCCTATAGCTTCACCTATGAAGCTATTAGATGGTGCAAACATCAAGTTACACACCCATCAATTTACTAATCATAGGTTATGTGGTTCACTTGCTTGGGTGTGTGTTATTTTAAACCCATGTTGTTTATGATTCGAGTCATCCTTCACTCAAACCTATACACACCTATTTAGGCCATTGCATAATCCATCATCTTGTACATACTTACATCATCATTTTATCATCATCTTCTTGTACATACCATCTTGTATATCCTTGCATTGTCCTACCTCCCATCTTGTCTTCATCCCTTCTTAGTCTAACCATCTCCAATCATCATTTATCATCCCCCATCACCTACATATTCCAATCATCATCTTTTATATCCTTATATTACCCTCTTGTACATATCATTTTTCTCTTGTACATCATTTTATCCCCTCTTATTATTAGAACCACTCCTCATTAGTCACACCCCCATCACCAATATATTATCTTGTATATCCTTGACATCATCATATACATATTATATTTGACTTACTCTCATCCTATTCTAACCATATCCACCCATCATTGGTCATCATCCCATCACTCACATACCTTTATCATAATCTTGTATATCTCTATCCTACTTCTTTGTACATATCTATATTCTCTTATACATCCTTCTAATCACATCATATCCTATCCTCACTCATCATTGGTCATACCCCTACCCTATCATAATCACATTTTACCTCATCCATATATTTTCCTAAGACCATACCCAATCATTTATCTTGATCTTGTCATCACCCATCTACTCTAACCTCATCTTACGTTATCCTAGTTGGCTTTCTAGGTCACACCTATGTCCATACCATCCACATCCCATTCATATTACCTTTGATCATTTTATCACCACCTATCTATATTTTTCCTTACCCCCATTAGCCTTCCCATCTTCATCACATAATCACATTTCATCTTATCTTAAGAAAATTAGTCTAAAGCTTGAGTTAGTCCTTTTATCCTATCCATATAATTTTATCATCCTAGTCAAACTATCACTCATCACTCAGTCAGGAACCATACCTAGTCAATATACTATTAGCATCTTATCACTTTATCAATCTCAATCTATAAAACCCATCATCATCAATCTAGTCTTTATCATTCTTGCCTATTCATAACTAGCACCCATCATATTATCATCTTACTAGTTGTAATCTAGGCACCCATCACAATCTTCAATCCTTTTGCTAGTTTGAATACTAGGCATTATTGATAGGTCATTAGCACCTATTGCACTATTCATCTAAAATATGATTTTAGTCTTTAATTATTCCATCTTCATCATCACTTATCATACTAGCCCTATCATCAGACCTAGCTTCTCTACTCCCACATTGGTCCTCTTTATTATCCATAGCTATTTATCCATCACCATGGAGTTAGACCCCACTTTCATTGACCAATACATAGTTTCCCATAAGGATGAGATCCTCTTGAAGTTACTTATGATGGGTGTACCACTCCCCAAATGTATTGACCCCCTTTAATTCGTTGCACCTCTCATCCAATCCCTTTCATGTGAATCTCACAATAATCCTCCATCCACTAGTCATAAACCATCAACTTCTCCTTCCAATACTAGTAAAGAGAATCCTATCTTGGCCAATTTTAATCCATCCACCTAGTCCTATCAACAATCATTTGATCTAAAACCCAATGCTTCCACAACCAAGTCAAAAAATGAAATGGGTCCATATACCCCTCTTCCTATGTATTTAGAATCCATTTTAAAACAACTCATCATTGCTAACATGATGTTATATCCACCTATCTAATATCTTGATCCCACTAAGCCTAAGCCTCTTAGTATAAATCAAACCAATACTATCCATATCATCAAACCTAGGGGCATATTATTAATAGATGTCATCCTTTCCAAGACTTTGTCTAATACCTCATCAATCATAGAAACATAATAATTGAGGATGAACCAGTCTCCATCCTTGAGTGCACAAGAAGAGGAATGCCAAGATTTTGTTCCTAATCAAGCCCTTCCCTCTCCAAGCCAAGGTCAAGACACCACTCCCATATTCAAATCCTCCATCACAACTAAGTCTATTCCCCATGAGCCTAACCCTCCCATCTCTCATGAATCCTTCCAAGGCCCTCTCTTTTATAAATTTATCACTCCTCTACCCTTTTATCCTCATCCACCATATCAAAAAACCCTTGATGAGAGGTCAATTATAGATAATGAATCCACTACTAATAGCATTGCATCTCATAAATTAGATTCAGTATCAGATCCAACACAAGTATTATCTACATCAAGATCATGTGTAGTACCAATATTTGAATAAGATTCCTTATCAAAAACATCATCCCTTATCGATTCATGGTAGATACTAATAATACCTATCTTTTTAAGGATACTCATAATTTAGATACCTCCACTACATCACTAGGCATACCTTTAGATCCCAATCAAGATGATGAATTCATAACAAAGTTAGTACAATCTTTATCTATTTAAGATTGCTAGAGTGAATTTGATCTTATTTTGGATGTGTCCACTACTGTTAGTCCTTGTGATCCTTTTACTAATCTTGAGACAATTTTATTCAATGTCAAAATTAGGTCTCCTAAGAACCCCTATGAGAACCATGTTGCCCCATCACCACTCATTGACCTCATTATACCATATCCACCACCTTCATCCATCATGGAATCTTTTCTCCCTATTGATGATCACCTAATCACTTCCCTCTATAAGGATGAATAGGAACATATACTATTGGATCCTTCCTTGAGTAATATCATATGTGCCACAAATTCAAATGTCTAAGACCATGATCCAAAAGTCAATCATAATACTCAAGTTATCCTTGATCCTATTAGTCAAATTCAAGAAGATTTCAATCATCAACCTAATATGAATATGTCTTCCCCTAGTGAAGCCCAATATTAGGTACTAGAGGAATGTCAAAGTCAAAATAATCATTTATCAAGTCAAAAATTAGTCTCCCCTGGTGAAACCCAAAATCAAGCACCAAGGGGTAGTCAAAATCTAAATAATGTCAAAAGCATGAATGATCATCCATCAAGTGATTATATGAAAGAGGAATCATAAATTCAAAGTGTCTTGGATATCCTATAGTATTTTTTCACATGAAACCAATCAAATGAAGCATGTCTCACATCTCCTACAATGTATGTGATTTTGAGTCCTAATCTTCTACCACCCACCACCCCATCCTATCATTCATTTTAGTCATAATCCTCTATTACCCATCATACTATCCTATCTTAATCTTATCATCCATCAAAATTAAACTCTAATCAAATCCATACCTCACATCAACTCCCTAGGCAACATTGTCTCTCTTGGGGGCAATAATGATGCCTACTCTAGATATTAATAGGGCTCATACTCAAAAATCATAAAAATTCACATATACCCTAATACACTTAGTGGTAGTAGCATGATTCTGAGATCACACTTCTCTATAATATGTTTTGGCTAAATGATCCATCAAGTGTCTACACCTTACATCTCACCCATCATCTAATAAATCAAGATGTCAAATCAAAAATTCAAAAAAATAAGGAAAAAAAGTTCATTCATTCAATGGTGAAAACTAATCTTTTGTCACCTTGGGCAAGTACCATGATAAAAACTAGTTCTTGACATCATGGTAAAATAATCAATTGTCTACATTGTACCTCAACACTTAGGGGGGAAAATCCATCAATCCATCCCTTATACACCCCCTCCATGGTTCTTTATCCATTATCCACCATCATATCATGCATCCCATTATGTCCTTCTTTATCATCTTGACCTTCATAAGTAAGTAGAAGGTGTCTTGAGAAGTAAAATCATCTTGGAAAATCCTCCAATTAAACACTTGAGTAACTATAGAACATCTAGTTCCTTCATGATGTGATCATTGGTGATCCCTAGTCCATTCCTCCTTAGTCCCCATCACCCTCATCCTTTTGTCATCTTATCCATCATTCTATCCATCCTTATCCTATTTTCTAGGCTTAGTATTCCCTTTGCTAGTAACCCCATTTGTATAGTGTATATACATGTCCCAAAAACACTAAAATTTGAAATATGTCAAAAAACCAAAAAAAAACTAAAAACATAAGATTTGAAAAAGCCAAAAATATTCCATGATACTTTGTCTTATGCCTAATCCCCTAGTCATATCCATCTCCATCCATCTCATATTTTCCCATATTTGGATACCACATTTCATCTTGGAATGAAATCAGAGTGGTAACCCATCTCCCCATATCTTCCTCATCCTTTTGACTAAGTGTTATTAACACACATCCTTGTCAAATAATTTAATCTGATACCCATCACTTCTTTATCATTGCCTCTTCATATCAAACACTCATCAACTCATTTCTTCGCTAGTATGAAAGGTAATTAATCCCATCACCTTTTTAATCATTACCTCTTCATACCTAGCACTCATATAATCACTCTTTGCTAGTATGAAATTTATTTGATCCTATCATCTCATAGTTTCCTTGTTAGATCAAACTCTTGCAGGGCTTTGTCTATTGGTAATCCTTGGTCATCACTTTTCTCAATCACCTTCTTTGGAAGTTTTTGATTCAATTTCAATACCAAATTAGTCTTCATATCCTAAACTAAGGGCAAAATCTCATCCATATCCTCATCCAAGTCCTTATCCTTATCCTAATATTAATCATGACTATCCTATCCAAATCTAATTTTATCCTACATCATAATCATCCTAGTCCAACCCATTATCCCATCATTAGATAAGACATTGTGACACTGCATGTAGATACTCGTGTGTGTTACTTTTTTTTTGTCTTGTTTATCTTATGTTCTATTTTCATTGTCTTTTTGTCTATTGGGAAATAAACATGGATGTTATGAGGGCAAAAGTCCCTTCAAGGATGCAGAATTCATTACTTGCCTGCATACTTTGGCACAATGTCCTCTTGGTTATCCTTATATCATGGGGAATAATACCAAGTGCCATATTTATTGGATTGTTTAGACTATAATGAGTCTTATGATATTTGTGATGGCTTGATCACCTACATTCTCATCATTCATCTCATTCTCTAAATCTAATTCTCTTAATCCATTTGAGTAACATCTAGTCTATTATATTCATCTCATTATTTGATTCATATCCTTTAATCACTAACATATAATCATCATCATCTTCTTAATCCTCTAGTCAATCCTTATCCTTTATCCCTAAGTTAGAAATACATTGGCCTAAGGTCTTTTTAGACTATGTAGGTAGCACTTGGCCACTTTTTATTACCCAAGGATAGCTCAGCCACTATCTCCTATATCTCTCCCTTACATGTGTCCTTTTTAGGGGCATCATCATTAATCACATTAGGTCTCATTGATTTGATACAATGCAGTCCAGTTATTTTCCCTTGATTGTTGGTCACTTGATCATATTACTTATTCTCTATCATCACTTACATCATATTGATCAATTTAGCTTTGAGATATATCCATTATCAATCTTATCAAATTATCATCTTATCCTAGCCTATATCTCTCCCTTGCATGTGTCCTTGATTGGGATATATTTAAAGTTGATGGCCTTTTAATCCTATCATCATCATGTTATGGTTGATTCCCCCTTGGGATGTGTCAATAACTATGATCAAATCATCTTTATTCCTTGTGCATGTGTCCTTACCAAGGGCATCATCATCAATCTATAGCTCATGGTTCAAGTTGCATTTATCTTCTTCATCTTCTATCCTTCATTCATCTTCTATCTCATATCCACTAACATCATCTACAAAAATTCATTCATGACATGGTTTTTATTTAAAAGACCATTACTCCTTCCAATTTACTCCACTCGCAATGCCCTTTAAAAGAGGGGAAAAATATACGCACCAAAATTTTCTCTCCTACATTATTATCACTAATATTCCTATTAGTCGACACTAATGCTACTTAATCTAATTTATCCCACTAATAAATCACCCCTTCTAGTTATTTATCTAATATCCCCCTTATATTATTCTTCATTTACTAACCTTATTCATTCCCACTTCATAATTAATTTATCCTAAAACCCCATTATCCTTTCCTAATCCTATCTTACCCATTATTTAGGAATTTTAAATTTCTATGACCCACCTACCCACCTACTTAAGCCTATCCCTAGGCTCTTCTAAACCCCTTGTCCATAATCCCTACCTAATCCCTATCTAACATCCCTCTAATAATCATTAATCCCTCTAATCATCATTTATCCCTAAGAGGATTCTAGAATTTTAGGATTCTAGAATCCTCTCTATTCTAACCCATCCTCTCTAAAAGCCTATAAATCTATAGGCTTCCAATGAATTTTAAATTCCTTGGATAATCCTCAACTCGTGATCTCCCCAAAACTAAGTTTGAAAATATATCATTAATCCCTCCCTCCGAAATCTATTAAAACCACTCTTCTCCTTCATTTGAGCCATCTTAAAAATCCATATCAAATCCATTCCAAACTAATCACCAAGCATATTTTATCAATAATCCAACATCATACCATCATAATGTCCAAAATCTGAGTCAAAGTAATCAATCTCAATCTAATCTTCTTATTTTGAATCCATTTTATCATGGTGTAGAGTACTTATCCTTAGGATTATAATGTTATTTTGAATTGTTTATCCACCTATTTGCATTTAATTATAATGGATCTATCACTTTAACTAGGTAGTTGGTTATTTGGGTTGATTTAATTACATGATTTAATCCATAGAGCTCAAAAATCATATACAGGAGGTATAAAAACACAATGTAAATTCAAAAATTAAACAACTCAATCCCAAGTCATAATCAGGGCTCAAGTGTAAACTAATTATCCTTAGACACATAACACTTAAAATGAACAATCATAAAACCAATAGCCAAGCTAATCTAAGGTGCATGAAATAAATAACTACTCTAATGTAAATGCAAGAAACAAATAGAATACATAAAATTAATAACTAATTACATAACAACACCATTCTTGCATGTGTAATAGAATTTGTATGCTTCAAAAAAGTTTTCTCCTGAGCTATAGGGAACAACAACACTAAAATGGTCTAGGGGGATAGAAGAATAAAGAAGGGGTGACCTAGTTATCTCCAAATGCACTAGGAAATTGGATGCTACCTACATATTCCCATGAACACAAGTTCAAACATGGACTTCAAGCCAAATTTAGTTCTCCCAAGATGTGAAATAGAATAAAATTGATGACAATTCTAAACCATAAACTTTTAGAGGAAAATAGGAATGGGCTTACAAAACAATGAGAGCATAAAACAAAAGGGGTTGATGCTCATGATTATGATAACATCAGGCATAAGAACTCATGAGACCACGATAGCATGGTTTAGGCTAAAACAACACTAAAATATAAAAATCAAGTTTTTACAAATGAACTTGATTGATAATTCATATAATTCACTAGTCTAAAGCTTAAGATGAGAATAAACTCATAAAATGGTGAGAGCATAAATTACTCATAAGATGATGAGATCATGAGAGGTCTATGACTTGTAAAATGACAAGATAATTTAGAGATAAACCTATAAGAATAAATGATCTAATAAAATGGTGAATGACACTAATCATTAAGACTAATTAAGATGACTCTAAATGTATTAAGCAAGTAAATGTTGCCTACATACTCTCATGGACACAAGGTCTAACATAGACTTTGGGTCAAATTTAGATCTCATATAAATGGGAGGGAAAACCATGATAAAATGTAATTGGTGAATGTAAATGCTCATGATGTGACCCATGTGAAATCTTCATTTATACCTACTGACTAGGACATGCACATCTTGAGTAGCATAGATACAATCTGAATGGCCAAATGTGGAAGAGTTTCTTAGGAGTTTTTTGGTGTGTTTCCCTATTTTTGGGTTTTATAGGCATGCCAACTCAATGGAGAATTATTATTTACATAATGGGTTAAATTTTAAATGGTGAGAGCATTCCTTAAGAGTGCTATTAAAATGGTGAGAGGATTGGAATAAGGGTGGTCAAGTTGACCTCATATTACATTGAGCCCTACCTACGTAGTCAAAAATCCATTATAGTTCATCCTAAAGTGAAGAATTTAACTAAGTAACATCATGTTCATGAAGAGGCAAATGGTAGGGTATGAAATAATGGTAAGGCAAGGCATGGTAAAAAGATTCTCCTAAACTATAGGAAATAATAACACAAGTAGGTTTCCCCTAGGCTATAGGGAACAATGGCATAGGTAACTTGCCCATAACCTATAGGGAACAATGACATAAGTAAGAATGTTTGTTAAAATGAAGGATGAAATTTCAAAACCATTATCATATTTCCCCAAGATGCTTCCCTTTTATGAAAGAATGTGATCAAAGAGTCATGAGATCAAATCATCTACTAAAATAGCACCTAAATCAAATCATTGAAAGTGTTCAAAGTACTAATGAATAATAACTAAGGTAAAATGGGATAGGGGAGGTAAAAAACACTTTATCCAATAGGTAAGGTATGGGAGAAAAGGTATAAATAATGTAATGTTACAACACAACTTAAATAGTCCTCATAGATAATACTTCAAGTCACTCAAGTGAAAAAATGCTTAAGATGTATTATGTTCATTGGTTCATCATGTTCATCTCTTTCTAATGTAGTGAACATGTATGCTCTAGAGCCATAGTTATCAATAATCACATAGGGTCCCAACCAATTAGGCTTAAACTTGCCCTTTTTCTTACATTTGGCATTGGTGTTCTTCTAATTTTTTTTAGTACAAGATCACCAATCTCAAATTCTCTATATTTCACATGCCTATTATACTAACCATGAAATATATTTTGGTATGCTTAGAGACTATTCACAACAGCCTTGAATTTTTCATCCAGTAGTTCTAGCTATTGTAGATGAACTACTATATAATCCTCATCATTAAGGATATGTTTTAATGAAATTCATAAAGAAGGCAACTCAACATCAACAAGAAGAATGACCTCAGTGCCATAAAATAGGGAAATTGGTGTGGCTCCTATTGGAGTGAAAAAATTAGTTTGGTAGGCCTAGAGGACATGGAAGAGTTTTAAGTACCAATCACAACCAACATCATTGACAATCTTCTTTAGAATCTTGAAAATGGTCTTTTTAGATGCCTCTGCTCGGCCATTATCTTGTAAGTAATATTTAGTGTAAAATTTTTGGGTAGTTTTAAATTCAACACAAAGGGATTTGACATCATTATTTTTAAACAAACCATCATTATCAAATATAATATCAGAGGGGATACCATAGTATCATATGAGGTGGTTCAAAATGAATTTGGATATTTGCTTGCCTATCACATAAGTGAGGGGAATGGCTTCTACCCACTTAGTGAAGTACTCACTGGAGGTAAGGATATGTTTATGTCTATTTGAGTAAGTAAGGTTAATATTCCCTATGAGGTTGAGTGCTCACATTGAAAATGGTCATCACATAATCATTGGCTTGAATGTTTGGGCTAGAACATATATCAAATTAGCATGCTTCTAACATTATTTACATATTTTAACATAATTAGTTGCATATACTTCCATGTTTAGAAAATAATAACTTGTACATAATAGCTTTTTGTAAATGATGACCCCACTTATGTGGGCCTCGTAAACCCCTTTATGTACTTCTCTCAATGCTAGTCCAGATTCTAATATGGTTAAACAATGAAGTAGAGTTCCATAAAATCTTCTAAGATAGAGCATAGGCCTAAATAAGGTATAATGAGAGGATTTGTGGGTGAAGTTTGTTTATTTATTATGGGAAAGGTCTAGTGGAATTACTTGGTCATGAAGGTAATTATATAGTTTGGAATAGTAGGTGGAACTAGGACCAACAATATCATATATCATTTTAATGATCTAGGGTTCATGAGCAAAGGCTCAAAGATGTTCAATGAGGAACTAATAATCTCTTACCTTATCTATTATGTAGATCATAGAACCAATTGTATCCATATCATTTGATGTCTTGTTATTAGATGGAGGTATGTGTTCAAAATGAAGGTAGGTAATATATTACTTGAGGTGTCCACCATGGCTTTATAAGTTACCAACTTCTCACCCTTGGTTTGTAATTGATATGTGACCTAATTAATGATAAGATATGAATCTCCATAAACTAAAAGATGTTGAATGTTCCATTGTAATACTGAATGAATCCCTATAATGAGTGTTTCATACTCAACCATGTTATTAGTACAAGGAAAGTTGATATGAAAGGACTTGCGAATGAGATCCCCTTGTGGTGTTATGAACAACATTCCTACTCCTGACCCATTATACATGAATGAAACTTGAAAATAAAGCTTACATTGTTTCCCTTTAGGAGGTGTTTCTTTTACAATCATGATAGACTCATAAATAAACCTAAACATGAGTGGTTATGTTAGGAATAAGATATTTTACAAGCTCATCTACAATTATATGTCCTTTAATGGCCTTTTGATTAGAATATTTAATATTTAACTTTCTTAAAAGCATGATCCATTTAGCCATATGGCCCTATAAATTTATTTTGGAAAGTAGATACTTGAGCATATCTACTTTGGAAATGATAATGGACTTATTATTTAGCATGTAGTGACGTAACTTTTAGGTTTTAAAGACCATAGCTAAACAAGCTTTCTCAATCAGCATATAATTATGTTTATAGTGACCAATGTGTAATTTTGGTAATAGATAACATGTTCCTTCCCTTGTTCATTGTGATAGCCAACAATGTCCCTAGGGCATCTTCAATTTCTGAAATGGTAGAGTAACAATGGCTTATCTGGCATAGCTAGTAACAAAATAGGTGGATTGGCCAAATATTCTTTCAATTGGTCAAAGGACTTCTATAAAATTACATTCCATGAAAAAATAATGCCTTTATTTAATAAATGGGTAAATGGATGGCACCTATTGTCTAGTTGTGATATGAAGCATTGGATTGATTGTATCTTGCCCTACATACTATAGAGCTTATTAAAGTAGATGGCAATGTCATCTCAATTATGGCCTTGACTTTGGTTGGATCAACTTCAATGCCCCTATGAGAGATAATGAATCCTATAAATTTTTTATAAGTTACACCAAAGATTCACTTTTTATGAATGAGTCTAACCTTTTACTCTCGAAGTCATTCAAAGATCTTTCTAATCATAACCAGATGTTCAACACTAGTCTTGGATTTACCTAAGATATCATCTACATATTCCTCAACTATTTCATACATCATATCATGGAAATTTACCATCATGGCCTATTAGTACATCACCCCTACATTCTTAAGGCTAAAAGGCATAACATTATAGTAAAATTTTCCCCAAGGAGTGGTGAATGTTGACTTGTGTTGGTCCTTTGGTACAATCTTGATTTGGTTGTACCTAAAAAACCATCCATGAGGGAAAGTGTTTCATACCAAATTATGTAGTCAACAATCATGTTGATATTCAGTAGACAAAATTCATCCTTTAGGCAAGCCTTATTAATGTCATCTAAATTAATGCATAATCTAATACCTGATGGTTTTTTGTTGACTGGCACAATATTGGATATCCACGCAGTAATTAATAAGATGAATGCATCCTATGTTTAAGAGTATCTTCAGTACTTTCTTGAATAAGATGGAAATGTGAGGATGTATTTTCCTTAATTTTTGATTTATTGGCTTGGCATCAAGATGTATAATAAGATGATGTAAAATTAGGGTGGTTTAAATATAATGTTGAGATTTTCCCATGTACTTAGTTATGGAAATTAGCTCAATGGTACCTTATTGAGCTACCCCCAAGACTTTGCTTTCATAAGATTGACTATCCATTATCTAATTAAGGATGGAATACC
Source organism: Torreya grandis (assembly GCA_037957365.1). Classification (NCBI taxonomy): domain Eukaryota; kingdom Viridiplantae; phylum Streptophyta; class Pinopsida; order Cupressales; family Taxaceae; genus Torreya; species Torreya grandis. The sequence goes on along the minus strand of JARHVA010000264.1, from coordinate 2,875,915 downwards.
TTTTTATTTGGTATCACTTAGTGAAGTCATCATTATAAAGCTAGGAATCATCATCTGCAAGTGGGTCTTGTTCTTGGCTAGTGCTCAAAGTGAAAATAATAGGCTCTAGTGTATTAAAATTGCTTTTATATCACCATTCCATGCAATCAACCTTGGTTTTGGGTCTTTCATAGGATTTAAGGGCCTATGGAAGGTTAGTTACATGGAATGCATCATGCATGATGTATTCTCCTAAGATGGTTTGATATTTCAGGAGGGGGCACAGAGGAAGTAAAGGCGAGGCTTTCAAGGTATATATAATTAGAATTTGGTAATTCAACAAGTAGGTCCTTGTCTTTATTAGCTTAAAATCTAGGCCAAAATGGTAATTATAACTTTCATACTCAGCCTCCAAATGTTTTTAAAATTGGTATGGTTGTAGGTCTGTAGGAATAGTTACCTCCATCCCAGAATGGGGGAACTTGATGCACCAGTGAAATGTTGAAGGTATTGATTGAATTTCATGTATCCATGGTTGGCCTAGAAGTAATTTATATGATAGATCCAAATCTAGTTCATGGTAAAGTGTGTCATGATTAAGGGGCCCAATAACAAATATAAAATAGATGGTCCCCTATGATTTTCATTCATCATTGTCATAGGACTTGGTGGTAATTATCTCTAGCTAAATATCAATTATTGTGTATCCCAAATGCTTGACCAATCATAGTGACACAATATTAAGGCCCAATCTATTATCTATGAGGACACATTTAACTTTGTTTTATGTTATGACTACTTCAATATATAATGGTTCATTGTGGAATGAGCCTAGGGATGACATATCGCTTTGGTCAAAGTTAAATTATTGACCAAGGGCTTGGTGTTTGACTAAAGCTTAGAATTTGTCTAGCATAATGTCATTTGGTACTTGGGATTGGCTCAAGAGTTTTGTAAGGATATTTTTTTGGATGGTAGATTTACATAACAAATCCAAAATAGAAATTTGTGTGGGCATATTTTTTATTTGCTCCACAATATCATGTGTTTTCTCCTTAATATTGGTAATTGGCTTACTCTTAGCTAGTATGGTAGGTTGAATAAGCTTTTTGGTTATATGGAGTTAGATGAGTAGATGATGTTTTCACCATTTGGACATGGCATGATTTAGTAACTCCATTACTAAAAACATGATTGTTGTAATTATAGGCCTTGGGTTTTTCAAAAGTATTGTCTAAGGTGGTGTAGGATCCTATATCTAAATTGGACTTTGGGCATGGTTTTGGCATTGATTTTGATTTTGCCTCCTGATTAGGAAAATACAATTTGATTATCCCCTTATTAATAATGGTTTTATCAATTTGTATACCATTTTCAATGATCTCCTCAAATGTGTGAACACACTGCAGCTCAAGGTGATAAGATATCTCATTGTGAAAGTTTTTGGTAGACAACTATTAACTATTTATTAGGTAAATTATGCATGAAATAGCTCTCAAGTGCTCTCCATAATTTCAATTAGCTTACAAATCTCTCACCAATTTTTGTTTGGCTTGACCCAAATCAAACATAGTAACCTCATGTTTTAGGTTATAGGAGAAATGCTGTACAAATTTGTCTTAAATGTTGTCAAAGTCAGATACAAAATTCTCTAGAATTTTGAGAATCCATTCCAAAGCCTGGCCAGCTAAACTTCTAGGGAAAAGTAGAAGCAATTAGCTATTACTATAGGCCATTGGTTGAAAAGCAACAAAGAATGCCTTTAGATGCTCCCTAAGGTCACCTTTTCCCTTGTATTTATCAAATTTTGGTGGCTCATAACCTTTTAGAAATGGTATTCAAATGCATTCCATTTTAAATGGATATGATATACTTCATCTAGTTTAAAATTTTCATTTTATTGCCCCATCTAAATAGCTACAATTACATCCTTCATTTATTTTAGTTTTTAAGATAGAAAGACATATGGTATATTTCATTATGATTATATCTAAGAATTCAAAGGTGAATTACCTTAACCAAGGTACAGTGGACAAATATGGTATTACAGAATAATGGCTTGGTTGACTAACTGACCTAGAATACACACCCTTTGGTTAGGATTATATTAATGATACAATACATGTTGTTGGTAAATATTCTAGCCAAAATTAGCAATATGAATTTGGTTTAGAGGGAACTTTGGCTGAGATGGATGAATTTAACCTTTTATAATGTGTTGGGTTTGTTGGGTTTGAATAAGAACATGTTGTTGACTAGATGAACCCTAATGTATGAAAGGTACTTATTGCTAACTTGAGGTCTATTGCTGAAGGCATTGTGTATTATGACCTTTTTAAATGTGAGGCATTTTTTGGGTGATAGCTAATGATTTCCTAGTGGGGTTAATCCATTATTATTAAGTGAACACTTATTTCCTATTTGGTACTTATTACACGTTTGGCACTTATTATTAACTAGATACAAGTGCTTGTTGATGAATAAAGGTACATTATTGATTAGACAACATTTACAATGGATTTAACACTTATTGTGGTAGCACATTAGTTGTTATATGTTGTCATCAAACATTGGTATCCACCTGTTGGGGTGAAATATTGGTCTATGTTTGGTTTTTTGTTACCAATGGTGTAGTAAAGGAAGTGACCAATGGAGGAGTAGTCATTTGTTACATCTATGAACTAGATGCTTCTACCCCCTAGTGTTGTGAACCACTTGAAATTCTTGTAGGATAAACTTGTTATGATTTTCTTTGTTGTATATGTAACCCAAATTGGTGTAGTTTTGGATATATTTGCATGTTATTCACCACATTTTGTGAAGGGTCTTATGTAAGATCCATAGTTTCTTCACCAGTGATGAGGGTATTAAACATGTTCCCAGCTTGGGTGCTTTATGTGAATGGGTTTGTGTTCATATTGACATAGATTAATGAGTCATTTTTCAGCCTAGTTAATGGAGTTAACTCTATGAGTGGTGTATTGGCAATAGTCATGGCATTTAGATTATGGGCTAAGTTAAAATATGTTTGGTACGCTTGTTGCATGTATGCCATTTGGTTAGAAATTTGACCCTTTCCTTTTGAAAACATAGTAAGGCCTTAGTTATTCATTGGTATTAAGGCTTATTTATGGATAGATGATGCTTTTTCAAATGGTCTAATGGTAGACACATTGTTAGGAGATCTAACTAAGCTAGATAAACTTTCATGTGGAAAGCTAGTCAGGAATTTATCACCTACCTCTAATGTTATAACAAGGAATTTATCTCTATTCTAAAAGAGATGGTGATCAAACAAGGGATCATAAGTGGTGTGATTTGGAGCAGTCACATAGTAAGGTTGTTGTTATTGGACTTGTTCTATATTAGGCAATACACTAGTAATATATTGCATAGTTTGTTCTTGGTCTTGCCCTGGATAAAAAGATGTGTTGGAAAGATAATGTGTTAATGGGTCTAGGTTCCTTATATGTATATTGGACATCATATGTGGAATATAGATCCATCTCATACGCTATGTTATTTCCAAAAAGGTCTTGAGTAAAAGGATCACTTGTGAAAATGTTTTCATTATCTGAATTATACATGGTCTTACTACATGTATATTGAGATATGGTTGAAATAATGGTAAGATACTCATGAAAATATTGGTCTATTATTGCAGATATTTGAATCTTAGCTTAAATGGGAAACTTAAAAAAAAAACTTAGTTGTAGTTTAAAACTATCATGAAAAACACACTTAGCTCTTGGAAAGAGGTCTAAAATTGAAACATGAACATGGTCTTAGAAAAGTTCTATACTAGGTATAACACAAATTTGGAATAAAAACATGAAACTGGTATTGAATAAAGATCTTGAACTATCTAAAGGTAAAACAAACTTAGTCTATGTCTAAAAAATGACATCATGTTGGGTCTTTGGTAAAAGTCATAAATCTAGTCTTGGAAATAAATTTAATTTAGGCACAAAAATTGAAATGAACTTAAATATAAGGTAATTGGTCTAGAAAAAAGAGTGTACTTGGTCAAGGTAAACTTAGAACTAGGTCAAGAGGGAACTCAGTCTAAAAGAAAATTTCAATCAAAAAAAAAGGTCTGAAGTTGTTATAGGAAAACTAATTATAAAACTAACTCAAAACCAACTCAAATATCACAAACTAAGTGTGAAAAGTAAAACATTCAAGCCATAGTGGATTTTAGAATTGGTTTGAGAAGGCAACTTAACTATTGGCACTAGAGTCGAAAGTTTATGTGAACAAGTTAACCATGCTATATTAAAAATCAGCTCTACACTTTTAGGATGCTTAAAACTTGGTAGGGAATAACTCCAATTAGTCTAGTTAAAAATATCTAATGTAGAAACAAAGGACACAAATGGTTTTTGGTCTCATTTTGAATAAGGTAAATAGTTGGAACAATTTTGATAGCATAACACTTCTTTATGTAAAGTGGTGTGTGTAACATGTGTTTGTTTGGTATTTTTCATTTACCAAAGTGATTTTAGACTCAAAAAATACAAGTAAAAGAATAAGTAGCACCTAAGTGTACATTCCTATGCTAAAACTCACATGAGGTGTGTATAGTATCTAACAAAATTTCTACCGATATACCAATCTTAAAATAAATTAATTGTTAACCCAAAAATAAAGAGCACATGTAGGTAGAGTTTTTTAATCCCCCTCTATCTTTCAATAATTAATACATGGTAAGGAACTTAGAGTTTCTAAGCAACTCTACATTTGGCAGATAATCCATGATAAGTGGGGTTAATTATTCTAAATTTTTGAATTGGCTTATCCATATGGTTCACAAGTCCCTAAAAACACTTAAGCACAAAATTCATGTCAATTGGATCCAAATAATCTAATTTATTATGAAAAGGTATTTCCCTTTACATTATGACTTCAACCATGTAATGCTTAGTGAATTTTGATGTCTAGACCATCACATATCCCTAGGACCTAATAAACTTGTCAAGCTAACCACTCAACCACTATCCAATCCAATGATACACATAATTTACATACTCCACAAAAGAATGGGGTTGGAATAACACTGAGAAGTGAAACTTAAGTCAAATTATTCCTAAATAACCTATGAGGAGGTGATGAACTCCCACTCACAAGCTAAACAAAAAATAAATCAAAGAAATAGGTTGTTTCTAAGTCACCAAGGTCCTTAGGAACAAGGGGAGAGCATATGTAACATTTATTTGGGTTTAAGTCAATAAAATAAGTAAAATAATGTCTTTTTGGTCACTTAGTATCCCTAATGGGGACAAGGGGAGAGCACACATGCAAATATTTACTAAAATGAAATTAAGTGCTTTGAAAAAGAATAACAAAAAAAGTAAAGTGCTCGTAGGATCTAGTCTAATGTGATTGTTCTTTTTAAAACACCTATTGAAATATGATTAAAGTTTGGCCTTTTTTGAAACTTTGAAATTTATTTTTACGGTTTTAAAGCACAAAAATAAATGTTAAATGGTCTTGCTAATACTAAAAACTCTTCTCTTTCACTTAATTCCCTACAAAAAATGTTAGTGGATTGATTTTTTCTTGATTAATTAATGAATATAACCTATAAATTAGAAAATTAACTCCAAAAACCATGTAAAAATGCTCTTTGGAATGATTTTGTAGTTACACAGTCAGTGTAAACTATGAAGTTGTAAGTTAATAAAAAAATACAAAAAACAGAGAACACTAACAAGAATAATTTTGTAGTTCTCCTCACCATTCTCATAGTGTTGGTTGAATATTTTGTCGATCAGTGTGTTGATAAACAAAATAGGTTTAATCAGCTAAAGTAGGAAGATTAGTCATCCAAATGTGTAGGTTCACCACATCAGAAGGGGATAGATCTCTCCTCTCATCAAGGGGAGGTTCCCTATAGATAAGCTATATATATATATATATATATAAATAGAAAATAAGACTCAGGGGTAGGACAAACCATCCATCTCTCTTTTTTTAGAGATGATGTGTGCAAATTAAAGGAAATGACAGACAGCACTCCTTTTCTTTCAGAAGTACTATTCAGCCAGCCACAAGAGTACTCCTGGTAGTAATAGTAAAATGTAATAACCAGTAAATCAAGATGTAGCACAAAGTCTCCACCTAAATTGCTCAAGAGTAAGATATGAAGGACAATGAGGGCACAAAGTCATACCAAGGTCCTTTACAAAAAAATGAAAAGAAAACACACTAAAGGCAATTATGGGGGCACAAAGTCTCTCCACACTTTACTCTTTAAGACACCTTCCTAACTGCTATCACTAATTTTGCTTGTTGAATTAAAGGAATAGAAAATATATTGAAGAAAAAGACATAAGAATAGTTTCCTCAACAACAAAGATATTACAGCACAAAGTCTGAAAAGTCACTTGCTTTCTTATTCTAGTAATAAAATATGATCAGTAATCAGAGCTCAAAGTCTCAGTAATGCCTTATAATTTGGGTAGAGTTTCATTCTAATTGTCAAAAAAGAGATCCTTTAACAATAGAAGAGAATTCCTTATATAGCCTCTTCAAGAAGGACTCGGGAACAGTAACACATCATGTTGCATTGAAATCTGTTAAGAAGGTAGGCTGAAACTTAGGGGCATATACTCATTTGCTTTTCTCAATGTAGAGAAATAAGTCATGCTATTGAAAGTTTACATCTTTCAATGTCCACCTGGTGATCTAATCCTTCTTCATCATTCCTCCTTTTTTGGTTATTTGAATTGGGTCCTAGATTCAATTTGATGCTCTATTCATTAGTCACTTTTTACTAGTCTTTATCAATTGATGCATGGCACATTCCACTGCTAAATAGGTGAAGACACATGGCAACTTCTATGGGACTTTGAGAAATGTTTATTGATAGAAGCTTTAAAACCTATTAGAAATTTAGAATCATGAATGCAAACATGTGTCACTCTCCATAGAGTTACAATGGAAAAGGTGGTAGCTTCCACTTGTCTTTGGAGAGTCAGGCAGATGATGACACATGGCACATTCTACTTTCTTTAGTAGCTCACTAGGGGTCCACCATAGTATTTAAGAAAACAAGAAGCAAGAGGGAGAAATTGTGGAGATTGACACTTGTCGGATTCCACCAAATTTTGCAAGGGGCACATGGTGCAGTCTAAATACATTTGTTAGTCATGCAGATGCAGACACTTGGCACATTTCACTTCATTTAGTCACTCCTCCTTAGGTCCACCATGGTCTTTTCTCAAAAAAGTGAAGCTAAGGGAAGAGACTACGGATATTGACACTTGGAGGCTTCTGACAAGCTTCAAGAGGGACACATGGAAATATCCACCAATTCACAAAAATAAAGTTTAGTGAGGCTCGGTTGTCGACACTTGGCAGCATCCACAAGATTCTATTGGGATTTTTTCTCAATCTATTTGTTTTCCTTGGTCACTTTTTGCCATGGGAATTCCCTTCACAAGGGCACTTGTGTGTTTGACTCTTGGGGCACTCCTTTGAACTTTGTCACTTGAACTAACCATTGAACCAAGTTTTTGTTCAATGGTTCAAATGAAGCCTTGAACTGATTGACAAACCATTTGATTAAACCAAAGGATGAATCGAAGTGTTGAACCACTTGATTGAACCCATGTTTGAACCATTTGATGTTGAACCAATGAACCAAACATTGAACCTGCTACTTAAACCTGCCTTTGAAAATTTTTGTTTGAACCAAGGCACTGAACCAATCTTGAAAATGACCAAGTGTTAGAAATTGATTCTTTTTATTGAACCCACTTGTATAGTTTGTAGATTTAAGCCTAAAAAATGAGGAATTTGAATGCCCAAGACAAATTTTGAAAACGGAAGAGACAATTTTGGTCTATAAGATCAAAAAAGTTCAAATTTTGTCTGAAAAATGAGTGATATTTTTAGGGGACAACAACTGGCTTCAATTGGGGAACTTCTGTCAATTGTAAAAAGAATTAAAAGGAGTAGATACTAGAATCTCTAGTGTCTTCAAGTATGCCATTGGGTTATGGAGTCATGCTACCCAAAAATGAAAGGCATCAAAAATAGAAACAAACAAAACAAAATAGAATTAAAAACTATACAAATATACATATATACATATGCAATGATCTGATACTTCAAGAGTTGAAGTGTTTCAGATGCTACTTCCTGAGAGGTAGTGAAAAGAGTGTGCTATCTTGGTAAACTAGCAAGAAGACATTTTGCCCCCAAAAATGGTAACGGGTGAATGGAGCTCTCCACCAGGAAACCAATTTTTTGCATCTTCCTCTTCGTCTTTCCTTCTTTTTGCTCTGTGGCAGGACATGATCTTCAAACTAAAAACCATAACTCCTTGCTCTCCTTGCGAAGGGTTCCTTTGCCTAATTTTGATTTGCAGTAGCATGGTCCACCATCATAACTTGTTGTTCTGCTAGTCCAATCTAGCACATGCTTTGATTGTCTAACATCAGACCCTTAAAAAACCATTAGTTCAACATCTCCTTTGATGTGAAGGAGTTTGACCTCTTCACCCTGAGTAGTGTTCAATCCAAGTAACAAAGATCTGTATCCAGCTATGGAATAAATGTTGCCATCAGATTCCAAAATCCAAGCATCATTAAAAGTTAATCTTTTATTAGATTTCTCTTCATTAGAGATGGAAGATCTTTCTTGATTTTTACAATGCCCTACTAATTCTATTGATGCCTTATTTGAATCAAATCCTAGATTGCATCTATAGGACTTTCATTAGTTGAGACAAGAGCATCATCCATGGTCAAGAAGTAATTACCCCTGCCTGAAGGCTTAAACAAAATTTGAGTTGCAGGGGTTGATGTTTGGGTAACCATAATTTTTGCCTTAGATAGGTCCGCACCTAGTTCTCCATCAATGTCTAATTGCTCAAGATTGGCTTACAAGGATTCAAACTTAGTCATTTGAATTTTGGATTCCTCAACATGATTAATCATGGCAAATGATTGAGATGTATTTAGAAGAGAGGATGGGAGTTCAACCCTTTGATTTTTTGGAGGGGGAGGACTGATCTACGAAGTTGAAGTAGACGGTGTAGAGATGTTTGATGTACTTACATCTTTGGTAATCACTGGGTCCTTTGACTGAAAAGGAAAAGGGGTTCTATACTCAGTAATTGAAATTACTAGTTGGGGTCACTCATCTGTCTTCTCTTTGTTATCTTGTTGTATTGACTGATTCTTAGACCTAGTGAATATGGTGTATGATCCTTTGACTGTTTCACCTTAACTTCTGGGTTCATCCTGGCAATTTAGGAAACTGATGTGGGAGTTGCTAGCTGATTTTTCTTGATCCTCCATGAAGATAAATCATGTTCTATTTCCAAATATCCAACTACTGAGTTGGTTGGAGGTGCTTCAAGGGCAAGGTTCCTCTACAGGGGAGGAAGGAAATTTGGTTGCCCTTGATTCCTGGCAGCATTGCCTTGGTATGCCTAATTCTAAAATGTCCTCCTTGGCATATCTCAATTAGGAGAAGTAGACATAACTTGGGCCATTTATCTTCTAAGGACCATCAATTCATTTGCTAGCTTTTACACCATTGGATCAGTGTTGGCTAAAGGGGAGTATTCAGAAGAAGGAGAAGATTTACCTCTATTTGGATCTCTTCTTATCTTTCCAGCCAAGATAAGGTAATCTTCTACCTCAGTAGCTAAGTCTTGAGCAATAACAAGGTCTATGTGCCTGGCCCATCTCAGTAAGAAAATCACTTCAAGTAGCTGTGAGTTGATGAAGAAACACTTGAGATTCTGAGGTGTTGGTTGGGCGACCATGGGAATCTTGTGCCTTTACTTGTCAAACCTAGCAATGAAATCCCTCATAGGCTCATGAGGCTCTTTCTTCATCTGAGTGAGTTGGGCTAGAAAGACATGTGCATCTTTTACAGGCTTAAACATGGCTTCAAATTTGTCTTTCAGAGTGTCCCAATCAGTCATTGATCTCATGCATATGGTATAACTAGTCTGCAGTAGCACCTTGTAGTGTCTCCACGAACAGCCTGACTGCTATGTCTTCAAATTCCACCCCTATTACACCACAGGCTATGCTAAAAGCTACAATGTGTTCATCATGATGAACTTTCCCATCACCAAAGAATTTGTGGAAATTTTTCCTTGAACTGTGTGGAAGCTCATACAGGGGTGGAGTCAAATTAAGTGGACCAAAAGAGTTACCCTAGGGGCCTTGAGCCATGATTTGATTATGTAAAAGTGGGATCACAAATTTGGGTGGAGAATGGATAGGCAAAGCTCTACTAGCATTAGAAAAAAAAGCTCTGCCTTGTGCTAGTGACCTGGTAGGGCTAGGAGGAAGACTCCTAGTTCATTGATGGTGAGGTTGTGGAGGAAACAACTCAAAATTACACTGTCGCACCAACTCAAAAGTAGGGTCAACAACACCTTGATATTTCTAGCTTCTTGTATAACATGGAGTTACCATATTATAAAAAAAAATGGAAAAGAGCAGGATCTGCTTCAGCTTGAAGCTTGAGACTTCAAACTATGCACTCTTCCCAGCGGCTCTAGTTTTGCAGACCAGATAATATAACAGAGATGGAGGAAGATGGTAAGGCTATAATGATAATGGGCAAGACATGGAATGGATTCACCAAACTATGTAATGGATAAGGGTAGAGACTGCTTCAATCTAAAACTTGAGGTTTCAGACTACATGTTCATCCCCAGCAGAGTCACCAAAAATAGTTGGTTGAATATTTTGTCGATCAGCATGTTGATAAGGAAAATAGGTTTAATCAGCCAAAGTAAGAAGATTAGTCATCAAAATGTGTAGGTTCACCACATCAGAAGGGGATTGATCTCTCCTCTCATCAAGGGGAGGTTCCCTATAGATAAGTTATATATATATATAAACATAAAATAATACTTAGGGGTAAGACAAACCATCCATCTCTCTTTTTCAGAGATGATGCATGTAGATCAAAGGAAAAACTCAAAGGAAATGATAGACATCACTCTTCTTCTTTTAGAAGTACTATTTAGCTAGCCACAAGAGTACTCCTAGTAGTAACAGTAAAATGTAACAAAGGATGTAATAACCAGCAAATTGAGATGCAGCACAAAGTCTCCACCTGAATTGCTCAAGAGTAAGATACGAAGGACAATGAGGGCACAAACTCATCCCAAGGTCCTTTACATAGAAATGAAAAGAAAACACACTAAAGACAATTATGGGGGCACAAAGTCTCTCCACACTTGACTCTTTAGGACACCTTCCTGACTATTGTCACTAATTCTGCTTGTTGAATTAAAGGAACAAAAAAAAATTGAAGAAAAAGACATAAGAATAGTTTCCTCAACAACAAAGATATTACAGCATAAAGTCTGAAAAGTCACTTGCTTTCTTATTCTAGTAACAAAATATGATCAGCAATCTGAGCTCAAAATCTTAGTAATGCCTTATAATTTGGGTAGAGTTTCGTTCTAATTGTCAAAAAAGAGATCTCTTTACAATAAAAGAGAATCCCTTATATAGCCTCTTCAAGAAGGACTCAAGAACTATAACACATCATGTTGCATTGAAATATGTTAAAAAGGTAGGTTGGAACTTAAGGGCATCTACCCATTTACTTTTCTCAATGCATAGAAACAAGTCACGCTATTGAAAGTTTACATCTTTCAATGTCCACCTGGTGATCTAATCCTTCTTCATCATTCCTCCTTTTCTAGTTATTTAAATCAGGTCCTAGATTTAATTCGATGCTCTATTCCTTAGTCACTTTCTACTGGTCTTTAGCAATTGACGCATGGCACATTCTACTAATAAATAGGTGAAGACATGTGGCAACTTCCATGGGACTCTGAGAAATATTTATTGATAGAGGCTTTGAAATCTATTAGAAATTTAGAATCACAGATGCAGACATGTGTCACTCTCCACAGAGTTACAATGGAAAAGGTTACAGCTTTCACTTGTCTTTGGAGAGTTAGGTAGATGATGACACATGGCATGTTCTACTTTCTTCAGTAGCTCACTGGGGGTCCACCACAGTCTTTATGAAAACAAGAAGTAGGAGGGAGAAATTGTGTAGATTGACACTTGTCATCTTTTGCCGAATTTTACAAGGGGCACATGGTGCGGTCTGAATACATTTGTTAGTCACACGAATGCAGACACTTGGCACATTCTACTTCATTTAGTCACTCGTCCCTAGGTCCACCATGGTCTTTTCTCAAAACAGTGAAGCTAAGGGAAGAGACTATGGATATTAACACTTGGAGGCTTCCAACAAGCTTCAAGAGGAACACATGGCAATATCCACCAATTCGTAGAAATAAAGTTTAGTGAGGCTCGGCCATCGACACTTTGCAGCATCCATGGGATTCTATTGGGCTTTTGTCTCAATCCATTTGTTTGCCTTGGTCACTTTTTGCCATGGGAATTCCCTTCACAAGGGCACTTGTGTCTTTGACTCTTGGGGCACTCCTTTGAACTTTGTCGCTTGAACCAACCATTGAACCAAGTTTTGGTTCAACAGTTCAAACGAAGCCTTGAACCAATTGATGAACTGTTTGATTGAACCAAATGATGAATCAAAGCATTGAACCACTTGATTTAACCTACCTTTGAACCATTTGATGTTGAACCAATGAACCAAATGTTGAACCTAATGCTTGAACCCGCCTTTGAACATTTTTGTTTGAACCAAGGCACTGAACCAATCCCAAAAAATGACCGAGTGTTAGAAACTGATTCTTTTGATTTAACCCACTAGCAGAGTCCATAGATTTAAACCTAAAAAATGAGGAATTTCAATTCCCAAGACAAATTTTGAAAAGGGAAGAAACAATTTTGGTCTATAAGACCAAAATAGTTCAAATGTTGTCCCAAAAATGAATGATATTTTTGGGGGACAACACATAGTTTTCCTTGTTAATTTTTCACTTCTCTTACAAATTTACAACTTTTCATTCATAATTATTTCACATTTTTCCTAAAACCTATAAAAAACATAAAAACCACATAGAATTATTTCATAATTCTAACTATGATTTCATAAATAATAGTTCTGAATTCACAAATATGCAAACAAGTTAGAAAAATAATAAAATTATAGGATGATTTTGTAGTTTACCCCCATGATTTCATAAAACAATGCTTCAAATTCATAGTTTCATAGGTTTGGTTTGAAATAGAGGTGATTTCATGATTTCCTATGATGATTTCATAATTTTATAGCATAATTTTATTATTCTTGGATCTGAATTTTTAGATACATAGCAGATGAATTCATAGTTCCATAAGTAAATACAAAACATGGAAAATTTATGCAAAAAAGGTAAGAACAAGGTCATTAATGAGTTTTTCTTGGCTCCTAAGAGGTCCAAAAATGTGTCTATGATGTAAGTTGGGTATGTTGTCCCACTGGGCATGCCATTATATATATAATAAAAATCCAATGAAAAGTATGCATTAGTCACTTATTAGTAGAATCAAATATCAAAAAACAAGATTAAGATAAATAATTCCCAAGCCTCGATACTAGGGTGAGATTGATAATAATAAGAAAAAATAAAACACAACTATAAGGATAAAAGACAAATCACTTTCACCTTCCTTATAGCTTTAAATCACTTATTGAAATTATAGTTGGCTTGATCGACTTATGTCCAAATTGGAATCTTTATCGACGCTCTTGATTTGTAGGTAGCACCTCCCTTTTGTCCACTATGGTTTTTGCCTTGGTATGTGTTGGTCTATGAAGCCTCTGTTAAAAATCTTCATAATAACTTTAGACAAAAGAGCTTGTTGGAAGTGAGTTGAGACCTTATAGGTTTCAAACTACCCCCAACCCAAGTGTGATTAGGTTTAGGCTAACATTGGGTTAAACTTGGGAATATAAATGCAATAAATAATGTCCTTAATCATGCATTAATATAAGTATAACTCAACTTTTCTTATTTATAAATCATTTATGTTGATATTTTGCAATTCTTGACTTTAAGGATAATGATGTCATCATGACCTCATTTCCCTTTGATATATGTTGAATTTTTATTTTTACAAATCATATTTCACTAATTCAACTTGGTTATTTAAATAATAATTTAATTTGATTTGCTTGTTTAACTAATTCTACTTAGACTACTGATCATTTTAAGAATTTGATCAAGTGCCTCACTTAATTGATCAAAAATGTTAGTTTTCTAGGTCATAACCTAACTAGGGATGAATCCATAGGATATTATCATTATGTATAGAGTAATAACCTAAATAGGGATGATTTTACATAATTATGGGCACTTAAGTCTAATGTGTGGATGAATTTGGGATGGTTAGTGGTTTCTAGGCTTAATTTGCATAATTTGGTATAAACCAATATGAAATCAGCTTAGACATGATTGTGTTTGAAAAAGAGTGTCTATAATTACTACTCAAAACATGTTTTCATCCCCTTTAGTGTCTACTCAATTGGCTAATCTAAATCCTAATGGGTCTACAATTAAAATTCTCCTTCAAGTCATAAAGTCCTTATAGGACAAGGTTACAAACATTAAACAAAAGGATTTAAAGTCTTCACATGCTATACATTCATAAGATGTGTTGCATAACACTCTTTAATTTGATATCTCTTTGCACCCTTTGATAACTAGATTTGGTTCACTTAATTTCACATTTTATGATGGAAAGGGTGATCCTGAATAACATATTTGAACCTTCTATGTGACATGTCTTGATTATACTTCCATAGATAAACTTTTGACCAAATTATTTCCAAGGAGCCTTAAGGACCATGCTTTGAGGTGGTTTTATGACTTACCTCTCTAATCCATGAAATCATTCAAACCTCTTATATATTAGTTTTTAATATACTTTTATCTTATCATTACCAAAAAAATTTCCTATGCTCAAATTGTAAAGATCAAACAAAGAACTAATGAACCTATCAATGAATATGTCTTTAAGGCATAAGACAATGCTAGCCAAAATGACCAATAATATGGTAGACAAAGAGTTATAAGACATATTCAAGCAAAGTTTTCTTTCTCCTTTATATGATTACATTATTTTCAATAAGTTTCAATCTTTTGATGACTTATGCCATGTTATCTATGATCGTGAAATGAAGCTTATTTCATTGAATAAACTCAAATGTGTGGTAAACACACTAACTACATCTACATCTACTATAAAATTTACAATTAAACCAAGTTATAAGGTAAAACCACATAAGCCTAAAAAGGAAACAACCACCATGGTTAACACAGTCACACAATAACTTAATCATCTCATCATATATAATGCACCAAGGAAATAGTTTGCATGTTTACCTGAGCCTCCTACTTCATTACTCTTATAGTTGTTGTAGTTTCATCTTATATCTCTCCCTCCTCATATATAGTTTGATATAAATAGACCTCTACCAAAGGATATGATGTAAATACTTATTTTGAGTATCACTAAGGCCCTAGGCATTCTATAAACAAATGTTTTACTTTAAATCGTAAGATTTAGGACCTCATCGATGACCAACAAAACATATTTGATGATACTCCAAAGGAATCAGGTTCAAAAATTAGTGATCACCATAAATATAATATATTTAACAATCCTTTAAAATATCATTATAAAAAATAACTAAAAGTCTAAATGCTATATAATGCACATCCTCCTCCATCATATTATGAACTCCCACTAGATGGTTTAATTGGTACTTACACACAACATATACTACTTATAGTTTAAAAACTTACCATTTCATTTGATTATAGTGAAATTAAGGATGATGACACTAATCATTATTTTTTATTCATTTTTGTTTGCCTTGATAAACACCCCATATGTATTTCTATGATTAATAACAGTGCAAGGAAAAAAAATTATACCATGACATTACTTAAATATTCTAGCCAAAATTGGCAATATGAATTTGTTTTAGAGGGAACTTTGGCTAAGATGGATGAATTTAACCTTGTAGAATGTGTTGGGTTTATTGGGTTTGAATAAGAACATGTTGTTGACTGGTTAAACCCTAATGTATGAAAGGTACTTATTGCTAGCTTGAGGTCTATTGCTAAAGGCATTGTGTATTACAACCTTGTTAAATGTGAAGCATTTTTTGGGTGATAGCTAATGATTTCCTAGTGGGGTTAATCCATTATTATTGAGTGAATGCTTATTTCCTATTTGGTACTTGTTTCATGTTTAGCACTTATTGTTGACTAGCTACCAGTGGTTGTTGATGAATAAAGGTACATTATTGATTAGACAGCATTTACAATGGATTTAACACTTATTATAGTGCACATTAGTTGGTATATGTTGTCATGAAACATTGGTCCCCACCTGTTGGGGTGAAATATTGGTCTATGTTTGGTTTTTTTGTTACCAATTGTGTAGTTAAGGAAGTGACCAATGGAGGAGTAGTCATTTGTTATATCTATGAACTAGATGCTTCTACCCCCTAGTGTTGTGAACCACTTAAAGTTCTTGTAGGAGAAACTTGTTATGATTTTCTTTGTTGTATATGTAACCCAAATTGGTGTAGTTTGGGATATATTTTCATGTTATCCACCACATTTTGTGAAGAGTCTTATGTAGGAGCCATAGTTTCTTCACCAGTGATGAGGGTATTAAACATGTTCCTAGCTTGGGTACTTTATGTGAATGGGTTTGTGTTCATATTGATGTAGATTAATGAGTCATTTTTCACCCTAGTTAATGGATTTAACTCTATGAGTGGTGTATTGGCAATAGTCATGGCATTTAGATTATGGGCTAAGTTAACATATGTTTGGTACGATTGTTGCATGTATGCCATTTGGTTAGAAATTTGACCCTTTCCTTTTGAAAACATAGTAAGGTCATAGTTATTCATTGGTATTAAGGCTTATTTATGGATAGATGATGCTTTTTCAAATGGTCTAATGGTAGACACATTGTTAGGAGATCTAACTAAGCTAGATAAACTTTCATGTGGAAAGTTAGTCAGGGATTTATCACCTACCTCTATTGTTATAACAAGGAATTTATCTCTATTCTCCAAGATATGGTGATCAAACAAGTAAGGATAATAAGTTGTGTGATTTGGAGCGGTCACATAGTAAGGTTGTTGTTATTGGACTTGTTCTATATTAGGCAATACACTAGTAATATATTGCATAGTTTGTTCTTGGTCTTGCCCTAGATAAAAAGGTGTGTTGGAAAGATAATGTGTTAATGGGTCTAGGTTCCTTCTATGTATAGTGGACACCATATGTGCAATATAAATCCATCTCATATGCTATGTTATTTCCAAAAGGGTCTTGAGAAAAAGGATCACTTGTGAAAATGTTTTCATTATCTAAATTATACATGGTTTTGCTACATGTATATCGAGGTATGGTTGAAATAATGGTAAGATACACATGAAAAGATTGGTCTATTATTGCAGATATTTGAAACTTAGCTTAAATGGGAAACTCAAAAAAAACTTAGTTGTAGTTTAAAACTATCATGAAAAACACACTTAGCTCTTGGAAATAGGTCTAAAATTGAAACATGAACATTTTCTTAGAAAATTTATATACTAGGTATAACACAAATTTGGAATAAAAACATGAAATCGGTCTTGAATAAAGATCTTGAACTATCTAAAGGTAAAACAAACTTAGTCTATGTCTAAAAAATGGCATCATGTTGGGTCTTTGGTAAAATTGATAAATCTAGTCTTGGAAATAAATTTAATTTAGGCACAAAAATTGAAATGAACTTAAATATAAGGTAATTGGTCTAGAATAAAGAGTGTACTTGGTCAAGGTAAACTTAGAACTAGGTCAAGAGGGAACTCAGTCTAAAATAAACTTGCAATCAAAAAAAAAAAAAGGTCTAAAGTTATTATAGGCAATCTAATTATAAAACTAACTCAAAACCAACTCAAATATCACAAAATAAGTGTGAAAAGTAAAACATTCAAGCCATAGTGGATTTTAGACTTTGATTTGAGAAGGCAACTTAACTATTGGCACTAGAGTCAAAAGTTTATGTGAACAAGTTAACCATGCTATATTAAAAATCAGCTATACACTATTAGGAAGCTTAAAACCTAGTAGGTAATAACTCCAACTAGTCTAGGTAAAAATGTCTAATGTAGAAACAAAGGACACAAATGGTTTTTGGTCTCATTTTGAATAAGGCAAATAGTTGGAACAATTTTGACAGCATAACACTTCTTTATGTAAAGTGGTGTGTGTAACATGTGTTTGTTTGGTATTTTTTATTTATAAAAGTGATTTTAGACTCAAAAAATACAAGTAAAATAATAATTATCACCTAAGTGTATGTTCATATGCTAAAACTGACATGAGGTGTGCATAGTATCTAATAAAATTTCTACTGATAGACCAGTCTTAAAATAAATTAATTGTTAACCCAAAAATAAAGAGCACATGTAGGTAGAGTTTTTTAAGCCCCCCTCTATCTTTCAATAACTAATACATGGTAAGGAACTTAGAGTTTCTAAGCAACTCTACATTTGGCAGGATAATCCATGATAAGTGGGGTTAATTATTCTAAATTTTTGACTTGGCTTATCTATATGGTTCACAAGTCCCTAAAAACACTCAAGCACAAAATTCATGTCAATTGGATCCAAATCATATAATTTATTATGAAAAGGTATTTCACTTTACATAATGACTTCAACCATGTACTGCTTAGTAAAGTTTGATGTCTAGACCATCGCATATCCCTAGGACCTATTAAACTTGTCAAGTTAACCACTCAACCACTATCCAATCCAATGGTATGCATAATTTATATACTCCACTAAATAATGGTGTTGGAATAACACTGAGAGGTGAAACCTAAGTCAAATTCCTCCTAAATAACCTATGAGGAGGTGATGAACTCCCACTCACAAGTTAAACAAAAAATAAATCAAAGAAATAGGTTGTTCTAAGTCACCCAAGTCCCTAAGAACAAGGGGAGAGAATATGTAACATTTATTTGGGTTTGAGTCAACAAAATAAGTAAAATAATGTGTTTTTGGTCACTTAAGATCCCTACTGGGGACAAGGGGAGAGCACACACACAAATATTTACTAAAATGAAATTAAATGTTTTGAGAAAGAATAACAAAAATAGTAAAGTGCTCTTAGGATCTAGTTTAATGTGAATTTTCTTTTTAAAGCACCTATTGAAATATGATTAAAGTTTGGCTTTTTTTGAACTTTGAAATTTATTTTTAGGGTTTTAAAGCACAAAAATAAAAGTGAAATGGTCTTGCTAATACTAAAAACTCTTCTCTTTCACTTAATTCCCTGCAAAAAATGTTATTAGATTGATTTTTGCTTGATTAATTAATGAATATAACCTATAAATTAGAAAATTAACTCCAAATACCATGTAAAAATGCTCTTTGGAATGATTTTGTAGTTACATAGTCAGTGTAAACTATGAAATTGTAAGTTAATAAAAAATACAAAAAATAAAGAACACTAACAAGAATAATTTTGTAGTTCTCCTCACCATTTTCATAGTTTTCCTTATTGATTTCACACTTCTCTTACAAATTTGCAACTATTCATTCATAATGATTTCACATTTTTCCTGAAACTTGTAAAATACATAAAAACCACATAGAATGATTTCACAATTCTAACTATGATTTCATAAATAATTGTTTTGAATTCACAAATACGCAAACAAGTTAGAAAAATAATAAAATTATAGGATGATTTTGTAGTTTACCCCCATGATTTCATTAAAAAATGCTTCAAATTCATAGTTTCATAGGTTTGGTTTGAAATAGAGGTGATTTCATGATTTCTTATGATGATTTCACAATTTTATAGCACAATTTTATTATTTTTGGATCTGAATTTGTAGATACACAGTAGATGAATTCATAGTTCCATAAGTAAATACAAAACATGGAAAATTTATGAAAAAAAGGTAAGAACAAGGTCATTAATGAGTTTTTCTTGGATCCTAAGAGGTCCAAAAATGTTCTTATGATGTAAGTTGGGTATGTTATCCCACTGGGCATGCCATTATATATATAATAAAAATCCAATGAAAAAGATGCATTAGTCACTTATTAGTAGAATCAAATATCAAAAAACAAGATTAAGATAAATAATTCCCAAGATTAGATACTAGGGTGAGATTAATAATAATAAGAAAAAACAAAACACAACTATAAGGATAAAATACAAATCACTTTCACCTTCCTTGTATCTTTAAATCACTTGTTGAAATTGTAGTTGGCTTGATCGACTCATGTCCAAATTGGAGTCTTTATCGATGCTCTTGATTTGTAGACAGCACCTCCCATTTTTCCACTATGGTTTTTTCCTTGGTATGTCTTGGTCTATGAAGCCTCTATTAAAAAATTTCATAATAAATTTAGACAAAAGAGCTTGTTGGAAGTGAGTTGAGACCTTGAATTTATAGGTTTCAAACTACCCCCAACCCAAGTGTGATTAGGTTTAGGCTAACATGGGGTTAGACTTGGGAGTATAAATGCAATAAATAATGTCCTTAATTATGCATTCATATAAATATAACTCAACTTTTCTTATTTATAAAGCATTTATGTTGATATTTTGCAATTCTTGACTTTAAGGATAATGATGTCATCATGACCTCATTTCCCTTTGATATTTGTTGAATTTTTATTTTTACAAATTATATTTTCACTAATTCAACTTGGTTATTTAAATAATAATTTTATTTTATTTTCTTGTTTAACTAATTCTACTTAGACTTTTGATCATTTCAAGAATTTGATCAAGTGCCTCACTTAATTGATCAAAAATGTTAGTTTTCTAGGTCATAACCTAACTACGGATGAATCCATAGGATTTATCATTATGTATAGGGTAATAACCTAAATAGGGATGATTTTACATAATTATGGGCACTTAAGTCTAATGTGTGGATGAATTTGGGATGGTTAGTGGCTTCTAGGCTTAATTTGCGTAGTTTGGTATAAACCACTATGAAATCAGCTTAGGCATGAATGTGTTTTAAAATGAGTGTCTATAATTACTACTCAAAGCATGTTTTCAACCCCTTTGGTATCTACTCAATTGGATAATCTAAATCCCAATGGGTCTACAATTAAAATTCTCCTTCAAGTCATAAAGACCTTGTAGGACAAGGTTATAAACATTAAACAAAAGGACTTAAAATCTTCACATGTTATACATTCATAAGATGTGTTGCATAACCCTCTTTAATTTAATATCTCTTTGCACCCTTTTATAACTAGATTTGGTTCACTTAAGTTCACATTTTATGATGGAAAGGGTGATCCTAAATAACATATTTGAACCTTCTATGTGACATGCCTTGATTATACTTCCATTGATAAACTTTTGACGAAATTATTTCCAAGGATCCTTAAGGACCATGCTTTGAGGTGGTTTTATTACTTACCTCTCTAATCCATGAAATCATTCAAACCTCTTATATATTAGTTTTTAATACACTTTTCTCTTAGCATTACCAAAAAAAATTTCCTATGCTCAAATTGCAAAGATCAAACAAGGAACTAATGAACCTATCAATGAATATGTCTTAAGGCATAAGAAAATGCTAGCCAAAATGACCAATCCTATGGTAGACAAAACGTTATAAGACATATTCAATCAAATTTTTCTTTCTCCTTTATATGATTCCATTATTTTCAATAAGTTTCAATTTTTTGATGACTTATCCCATGTTATCTAAGATCTTGAAATGAAGCTTATTTCTTTGAATAAACTCAAATATGTGGTAATCACACTAACTACATCTACATCTACTATAAAATTTACAATTAAACCAAGTTATAAGGTAAAACCACATAAGCCTAAAAAGGAAACAACCACCATTGTTAACACAGTCACACAATAACTTAATCATCTCGTCATATCTAATGCACCAAGGAAATAGTTTGCATGTTTACCTGAGCCTCCTACTTCATTACTCTTATAGTTGTTATAGTTTCATCTTATATCTCTCCCTCCTCATATATAGTTTGATATAAATAGACCTCTACCAAAGGATATGATTTAAATACTTATTGTGAGTATCACTAAGGCCCTAAGCATTCTATAAACAAATGTTTTACCTTAAATCATAAGATTTAGGACCTCATTGATGACCAACAAAACATATTTGATGATACTCCAAAGGAATCAGGTTCAAAACTTGGTGATCACCATAAATAGAATATATTTAACAAGCCTTTAAAATATCATTATAAAAAATAACTAAAAGTCTAAATGGTATATAATTCACATCCTCCTCCATCATATTATGAACTCCCACTAGATGTGTTTATTGGTACTTACACACGACATATACTACCTATAGTTTAAAAACTTACCATTTCATTTGATGATAGTGAAATTAAGGATGATGACACTAATCATTATTTTTTATTCATTTGTGTTTACCTTGATAAACACCCCATATGTATTTCTATGATTAATAATGGTGCAAGGAAAAAAATTTACACCATGACATTACTTAAACATTTGGGTTATACTCTCCACAATTTCCACCCCTCTACTAAATCAGTCAAAGCATTTGATGGGACCTCCTAGAAGGTTCTTGGTGAGATTGATCTACCTTTACAAGTTAGTTTTGCATATGTAGTTATTACTTTTTTAGTTATACCTTTTATAGGTTTCTTTGACATGTTGTTATGGTAACCTTGGACACATATTCTTTGAGAAGTATCTTCTATAGTGCATGGGTATATTAAGTACATTCATGTTGATTGGGTAATTAAAGCTTCTAGTGTTCTATATGAGCATCATCTTGAATAAGATAAATTCATTCTTGGGTAGTTAATTGTCAAGAGTGTTAAGGATAATTCACCATAAAAGGATAAGCAATAGGCAATCCCTTTTACTAGGTTTTTAGTACTTGAGATAACTTTACATCAGAGATAGATAGTGGGTTCCATGAAATCCTCATCTTTTATGCACCATATTTAGATGCCCAAAATTTATGAACATGTTCCTATTATTGATATTACAACTAAACCACATAGTACATAGAGATGGGTTCCAAGAACCCCTATTCTTTATATTAGTACTTCACAACCTCAAATTCCTATTATACATTTGTCAATAATCTTAGATATTATAGTTGTAGATATTTCACCTATATATGCTCTTTGGTAGTACCACTAGTTTCTTACACCAAGTTTTGAGTGGGGAGATACCTATGATCATCCTTTGGATTAGATCATAGGATGATCTTGTCTCTTCAAATATACTAAAAAAAATAGATGTTTGAAAATACAAAAACATTTTTAGCACCTACATGTTTTATTGGCTCCCTGGAATTTATGTGTTAGTTTCATGTTGAGGGTTAGCATATCATTTACTCCTACATACACATATACATGATACACTCCTTATTTAGATGTTGTCCTTTCCTTTTACCCATGTCATATGGACATTGGGGGTATTTGATTCTTTGATCTTGATGCACTCATGTTATATGATTTGATGATCACTCTAAATTATCATGTTTGAGCTTACATATATGTACTTACACATGCCTATTATCTATGATTATATATTACACATGATACTTGATATTCTATGTACTTAAAAAAAAATTAACACATTTGATCCATGGGCCACTATGACATGTTTATGCTAGTTTCTTATGCTTCACTTTATACACTTGAGTTTTTTTCCTCGCTATTAGTTTGCATGTTCAAGAATTTGAATATGAATATGACAATACTTGTTGTATGGACATTTAAATATTTCATTCCTTACTTTGTGTATATTTGACT
Organism: Torreya grandis; assembly: GCA_037957365.1. Classification (NCBI taxonomy): domain Eukaryota; kingdom Viridiplantae; phylum Streptophyta; class Pinopsida; order Cupressales; family Taxaceae; genus Torreya; species Torreya grandis. The sequence continues at coordinate 2,852,185 of JARHVA010000264.1, read as the reverse complement.
AAGTTATGTCCACTCACTTTTTATGGCATTTGAACATGCCCCTTGTTTGTAGTCTCATTCAACCATTTCCTTTTGATTTGTTTTTTAGTGTTCATCTGTGTGTGCTTTTTTTCTTGTTGAACTTGTATTGTTATTATCTAAATATTTCCATGATATTTATCATACATATTAGGCATACATGTGATCACATTGGTTATATGTGCTTAAATGATACATTTACTTAAATATGTTTCCTTTTATATGTTACATGGTTACATTCATAGATTTTACTATTGTTTTACCTTTTTGAGGTGAGGTAACTTCTAGGTACCATTTTTTCCTCAACTCATAGGGATCATATTAATGGGGGAATTCTTGGGAATAATGTTTTCCACACTTTTCATAATTATCATATTTATTGGGGGCATTTCATATAGACATGGTTTTCATACATTCACAGTTTTTAGATTAAGAGGGGGCATACTTTGGAAGATGTTGTCCACACCTATTCAGTATTCAACATCTCCAAGTTATAGTGGGGGCATGTTTTAGAAACATGGACTCCACATTGGTATTTATATCAATTTAAAAATTCTCCATATATAGTGGGGACATGATTTGGAAGAATGTCCTCCACACTTACACATTTAATCTAAATTTGCCAAGGTATAAAGTTATATGATTAAAATACACATTTATGGAAAAATTATATACATTGGTACCATTGTTATACACATTTTTAGCATGAGACATATTTAAGGAGCATATGCTATGCAAAATGTGCCTAATATTTTAAAATCAAAATTAATTTTAGATTTTAAAACCATTACACATAATGATATCCCATGAAAATTTATAGACTTTATCAAACCAATCTACTACAGCAGTTGGTTCAAATTTTTGGTATGGTTGAGGTGATTAAATCACTTAATCTTTCCAAGTTTTTAGGTTGGACTTGATCATCCAACCTCACTAGGTTATAAGTACTATTGAGTTTCACAGTTGAGCTAATCTCAACTATCATGTGGTAACTCATTTTTGCTCTAAAATTGGGGGCATGTGCCATATAGTCTTTCTTTCTCTTTCTCTCTATTTATCTCTCTCTCTCTCTCTCTCTCTCTCTATATATATATATATATATATATATATATATATATATATATATATATATATATATATATATATCCTTAGATACATGCACTTTAAATATTTATCATAATCTAAGTTTTAGAACCTTCGAATGATACATCTTTAATAAAAACAACTTGCCAATAGGCAAGGTGATTACATCAACACATAGGTGTACTCTTAAGCCTTGTTATTTTAGTTTAAATTTATTTAAAGTACTTTTAACCCAAATTATATGCACTGATTTTACACTGTAACATGTTATTAGTTGTAGGTTAGTCACCAACAAATCACTCAAATTCACCTCAAGCAAATACAAGGTGTGCATACACACCTAGGTACTTATTCCTTTCCTTTAAACTAATAATTTCATTACTAAATTAAAGAGGGGTCAAATGTAGACAATATTTTATGCTTATGTAAAACCTCAATCTTGTATACTTAGAAAACTTAGACCTTGGCTATTCATCTTAGTTATACATGTGTTTTACTTCCACAAGCCTCACATCTGCTCTATCTTATGTCCCTTGGCCTATCTCTTAGTATAAATAGTATTATATTGATGACATAGACATCCTATCTTTCCTAGAATTTTTAAAAATTACTTATCTTTCACCTTTACAAGTTCTAAGCTTATTCTTACTCTCCTACTCCCTGGACACTAACATCTAAGATAGACAGTAGTGTCAACATGACTATCCTACCCTGATGCAAATGTCTAATTCCCTAAATTTATATAATTTTCAAATGAAATGTATTCCAATGGTCAGCGTAAGTTCTTTAATGCAAGTTATCTCATGATAGGATTGGTATAAATACAATATCAACCCTCATTCATTTCTCACCTAGTAATTAGACCAAGAGACCAAAGGAACTTATCAAAAGCACTCTATCAAGAATTCAATTAATCAAAAACTTCCTTATTTATAAATAAATCATAGTTATAAAATAGCTATAGGTCTGAAGTGTTAAATGAGAAGTCATAAGGTCTTATTTTATAAATTATAAGTTGGGTTATAGTTGTACTTTAATTTATATAGATTGCATGATTCACATATAATTCAACATGTAGGAGGGAACTACATGAGTCTAAGGCTCTCTTCTAGAGTATTGTATATGTAGGTAGCACCCTTTGATAGTGGGGTCATTGTAGGTTAGTTCGACACCATGTACCCACTCACCCATTTTTCTCCAAGGTCACATTGAAGATGGAAAGCTAAGGTTTTATCATTTCACTAGGAGCAAGAATCCATGACCCAAATCTGAATGCATCAAATTAAAGGTGAACCCAAACCTAGAATAATCTAGGTGGTTGCATCATATTTTATTTAATAATATATATAGGACACAAGCATTGAGTCTAGATAGTAGCATTGACATAACCATCCCAAGTTGATGCAACTATCCATAGAGCTAGAGGCACTAGATCTAGAATCTGACAATTATTCTAAGATTATCTTCTCACCTACTTTTAGCTTGTACCAGATCCAACATTTGTATTACCATCAGATCCAACTACGTAATTTATTTTATGTCATTTCTATATATCTATCGTAGTTGTATTTTCCATGTATAAATTATCTCAATTTAATAAATTTAGCATATGGTACATTTGAGTTTAGCACATTAATTGGCTTATTATAGATATGATATTCACCCTTGGGCCTATCATTTATATATCCTTAACCTATCTACCCAAGTAGGATACAAATATAAATTAGGTTTAAACAAATGGATCAAGTGAAAATATGTGCCCTATAACACTTTTATATTATCTTGGATATACATAAAATGACATACAACATACATCTAGAGTTGTGAAGGCATTTGATGGTCATACACAAGACACTCTTGGACATATAATTGTTCATTTTTAAGTGGGACCTCTCATATTTCCCACTTATTTATTATTGTTACCAAGCACAGGTGTCATTGATATGTTATTGGGAAGACCTTGGTTACATAAAACTAGAGCAGATCCTTCTACAATCACAAGTGTTAAAGTATATTCATACTAATCAAGTTGTTAAAGTTTATGGCATTCAATATGAATATAAAATGGAATACATGGTGCTTACTCCTCTTCCACATCAGTTGGTTGGAATAATTATTGATCAAATTGGTAATGAGCTAGTCTATATTACTATTTAAGATAGTGATTCACATGCAAAGAGTTATACTCAAACATCAATTTTTACATTTATTCATGAACATTAACATGTTAAAATTTCATTACCTAATAATGAGAACAAATATATTTCATTTTTTCCATCTATTATTGAACATAATATGATTACACATGAGCATGATAATTTGGAAAATAAAACTGAGAATTCTAATCCTACATAGGTATAGGTTATTCAAAAGACTCCTAAATAGGTATAGGTTATTACACCATCTCCTCTTATGCATGAGGATACAGGTTTGGATATGTATATGAGCTATTATTTAGAAGGTTACTTTATAGAATATGGTTCTTAACTTTAGATTCAAAAACTTTTATAGTTGGCACTACTTCTATGGAGAAAAATTATTCCTTATGAAGAGGTTGGATACACATATGAGCAACCAGATAATGATATCATTGGTTGGACACATTCTATCATTCCCTCCCACTCTCCTAGTTTGGGTAAGAACCTTAATTAGATCCATTTATAGTACCTACTTGTACATAACTTCTTTATTTTTTTTGTTGATTATTCCTCTACACCCAACACAACTTCTTTCAAGCCCTTGGTTTTATCTTTCACTTTGGGGCACTTTCTCTTTTATTTGTTTCAACCCCATTTAAACAACCTAATATATCCTATCTTACTAATATTTCAGCATACATATCTTTCATGGCAACTCATTAGCTTATTATTTCATATCTATACATGTTCTAATCTCTCATATATACTTTCATGCTTACATCTATCTACTTTTATATGTGTTTTAATGGTTATGTTTGTCATCTTTATAACACTACATTTACATTGGGGGCATCTCACATGCCTTATTGCTTGTCATGCTTTTATTCAACACCTTATTAAGGGTTATTCAAATCTTCCCCATTCTTCTAATTTTACAACCATACTTCTAATATTGATTTGTAAACTTTCAATTATGCATGTTTATTTTTTTTAAATATGCAAAAAGTATAAAAAAAAATCATATATGCTAAAAATATCAAAAAAATAGAATATTTTCAAAAAATAAAAAATCAATACATGTAGACATCTTCTCATGTTGTTGGATGTGTCTTTAGTCTTGTCATATATATATTTCTATTTATTTACATAACATATTTTTAATATATAATGCATTACATAAGGTATCTGAGTGTGCAATAGGTCAAATTTCAAAGTGAAAAATAGTCATCATATATAGAAAAACCTCTCTTATTTTTAATTGTTTTCTATATAATCAATCTAGACAAAGCTGCATCAGGAATTCATCAATGCATTACACACATATCCCCTAAAATTCACTATCATTGTGCATGCTCACTCTCTATTTTCAACTATAACATATTCATTGGGGCTTATTACATAGTTTTTGCTCACATGATAGAATTCACATTTAGATATCAATCAAGTTTCAAACTAAGGCATAGATTTATATGGTTTCAATGTTGGTTAAGCCTTTCACCTAATAACCTTGCTAAGTTTGGGGTATCATGATGTTATATATGAACACCTTGTAGGTTGTATTTATCCACAACCTATCTTCCCTATTGAGCTATAAACCAAAATATAGGCTTTAATATTTCATTCTATTTTTACATGTGTCTTGATGAATATGTTACTTGTTAAATTGAAACATATATGCATATGCTTAACCTATTCTAGTTTCATTTATTTTATGTTATTGTCATGCACTTATTTTAGTTTCATAATATGATTGAAACTTTTTTCTTTATTGTGTGTGACCCTTGGCTTTGTGTATGTTCAACTAACACCTTGCTTGTATGAAAAAATCATGCCTTGTATGTGTGGCCTTTGGGTTTATATGATTTTGTGACATTTTTTTCTCCCTTTTATTCATCCTTTTAGATTCATGTGTGACATATGTGCAAAAAAATACATTATTTGCAACATCTTACATGTCCCTTGTATGTGGCCTCTAGGCCTTCTAACATTGAAATTATGTGACTATGCTTACATATTTATTATTTGGCTATTATGGTGCCATGATTTTTATCATGCATTATTATCTATCTACTTATCTATATAGTATTCCATGATACATATCATGCACATATTATCTATGTGCTTCAATGCTTCAAACTTTTCAATATATTATGACTATAATACATATACAACAATCTCAAGTATTACATGCTTCATCCATTACTATAATGTTATATCAAAGCATACATGATGAAAATCAAATACATTAAAAAATCAAATGCTCTAATGTTACAATTCTAATATTTTAATACAAATTAAATATATGCAAATACATTACATGTTTATCTATCTTTCATAAATGATCTCACTTTTGCTTCTGAGGCAAATATACCTCATCTCAAAAGGGGTACATTACAATTGGGTTTTACAAGAAATATATTTTCAAATATGATAGTTTACAATGTGAAAAAAATTTAAAAAATAGATCATGTAGGCATTTAGCTTGCTTTTGTACTCCACTTATCCAACTACTTGAGCATAAACACACTTATGTAAATATGATTTTAAGGATTTAAACAATTTTCAAAAGATAACATTTGGAAATCTATAGAGTATAGGGGGTATGAATACATTAATGGCCAAGCTAATACTCTATAAAAAATATATTTTATTTTTTTCAAAAATCAAGTATCAAGTTTCAATAATTTACAATTCAAATTTAGATTCATATGCAGTAGTGTGATTCATCTTTTACAAGTGAACCACCTTTGAGATTAGTGACACTCCACATATTGGTTTCAATTTAGTGGTCCATGTATTGGTTCTCACCTCTCTTTTTTTAGTTTAACAAGTAGGCCACATGAGAGCTTAGTGGCACTCAATCTTTTGATTGCACTTTAATGAATCACTTTTTGGGTTCTCATCTCTTCACACATCACAAAGTATTCTATGAAGGTTAGAGCATACATCTTTCCAACTTAAGCATCTACATTGACACTTCAAATTAATTCTTGATCACTCTCAATTCAACACTTATCCACATGCCTTAACAATGGGGCATTCACAAATTGATGACAAAGATAAAGTGTGTATACACACTTAAGTATCACATTTTCTTTACTATACTAGTTTATACATCACTAGAATAGTCGAAGGGGAATGTAGACATTGAAATTTAATCAATAAATGCTTGACAATGTTTATCCTTGACATATTTACCTTGTTTGGCTAACTCACCATTCTAAAAACCATTTATCTATATGAAAGCCTTCAAAATATTTCAAATTACTAAGAACATCTTCTAGACTTCCCTAATTTATTCATATTCATCCCTAATCAATAGATAGTTCATTGTCATTCTATTTTTATAAGCCTTTATTCATTTTGGATAAGTTTTCACTAGGTAAACATGGATGCATTGTGCACCATCCACTAGTGTAGACTTATCTCTCACACTTTAATGACTAGTTTTTCAAAATGACATACTTCCTAATGACTTTCCCACCCATGGAAATAGGTTGATTATCATAAATAATAAAAATATTCTCCTATATTATCACATCAAGTATCTCACTTGAAATCCCTAATTAGTCTCTATAAAACTCTATTACAAATAAATTTCAAAATCATTTATCTATTTAGCAAAGAGCCCGACTATAATTTTCTAGTAGTAATACAATCATTGGCCAAGTTAACATTATTTTATTGTAGTTTAATCCAACCTTTTGTGAAGCATTATAATCAATTTTCATAATTATATCTATATTATCTTCCATAAATGGATAACTACATCGGCCTAAGGTCCACTTAGACTATGTAGGCAACACTTAGTTAACAAAGGGTTTTCTGAGGGTAAATCAACCATTCCCACATCACCCACTTTTTTCCCTAGGCATTTCATCTTGTTCGTGTACTTATGTATGATAGGTTTTTTATTTTAAAATTGATATATGAAGCCAAATAGACTCCATGAAAAATTAGGAAATATTTAGATAGAGGCAAACCAACACAAATTTTTAGATGCAATGCATAGTCAACATATACAGTCACACTAACAGACAATAATGCATTATGACCCTATTTGGATACCATTCACTTGTTCCATAATAAAATGAGACACTATTTTGAATTAAAATTATGTTTGTAGGTTTTTATATTCAATTTCATATAGTCATAGTCAATGAGTGAATAACACATCTTAAATAAATCCATTTTCAAGGACATCTCTCTAACCTTAACCCTAGTTTCTATTTCTAGCAATTTACAAATTCTGTAAATTTTGAATATCATTGTATTTTTATATTAGGTTATCTTATTTATATTCTTATATTAGATTTCATATTTACATTAATTTATAGTTATTTTCCTTCATAATTAATTCTAAGGGTAGACACAAATTATCCACAATTCTCAAGTTTTTTACTATTTGTTAAAACATTAATGAATGATAAAAACCTATTTTCAATAAATAATTTATATTATTACCTACTACCTTTATTTTCACCCTTTCTCATATAATACTCATATTAATTTCTCTCAATCAAAAATAGAAACAATAAAATCATACATAATATGTGTCCAAATCGCTTATCATCAGATTCCCTAGAATCAAAATGATATTATTTTCTATCACATGCCAAATATAATATTTTTCATGATATTTTTAAACTCACTAAAATTTTATAAAGAACTTATAAATTTGTCTTTATTCACATTGTTATTATAAATATTCCAAAATTTCTAGAAAATTCAAAATATTTTTAAAACCAAGACCTATATGCATTTATGATTTTTAGATTAAGTTCTCACATGATATTTATTTCATATATTGTAAAATTTATTTGTACAATACATAATAATTAATCATGAGGTATGAAATCTCATACATAACATACCATAGCATGGTTCTTGATGTTGGGTTTCCCTATTACCCAATGACCCTGATGAAGTTGGGGGCATTTCTTCCTTCACAAATGAAAATTTAACATGATGTATCTAACCACAACCCTCTCTATCATTATGAGCTATATATCATACAAATGTTTTTCTAATCAATCATACTTTACATAGTGTTACTTAAATATTCTAATTTCTAAACAAATGACATGCATACATATGATGGATGTAAACCATTATCTTTTGCACTATGCATATTTTTAAATAAAAAACTACTACAACAAACTAAGACGTGATTACTTATTATATGTATCCCATGGCCCTAATTTTGAAAACATTTACATATTGTTACTTATATGGCATTATCATACCATTTGTCTATGGGCCCATGCCCTTATGTTTAATGCAAAATTTATATGTCCCTTGATTATAGCCTTTGAGCCTTATGAATGACCTTATGTACAAAATACATAACATTATTTGCTTACAATTAAATATATAATGGTCAATCCTATAATACAACATATAATACTACATGATGATATATTTTCACACATTATATAAGTTTTATTTCTAGACTTGTAAGCTACATCCCTTAGGGGGAATTATAATGGGCTTATACAATTTTAGATATTTGAAAGTATAAAATTTTGAAAACTATAATATGACTTAGGTACTTACTTATAAATTTACATATACTTGATTCATATGCATAGACATGAGAAAAACTAGTTTCAGATAATACAAGTTCAAATTTTCAAACATTTCAAGTTTCAAGTTTCAAAAGTTACAAGTTACAATATTTTAAAAAGTTACAAAGTTATATTAACATTCAATAACAATACAAAATATATATGGGGTATGATACTTGTTCATTTCAATGTTTATAATATAGTAATAGTAATTTTAAAATTTTAAATTTTAAAATTTCAAGTTTCAAAGTTGTAAAGTCTCAAATAAAATCTAGATCTATCTATAGTGGGGTGATTTGTCTTAATGTTATAGGTGGGACATGTTAGAGTCTAATGATACTCAATTCCTATGGTTGAAATTTTTTAATATGTATCAAGATATATTTTGTGGTTCCCCACTTAAATTAGTTTACAAATTACTCTACCCCTTCAATTAGTTTACTAAGTACTCTATACAACCACATGAGAGTTGGAGAATACATTCCTTCCAACTCAAGTGTATTCAAACGTTTTTCAAATTAAGACTTGATCAATCTCAATTTTCCACTAATTTTTACCACAATAATTTGGTATGGTTATGGTCTAGATACACCCAATGGCCTACTACTCATCCTATTACCACTTGAAAAATTTGTTTGTTCTCCCTGGCCAGGAATTAAAAAAGATTGAAAACACCCTATTCTTATTCCAAAATACTCATAAAATAAGGGAAACACTTATCTACTTCTGAGTTACATGGAAATTAGGTTGCATACTCCTCTAGATGTATACTTTTCTTATTCTCTTTTTAAATTTAAAAATTCAACTTGCATATTTTCAATTTTCAAATATGGACAATAACTACTTTTAGTGGCATTGTTCTAGGTTTTGCACTAAGGCATCTTGTACAATCATCCTTCGCATATAAAGGCAAATTGTGTATACACACTTATATTTACTTATACTTTACTTTATTCATTTCATCACTAAAATAAAGTGGGTGGAAATGTAGACACTCAAAATTAATCATCAAGTATTTGACAATTCTTATTTTTGACATCCTTATCCCTATTTGGTCCATTCATCATTTTACTTAATTACAATCTATATAGAAACCTTCTATCTCTTGAAAAATTGAAATAATCATACAAACATCCCTATTTTTTTCATAATTATCCATATTTAGATCATAGACCTCTTCTAAACATGTCCCAATAGTTTTTAGTCTTATTGGACAAGTCCACCTATGACCCTATCCAACTAGTGTGACCTTATCTCCCACACTCCCGAGGTAAATTTTTAAATTTGATTCATTTAATATTACTCTTATCATGTTTTTTATATGATTGGTTAGAAAAAATACTTTAAATATTATCTGATATAAGCATATCAAGGCTTACCCAAATACAACTAGTAACTATCATGTAATTATTAAACATGTAAAGAGTAGAAGAGCACTAATTATTCATATTTCAATTTTTATGCATGCTAATATTCATAGTCCAAGTTTGAAGAGTATTTATTATAGCTCACGGGCATCCATTTTTCAAACACTTTAATTAAATCATCTAGAAATATTCATTTAGTTGCACAATCACATATTACACAAACACTCTAGGAGGGATAACTCCATTATCTTGAGACCATTTGAGCTATGTAGGTAGTGCTCAGTCACAAGGGGTTTCTAAGACTAGCTCGACTATTCCCTTAACCCTATTTCACCTCTTTTACATTTAATTATTATTGTGTTTCTTATGTAGGATTTAGGGTTTTAAAATTTTATGAGTCTTCCACATGACATATTGGCACAAAGCTCAATAGTCATATTATACCCTTCTCCTATAGCGTGTCTAGAGATATGTGTGTTGGACTTATGGCTTACATATCTTTCATATTACCTTATTGCATTTCTCTATGTTCCTAGTAAGGTAATTTTATGGAATAATCATGGCTAAGTAAGGTGCATATAGGAGATAATGGTTAGTATTTTTTCATCATATTACAAATTTTACTCTTATTACATTATTATGTAGGTTTCCCCCTTGAAGTAGCTCAATCATATTTATCAATTATTTTTATCTTTCATCAATTATTTTTGTGGATCCACTTTTTTTGTTCTTAATTTTGTGATATATTATTCTATTATTTCAAACATATAAGTAATTTCATTACAATTGGTATCATAACATTCATTTTCAAAAGTTTTCATAGCATTATTTTTTAGATTTGGTGTTACGATGACCCAAAGAGATGAAGGATTGAAAAAATTATCTTGCAATCTTAAAAGAATTTAATTTTTTTGTCATTGTAGTATTATTCAATTTTTTTATTAATAAAAATGATTGCTTTAGCACAACGATCATAAAAGTATAAATTATAATCTATTGGTACACCTTTTGGGGGCCTAAAACCCTCCTCCCTAGGGTTTTTTCATGGTTGGTCCTAACACTTGTGGATATAGGAAAGGGAAAGAAGCTCCTCATAAGGATGACATGGAGTTTATAAAATTATATCCTTTAGTTTTTGAGGTAGTTCACCAAATTCAGTTAGATTTGCAAAACATGGTGAGGAAAGATGATCTCGATGCATTAAAATGGAACATGGATTTTTTTTAATAATTAGTTGGAAACTCTAAGTGAATAGTTAACTAATATTACAACTTAACTTTTTAAAAAAATTATTTCACCACTCTATTTGGGTTCTCCCAATCTAAACAATCACAACTCTAATACTGCTTTCAAGCACATGATACCAAAAGTAAAAGTGTGTAAGTTCAATGGTAAAGATACACTCACTTGGATCAATTAAATAGAAAAAAAATTGATCTACATTAGAAGCCATGTACACAAAATGTGATCATGAAATATCTATATTTAGAACCTAAGCAATTCATTAAGGATAGGTGGTTATGTGCTCAAAATAAAAAGAATAGATATCCTCTTACCTTGTTAGTTTTTAGTAAGGGGTTGTAGATGCACTATCACAACAACATCTAAAAAAATCATTTTAGTCAGTTAGCAAATTTGTGAAGACAAGTATTGTTAAGGATTATATTAAGTAATTCTAAAATATATCTTTATGCATGGATGACATCAATGAGAACATCATGACTAATATGTTCTTAGGGGGGATCAAGGATACAATTCAACTTGAGGTTCACATATTTAATCCAAATTCTATTTTTGAAACCATATCATTCATGTTCTAGGTAGAGGAAAAATATTTGGTCAAATGTAGGGATTTCACTCATGGCCATGAACTTAATTTCACATCACCATCATTTCCTCACCCTAAAATATTAACCCATCATAAATTTGAAGAGAAATGTGTCAAAGGGTTGTGTTTTGTCTATGATAATAAATGGAGAGAAGGACATAAATGTGTAGAAAATAAGTTGTTCTATATTAAAGGCACCACAAAAATGAATAAGATGATGAGGCCTCAGTGGAATGTATAGAACTTACATAGGAATAATCTAAAGGCTCACCCTACAATATCTTATCATGACTTTAAGGTGTTATTACCCTTAAAACTCTTAAGGTGGTGGGTTTCCTAAAGAAACAAAAGATGATAATGTTGATTGAGTTGGGAAGTACATGTAACTTCATCAATATTAAGTTGATTTCTCATTTGAACTATTTTATTTTCTAGCTTTAGAATTTCAAGTCATGATTGTATATGATGGTATAATCAATTATTCTAGAAAATGCCATAGTATTAATATTGTTATAAGGGACTAAATACTTGCTTATCCTATTTTTTTATTACCATGGGTGGGGTGGACATTACTTTGGGATTATAATGGCTAAAAACTGTGGGCACAATAGATATGAATTTATAGGAACTATTAATTTTCTTTCATTTTGAAGGTAGGATAATTAAATTACATGGATTACAAAAAATAATATCCCCAACTGGTTAGTTTGCACTAAATGATGAATATTCTTTAAAAATGAGTTGAAGGATTTGTATCACTAATGTTTTCCATAAAATTTTAGTAAATGAATGTGTCTACACACCTTGATTTATAAATAATTCTTGATGACCACCCAATGATTTTTGGTACAATGCCAAAAGGACTACCACCAAGAAGAGAACATGATCTTGTCATAAGATTGATTCTAGGTAGTACACCACCAAACATCAAACCTTAAAAATATCAATATGCCCATAAAAGTGAAATTGAAAAAATGATATAGGAGATGTTAGAGGGAGGTATTATTATACATATCCATAGTGAATATTCATCCCTAATGGTCATGGTGTGTAATAAAGATGACACTTGATGGATGTACATTGACTATAGATAAAAACATATGTACACCATAAAAGATATGTTCCCTATCCCAATAATTGATGATTTTTAGATAAATTACATGGTATTTCTTATTTTATAAAACTATATCTTTATTTTAGGTATCATCAAATTCATAGCAGAGATGAGGATATCCCTAAAAAGGCTTTCAGAACTCATGAAGGTCATTATGAGTTTATGGTCATGCCTTTTGATCTTGAAAATGCATCATCTACATTTTAAAGTATGGTGAGTACTATTTTTAAACATTTTTTAAGGAAGATTATGTTGGTGTTATTTTGATGACATCCTAATCTATAGAAAAACTTAGAAAAAACATTTGAATAATGTGAAATAGTTATTGTTAGTTATGGAACAATATCAACTTTATGTCAAACCTTCCAAACTTGATTTTGGAATCCAAGAGGTAGAGTACTTAGGTCATATTTTTTATCATGAAGGATTCAAATTTGATCATGATAATATCAAATCTATGATGGAGTGGTAAGTGTTAATGACCCTTAAGAACATTCATGTATTTTGGGGGCTAACAAATTACTATAATAGATTTGTAAAAAAATATGGTAGCATAATAGCTCCACTCATAGCCTTGTTAAAGAAATATTCATTCCATTGGACTAAACCAACTACTAAGGCATTTGAGAAGCTAAAAGAGGCTATGTGCACCAATCCAATTTCAGGCTACCCCTTATTTCTTCAAAAAAAAAATTGATTGTGATGCATCAGGATACAACATGGGGACAATACTCATGTAATATAGAAGATCCATTACATTTGAGATTTATCAAATCAAGGGGAAAAGCTAGCTCAAGTCAATCTATGAGAAATAAATTAGGTTATTCTTCATGTAATCAAGTAATGTAGACCTTATTTGATGGGTAGACACTTTTAGGTGATGATTGATCATGATAGTTTCAAATATTTTTTGAAAAAATGATTGCCATCAGAAGAACAACAAAAATGAATGATTAAAATTTTGGGATATGATTGAAATTAAAAGAGAATGTGGTATTAGATTCACTATCCAATAGGGATGAGTCCATTAAGGCCTTGTTATGTGTAATGACCATTTGGTAGGCAGATTAGTTAGAAGAGGCACAATATGAATGGGAGAAAGACATGGATACACATGTTTAAATTTAGAGTCTACAATAGGGTTATTATTTTTATGAAAATTTTGCATGTAAATGGAATGTATTATGGTATAAAAATATACCTATGTAATAAATCTAGCCTCAAACAAAAGATCTTTTAGGAATTTCATGTATCTCCAATAGGGAGATACTCAAAAATTTTGGATACCTATCATATAATCAAATAGGATTTATTTTTTGAAGGAATCAAGGGAGATATACAAATTTTTTGGCCAAATGCATTATGTGTCAACAAAACAAAAGTGAAATAATTAATACAATAGGTCTTCTATAGCCTTTATCCATCCCTAGCCAGAGGTGGGAGGAGGTTTATATGATTTAATTATAGGTTTGTCAAGGTCTGAAGGTAAAAATGTCATCATGGTAATTATAGATATACTCACAAAATATCTTCATTATTATTCCTTATCATAACCATTTATAGCCAATATAATAGCTTTAGCTTTTCTCAATAATTATTGAGAGGGGGAGTGAATCATTATATTAATAAACTTAGCTCTTTTCAAAACCTTTTAATGCATATTGAAAGATATATGTTGATCAAATCAAATACATAGAGATCTTAATCACATAAAAACACATAACACAAGATATACCTTGGAAAACCCAATATGGAAAAAATCACCATGCGAATAGTTGCTAGAAACTACCATTCTAATCCAGCCTCACAATAAGGCACCTCATAGGTTACAATGTTTAAGGTCACCAACCCTAAGGAGACATTAATACCCTAGTTTAATAGCTTCAAATATAAGGAAGCACCCACTCCCTAATCTAAGGACCTACTCAGCTTTTATGATGGCACCAACCTATCAAATTCTTCTATGGATCTAGAACTCCAAATTATAACAGAGATTCATTAATGAATCCAGTCTTTATGTTCTATATTACAAGTCTAATATTTAACTACTCATTCTCTACTCATAATATCTTTGTGCCTCTCTTCTCTCTACCCCTCTGTCTCTATGTCTAGATCTATCTCTATACAAAACACTTCATATCTTTCTAACTCTACTCTTTTGTGTCTCTATATTTTCTATTTTACATAATTCAATAGCTTCACCAACCTATGACTCTATCCTAGATATCATATATATATTCAATTAATCTAGGTTTTCATTTCTTCTATGTGTTCACACTCAGACTGTAACACATCATGCCAATTCTAGACTTTAGTTCATTATGACTTGAACTGTAGGTTTCCCACATCTCAATTTCATGCATCATCACCATGATTTCTTTCCTTATTACTACCTATAGAATTTTTTGAACTATATTTTTGATGCATGTGCTCATTAATATAGATTTTATTAGTTAAATCAATCAATATCATTGTTTAAGTCATGATTTAAGGCTTAATTACATGTTCTTACATCTGATCATTAGACTAGACATAACTTTAAATATCAATCATTGATCTTGCATTTGGTGCTATGATCTAATGATCCATATTTAAATATATCAACTTTAAAATTCATCCATTCGATCACCTTTTGATAGGCTCAAAATATCCAACTAATCTTTGTATGCTTATGATCTTTATCTTTGTCTAGACATTAAATGTCAAGATCTTTATTCCATCTTGTTGCTTCTTACATCTTTAGATCACTTTTGCTATGTCAATCTTCTCAAACTTACTCAGTCTTTAACTCATCACTGTGTTGATAAATCTTAATCACTTTATTCCATCTGATTCCACTTGCTCCATTGGATCTCTTTTACATGATCTCTTTTTCACCATCAAATCTTTTGACATGTTCTATCTTTATCTCTACTTAGCTCCTGAGATAGTGACACTTATCACTAACATGTTCACTCGAAGGTCCTTTTGATAATTTGACTTCATTATGCTTAGTTGGATCTTCTATTTATGATTAAGTGATAGTTTTTAATCTAGCTAGGACAAATATAAAGTTTAAGACTTAAGAAATATTAAGTCTATTGATCACTGCTTGAGTTGGTAATTGCTAAGTTGAGGGGCCAATTTTACAATGATGATAAAGGCTTAAGTTATAACTTAATCTACCAATCTAGACTATATCCAATCAACATAAAAATAGAAAAGCCTATTTGAAACCATGACTTGAACCATTAGGGTTTAACTAATAAACCTTATCATGTCCAAGAGTAAAGATAATTCAATTATGAGCTCATTCCTTCTCATTTGAACCTATGGACCATATATTCAAGATGATCTTGAAAAACCCATAACAAATTTTCTCTTTGTTTCCTTTGAAAATGTCCATAAATTATCTTTGTAAAATCATGACAACTTTACAAGACCTTGTTCAAATTTTGTCTAAGTATGGAGACAATTTCATTAAGCTTGGAAGGTTAACTTTGTACCTACATAACTCTTATTGTACTTAGTCGCGTGACCTATAAAATAGAGCATATAATCTTATTCCAAAGGGGATTTCAACATAATATCCATTTGATCCTAAATCTTTCATATGTGAAAGATATGACATCATAAAAATGCATGTTCATCTATTTCTTACAATCTATGAATTTGACTAAGTGTTGGAAAACACTGTCAAAATGGTTGGGATCCCTACTTTGTTCAAGCATATCTTTTGTTGCACTACATCACGTGACCTAAGATTTAGTGCATAAAAACTAGGCATAAAAATGAAAAAACCCATATGATCATTTTATATTCAGACCTCCATATGTGCAAATGTTGACCTCATCAATATGCTTACTTGGCTTTGTTGAACCCTTTTGCAAATTTGACTAAGTATAGAAACTTAGTGATTCTTGTCTGAGTAGCCAACTTTGTATGCCCATATCTTCAATTATGTTTCAACACATGTCTTTAAATCTAGTGCATAAACACTAGGGACTAATTTGATCAAAACCATATGATTAGCTCCCCCATACTCATTCACATGTGGCAATGGTGATGTCAACAAAATTCCTTCTCATTTTTTCCTATCATTGACCCACAATGTCTAGATGATCAATATGAAGAATAAAATGAACTCAATTCATGCACACAAGCATTCTAATCATCCTTGACCTCTGATAAGATCCTTTTCATATCCTTTAATCACCATATTCAGTCTTGAACATCAATGACATGCTCATAATGTCCCTTTTGAAATCAATGACAATCATATTTCCAAAAAATCTCCCCCTTTGTCATTGATGGAAAACTACATGCTTTGATCTTCTAATATTTAGCTCCTTCTCTGACATTGCTTGCATTGTCTTCTGAGTATGAATTGAGGCTATTCATACCAAACTTTCTCCCCCTTAGGTAATGGCACATTTGCCTAATACTCAACTTGGACACTTGCTCTACTTCTTCTTTGACAATTGCACTTTTTCTCCAAACTTTTACAAAGAGAATTTGCTCTTCTTTTCCCATAGTCTCCCACAGAGAGCAATTGCACTTTTTCTCCCCATATGACATCAATGGTAAAGGGATTATTTTTTAATGTTTATCTAAATTTTTCTCCCCCTTTATTAGATAAAATATTTTATTCAATAATATGCAACAATAAACTCATTTGAAATTTCTAAATATAATCATACCTAAGTTGCCTTTTCTCTCTTCTTCTAGGGATTAACAAATATTCTATGAAACTCCCCATGGATTCATGCCCTATCACTAGGATCTAGTGATGTGGTGAAGGATCCACCACTCCCAACTTATGTCTCAAATATTCAAATTGTTCCTTGGGAAGAGGTTTGGTGAATATGTCTATAAAATGGTCCTTAGTTGGCACATATTCTGTTGTGACCTCTTGATCTGAAACCCTCTCTCTTAAGAAGTGATACTTGATTGATATGTGTTTGGTTCCTAAATGCATCACTAGATTTTTTGAAATATTAATAACACTTTAATTATCACAAATAATAGAGATAGGTGCCTTGTACTCTACCTTGATGTCTTTGAGTGTTTGCCTCATCCACAAGACTTGAGTGCAACATGCCACTACTGCTACATACTTTGCTTTTATTGTAGAAAGAGTAATTAACTCTTGTTTTTTGATTAGACATGAAATAAGCCTATTTCTAAGTAAAAATGCACCACCACTAGTGTTTCTTCTATCATCAACATTTCTTGCCCAATCAACATTTGTATATGTTATCAAAGTGAAATCTTCACTTTTGGGATACCACAGTCCATAGTCAATTATGCTATTGATGTATCTGAAGATCTTTTTCATTATATTGACATGTGATTCTTTTAGAGTAGCTTAAAATATAACAACCATACACACTTCTTGTAAGATATCTAGTCTTGATGCAATTAGGTATAGAAAGATACCTATCATTGATTTGTAGATTTTTTGATTTACATTAAGGGACTCATCCTATTTGCTTAGCTTGCATCTAGTTATCATGGGAGTAATAAATATTTTTCTATCTTCCATTCCAAAACTTCTTTAACATTTTTCTTGCATAATTGGTTTGGGATATGAATATCCCTTCATTAGATTATGTTATTTTTAAACCAAGGAAGAAATAAAGCTTTCCTAGCATAGACATCTCAAACTCACTTTGCATTTATGTAACAAATTCTTTGCACATTTTGTTATTGATACCACCAAAGATGTTGTCATCTACAAAAACAACAATCAACATATTCTCACCTTCTAATTTGAAGTACAAATTATTGTCTACACATCCTTTGTTGACACCTTGTTGTTATAAGTACTAGTCCAATCTTGAATACCATGTTCTAGGTGATTATTTTAGACCATGCAGTGCTTTCTTTAGACTACATACAAAATCCTCTTGTTTCAACAATTAAAAACCTTTAGGTTGTTCTATGTAGACTTCCTCTTCTAGGTTCCCATTCAAAAAATCTGACGTAATGTCCCTTTGATAGATTTTGAACTTCTTGTAAATGGAGAATGCTAGAAGCATTCTTATATCTTCCAATCTAGAAACTGGAGTAAATGTTTCATCAAAATCTATGCCTTAAACTTATTCATATCCTTTACACACAAATATTGATTTATTCCTTAAAACATCTCCATCTTCATTGAGCTTGTTTTTATATACCCATTTTGTACCTATAACATTCTTATTTGAAGGTCTTGGGACTAATTGCCAAGTTTTGTTTTTTTCTATTTAGCTCAGTTCTTCTTCCATGGATTTTAGCTAATTCTCATCCTTACTAGATTCAACATATATCTTAGGCTCAATTTAACACATAAGAGTAAAACTTACTTGTTCCTTGTTCATTGCAGCTCTTCTCCTTGTCCAAACTCCATTATTATTGCCAATTATTTTCTCTTTAGGATGATCCTTTTTGAAAAAATCTTGGAGGTGATTTTTCATTCATTTCTTCAACCTCTTCATTATCTACTTCTTGAAGATCTTATTCTTTAATATTGA
Source organism: Torreya grandis (assembly GCA_037957365.1). Taxonomy (NCBI): domain Eukaryota; kingdom Viridiplantae; phylum Streptophyta; class Pinopsida; order Cupressales; family Taxaceae; genus Torreya; species Torreya grandis. The sequence continues at coordinate 2,832,576 of JARHVA010000264.1, read as the reverse complement.
TTATTTATGCTCTCCACAATCTTGTGTAGCCTTTTATTATAACATACATAGGCTTTACTTTGAGTAGAATAACCAAGAAATATTACTTCATCACATCTTGATTCAAAGCTTCACAATTTGTCCTCTTTTATCTTGATATGGCATTTGCTCCCAGACACTCTAAAGTACTTAACAAAGGTAGGCTTTTCATACCATAGCTTATAGGGAATTTTGTCACTATTTACCCTTAGCTAAACTCTATCTAAGATGTATACTATTATTTAGACTACTTCTCTCTAGTATCCATTAGATAACTTAGCCTCTTTTAGCATTGTTTTAGCCATCTCATTGATTGTCTTATTCTTTCTCTCAACTATTCCATTCTGATGTGGAGTCCTTCCTATAGAGTATGGTCTTTTGATCCCATGCTTCTCACTATACTCTATGAACTCATTTGAGGTGAATTAACTACATTTATTATATCTTTAGCATTTGATCTTTTATTTAATATCATTCTCTAATATGGATCTAAAGATCTTGAATCTTTTAAATGATTGTGACTTGTCCTTCAAAAAGGTTACCCATGTCATTCTTGATTAATCATCTACAAACAACATGAAGTATCTCTCTCTTTTAGATCCTCTTATCTTAGTAGGACCACAAATATTAGTATGAACTAATTATAGAGGCTTTATAGTTTAATAATCCTTTTTTTGAAATTTTACCCTTCTTTGCTTTCCTAGTTGACATTCCTTAAATAGTAGTATTTGCAGGTTTGGTTATCTTGGGCATGTGTCTGACACACTTATTTGAGCTCCCTTTGACTAGGTTATCAAAGTTGACATGACCCATTATTATATGCCATAACCAACTCTCATCAATATTTCTTATTAGGTAGCTATTTCCATTCACTTAAATAAGATTATAGATATTGCTTTCAGTTCTTTTTAGTTCTAAAACTATTCTTCTAGATCTCTTTAAATTATAGCCTTCTACATCAAATGTGACTTATATCCATTATCACACATTTGACTGATATTTAGCATATTATGCTTCAATCTTTCAACATAAATGACATCATGTGTAGGTAGTTTACCATCTATGTTCAAGGTTTATTTACCTTTGATATTTATTATTGTGTTATCTCCCAAGCTGACAAATCCTTCCTTGCAATTTCTCAATTTGGTGAACTTGCTCTTGTCACCAGTCATATGCTTTGAGCATCCACTATCTATCACCCACAAATTTTTCTCCTTAGTATGGAGTGTAATTTAAACAATCATGAATTGATTTTTTACTTTACACACTTCATTGGGTTTCTTATGTCTTCTTTTTAGAAACTTGTGAACCTTTGTTCACACTGGGAAGGCATGCCTTACTTTTGATCTTACAAAGCTAGTTCTACAATGTTTAGCTATATGACAAAAATTATTGTAATTATAACACATTACATTTGTATTTAATAAAGGATAAAATGAATTTCTACTTAAAAAATTTGTTCTCCTTATAGGTACAACTCTACAATCAATAGCCCTATGACCAAACTAATTACAGCTATAAAAATAACCATAGAAAGATGAGGAATAACTAGTTATAGCATTTCTTGGTGCAACATGAGGAGCTCTTCTAAACTTTGGCTTCTTCAAGTCTCTCACTTTTATGTATCCATTTTCATCAACTACCTTTATCTTCTTATTTTATTTAGGATTATTTTTAGGTTTTTCTTTCTTCACAACAATTGTGTTTGAGTTTGTCTTTGTGTCCTTTCAAGCTTTCTCTTTCTTTGCTCCTAATTCTCTTTCTACTTTGAAGTTTTCATATAGGTTAGTAGATATACTAGTAGTGTAACTCTTTCCCTTTTCATAACCAAGACCCGATCTCTCTTTTGAGGGATTTTGAGAGTTGATTAGCTCATCAAGAATGTCTGATCTTCTTATCAACTTTAGACATTTGTCTAGTTGACCTTTGGTTTTTTCAATCTCTTTTCTCAAATCCACTATCTCTGCTTCTAACTTTATGCACTCATTAGATTTAGATTTTAGTTAAAGTTTGACTACATTTTCTATTATTTTAGCCTCCTCAACTTGTGTCTTTAGACTCACTATCATCTGATCAATTTTCTCAAGACTTTTGGACATTTTCTCAATTTGCTTTTATTCATGTTTCTTTTATTTTGAGATTTCTTTTCTTAGATTGTCAATTTACTAAAAAGCATAGATGAGATCACACTCTAGATCCACTTCTCCCTCTTCTTCTTCATCTGAGTCTTCAACTTATTCTTGATCCATAAAATTTGATTCTATTATCATGAATAGGACTTCCTTTTCCTTAGCCACAAAATCATAGTCATGATCATCATTAGAACTATCACTATCATCCATTGAATCAAAATCTTTTTTTGCGTATAAACCTTTCATTTTTTTGAAATGGTTCTTCTTATTAGGATAGTAAGGTTTCACATTTTTACTACTCTATACTTTCTCAAAGTTAATATTTTTTATTGTGAGGGCATTTAGCAATAAAATGTCCTACTTTACCATAATTAAAGCATTTGAAGGGTAACTTACCTATGTACTTTTTAGATCCTCTCTTCAATTTTCTAACAAAGTTGGCTTCTTCTTCATCAGTCTCCTCAAATCTAGATTTAGGTGATTCTACCTTTACTAGTTTAGATGCTTTGAATGTGTCTTCTCTCTTAAAGGTGTCTACTTCTCCCATTCTCATCTCATATACAGTTAAGGTTCCATGCAACTCATCAACAATGATTTTATCTAGATCACTTTCTTCCTCTATTATAAAGATTTTAGAATCATATCTTGATGACAAATATCTGAGGACCTTTTTGACAGTGATTAATTATTTCATTTCTTCTCTAAGACCTCTGATTACATTGACTATTTCATCTACCCTAAAGAGGTAATCTACAATCTTCTCCTCTTCATTCATCTTAAGGCTCTAAAACTTGCATTTGTAAGTTTGTAGCTTGGCCTACTTTACCTTGTCATCTCCTTCATATATGCTCTTCAATTTATTCTAGATATCTTGTGCATTTTGACAATGCATCACTTTGACAAACTATGAGTTTGGCAATCCATAAAGAATAGCATTATTTTCCTTGGCATTGCTCTCATATGCCTTTTTAGCAACTTGATTAGTAGGAGTTGTAGTAGGGTATGTATATATATTTACCACAAACATCCAAACATAAAAATCTAATGAGGATGAATATGCTTCCACTCTTATGCTCAGAATGCATAGTTTGATCCATCAAAGAGAGGTGCTTTGTTTGATGAATATTCTTCTTGACTAGTCATTTGTGTTCATTATTCCAAGATCTACCTGAGTTGATTAATCTTCTTCTATGGAACTAGGGCTCTAATACCAATTATTGGAACACAACTAGATATTAAGAGGGGGGTGAATTAGTATATTAATAAACTTAGCTCTTTTCAAAACCTTTTAATGCAAATTGAAAGATATATGTTGATCAAATCAAATATGTAGAGATATTAAACAAATATTATAATATATACTATGGATAACCCAATATGGTAAAAACTACCATGTTAATAGCTACTATCAAGTACCATTTTAAACCTACCTCATAATAAGGAACCTCATTGGTTATAATGTTTAAGGGTACCAACCCTAAGGAGACACCAATCCCCTAGTTTAAGATCTTTAACTCTAAGGAAGCTCCCACTCCCTAATTTGAGCACCCACTTAGCTTTTATGATGGCACCAACCTATCAAATTCTTCAATAGAGCTACAACTCTAGATTATTACATAGATTCATTAATGAATTTGATGTTTATATTATTTTTTATAGGCTTGATCTATAACTACTCATTCTCTACTCATAATATATTTGTGCCTTTCTTCTCTCTACTCCTTTGTCTCTATGTCTAAATCTATCTCTATGAAAGACACTTCATCTTTTTCTAACTTTGCTCCTTTGTGTCTCTATATTTTCTATTTTACACAATTCAATAGCTTCACCAACCTATGCCTTTGTCCTAGATATAACATATATTTAATTGATCTAGGGTTTCATTTCTTCTATGTATTCATACTCAAACTATAATACATCATGTCAATTCTAGACTTTAGTTCATTATGACTTGAACTATAGGTTTCTTACATCTCAATTTCATTTATCACCTCTATGATTTATTATCTCTTTATTATTTATAGCATTTTTTGGATTATAATTTTGATGTACATGCTCATTAATATAGATTTTATTAGTTAGATCAATCAATCTCATTATCTATGTCATGGTATAGGGCTTAATTACATGTTTTTCCATTTCACTGTTAGATTGGACATAACTTTAAATATCAATCATTAATCTTGCATTTGATACCATGATCTGATGGTCTATATTTAAATATCTCAACTTTAAAATGCATTAATTTGATTACCTTCTAATAGGATCATGATATTCATTTGATCTTTGTATGCTTTCAATCTTTATCTCTATCTAGATGTTAAATTTTGAGCTCTTTATTCCATCTTACTACTTCCTACATCTTTAGATCATGTTCACTCTATCGATCTTCTCAAAATTACTCAATCTTTAACTCACCACTATATCGATAAACCTTAATCACTTTATTCCATCTAAGTCCACTCACTTTTTTGGATCTCTTTTGCATGATATCTCACTCACCGTCAAATCTTTTGACATGCTCAGTCTTTATCTTTGCTTAGCTCTTGAGAAAGTGACACTTGTCACTAGCACATTCACTCAGAAGTCCCTTTGATAATTTAAATTTTTTGTGCTTCATTATATCTTTTGTGTATTATTAAGTGATAGTCATTGATTAATTTGGGATAAATATAAAATCTAAGACTTAATAAATATTAAGTCCATTGATCATTGCTCGAGCTGGTAATTTCTAGGTTGAGGGGCTAATTTTATAATGATGACAAAAGCATAAGTTATAACTTAAGCTATCAGGTATAGGCTATATCTAGTCAACATCAAAATAGAAAAGCCTATTTAATGCCATGTTTTAAACCCTTAGGGTTTAACTAAGAAACCATATCATGTTTGAGAGAAAATATAATTCAATTCTAAGCTCATTCCTTCTCATTTGAACTTGTGGACCATATATTCAAGATGCTCTTGAAAAACCCATAACAGATCTTCTATATGTTTCCTTTGTAAATGTCCATATATGATGTTTGTAAAAGTATGATAACTTTACAAAACCTTGTGCATATTTTGAATAAGTATGGAGACCATTTCATTAAGCTTGGAAGATTAAATTTGTACTTGCATAACTCTTATTTTGCTTAGTTACATGACTTATAAATTAATGCATATAATCCTCTTACAAATGGGATTCCATCCATGTATCCGTTTGATCTTGAATCCTTCATATATGAAAGATATGACATCATAAAAATTCATGTTCATTTGTTTATTTTAATCTGAAAATTTGACTAAGTGTTGGAAAACACTATCAAAATGGTTGGGATCCCTACTTTGCTCAAGCATATCTTTTGTCATGTTATATCATGTGACTTGAGATTCAACACATAGAAACTAGGCATAAAAATGAATAAACCCATATGATCATTTTGTCTTTGGACTTATATATGTGTAAATTATGACCTCATCAATATTCCTACTTGGCTATGTTGAACCCTTTTGCAAATTTGGCTAAATATAGAAACTTAGTGATTTTTGTTTGAGTAGACAACTTTGCATGCCCATATCTTCAACTGTGTTTCATCACATGTCTTAAAATATGGTGCATAAAAATTAGGGACTAATGTGATCACAACCATGTGACCATCTCCCCCATACTCATTCACATGTGTCAATGGTGATGTTATCAAAATTCCTTCTCACCTTTTACTGTCATAGACCCATAATGTCTAGATGATCAATATGAAGAACCGAATAAACTCCATTCATACACACAAGTATTCTAATCATCCTTAAATTTTTATAGGATCCTTTATATATCCTTGAATCACCATATTTAGTATTAAACATTAGTTACATGCTCATAATGTCCCTTTTGACATCAATGACAATCATATTTCCAACATAGCCATCCCTAGCTAGAGATGGGAAGAGGTTCATATGATTTCATTACAGGGTTGTTGAGGTATGAAGGTTAGAATATCATCATAGTAATTATGGATACACTCATAAAATATGTTCATTTTTATCCCTTATCATAACCATTTATATCTAATACAATAGTTTTGCCTTTTCTTAATATAATTTAAAAGTTGCATGATACTCCCAAAATCATTGTAAGTGATCGTGATGCCATATTTATCAATAACTTCTAGACTAATTTATTCACATGTTTGGGTAATTATTTGGCTCATATCTCATCATATCATCCTCAATTTAATGGGCAAACTAAGGTGCTCAACAAATTCCTATAAGGTAATCTATGTTGTTTTGCATTAGATAAATATGAACAATGAGTTTATTAGCTACCACTATTATAATTATAGTATAACACTTCCTTCCACACCTCTTCTAGAAAGTATTCATTTATGGTACTTTATGGATATAATTCCTGATCCATCACTTTATTCCTAAAGGTGTAGCCTAAAGTTTGAGCTTCTAATAACACAGTCACTATCAACAAAAGGTACTAACTAGCTTAGGAAAGAATTTAGAAATGGCACAAAATCAAATGAAGCAACAAATAGATCAACATCATAGTGAGAGGCATTTTGACATAGGTATTTGGGTCTTTTTTTAATATAACCATATAAATAGATGTATCTTAAGTAACACATAAATGATAATAAATTATCTTCTAAGTATTATGGTCCTTATTAGATCTTGCAGAAAATTGGTAGTGTGGCATAAAAGTTAGAGCTACCTTAATCCACTTGCATACATCTTGTATTTCATATATCTTTCCTAAATAAGTTAATTTACCAAAGATTTTATATCTCAAATCAGTTACCCAAATTACATGAATAATGTAGAGTCATTCTATAACTTGAGAAGATCCTTCACACGTACACTAAAAGGCTATGAATAAGAGAGATTAAGGAGTGAAAAGTATTATTTTTACCTACCAGTTAGCTGACATGATATGTGTAACTCAAGCACATGGGATGGGGTAGATATTGGTAACCTCAATAAATCATTTCATTAATTTTTAAACCAATTTTGTAAGCTTGATAGGATAACTTCACTATATGTGTACACCAAATCTTATAATTTTACTCTTGTCAGACTTATGAAAAGAAATTGCATAAAACAAAAGTGTCTGTAAAATATTCAAACTTGTATTAAATTAGTTAACTAAATAAAATAATTGAATTGGAAGTTTTCCTAAGACTATTTTGAATCATGCAAATTAAAATTACTTGCTCACATACATGAATAATATTAACTCATAGTTATATAAACAAAGCAAATTACTTAAAAATACTGGTGATTTAGATTTATATGTAAGTCTTCATGAGGGGGCCCTCCTATCTCAGCCTTGAGCTTCAATCTTTCTCTTAATATAAAACTCAATTAACTTAACATTTTATCTTCATTAAATCATGTAGAAATTAAAGATTGTTACAGTAGATTACAATAACTCTTATTCGATTGCTTGTTATGTTCTACACACTCTTAATCTCAAAATAGCTTTGTAATTAGTTCCCACATCTTTTCCATATTATATTTATACCAGAGATGGTGGTTTACATTTATGGCCTGACTAGGAAAATAGATAAAACATTGCTTTAATAAGATCATTTGGCTATAGTAATAGAAATTGGTTTTCAAGTCTTTGTCCCAATAGAATTCATCAAGTCTGTTAAGTTATTTACAACCAAATTTGGTTAGAGATACCCTAACAAAATTGGTCTTGTAGTCAAAGCTTGATGTTACAACCTCTAAGAGTTGATAGGTAGTGGCAATATAGGTGATTTTTAACTTTATTCATCTTTTAGCAACCATAATATTTTTGTAAGTCATTAATTATTATGGAAATTTGAAATAATAGTTATGATCTTCATATTAATATTTTATCTTCTCATTGGCTATAGGATATGTTGATGTAGGATCTTTCAGCTGCATGATGCATATGAATAGGATCTTTTAGATATATGATGTATTGATCATGTTGCTTCAAATAATAGTCTCATTTTGTATTTGATATTTCTCAAATAAATATTATAATAAATAATCATATAACAAAAGATAATAATAATTACTTAAATCACAAAACATAATCTAATTACTCTATGAAATATAGTAATATATATCTATCATGTATTAGACTTGTTTGATTAGGAATATATAGGGGATAATCTCTAAAGGCACATATTATAAAAGGTTATGGGTAAGCAATAGGTGTTCAAAACATAACATTTATGGGGCTCACCACACCCCCCAACTTAATTTAATTCTCATCCTCGAGTAACTATCCTTTGCATTTCCACTACACATAAATTTAAAGTCCAGTGGTTTCCAAGAACCACTAAACATTTAACCATAAAATCCCTACTTTTCCTCATACCTATTCCATATCTTGTTTTCTTTATATTTATCCACTGATTACTTACCTTCCAAATCTAGTATAGGATACTTCTTTGGAGGAGGTTAGAATATAATGGCCAATAGATTTGACCCTTTCTTCCTGACAGTTTTGATGTATGTGTTGATTCTAGAAAAAATTATTGTTAATTTTAAAGGTGAGTAGGGATCCCTTTTCTTCAATTCTATAGTGATATCTCACCATCTGATTATACAAGCTCTATGTGCTTCTTCCCCTAAAGAAGATCTTAGCTCCAATTTAAAATTATGTGCTTCCAACTACTATTTCATAAATCAAGAGGAGACTTCTATTTAGTTCATCAGGCAAACCCAATCTTGAATTATGCCCTCAAGAATTATATATTATCCCCTAATTATCAATGCAGTCTCTTGTTCTTTCTATTTGTAATCCACCATTTCTTATCCTATTTTACATTAATTAACCATATAAGAAGAAAATGCTTTCATTAAAACATCCCCTATATATAAGTTGGGATTCCAATCCTGGTCATGGTGTACAAAATAATTATGAATATAAAAATTAAATAATTGGTTTTGTGTCTCAATTGGTCTATTATTATATATATCAAATAAATCTTTATAATCCAATGTTTGATAGGGGATATCACAATAGAGTCTCATAAATTTAATTTTTAGTCATTGCTCCTCTAGATATACAGAGTATACCCTAGCAGTAGGTCTACAACTATTGAGTTACTCTTTAAATTTAGTTATTTCATCAATCTTATCTTTCAATTTCATCAATTTTTCCTCATCAATTTGATTTTTTATTCCTAGTGCAACATTTTCCTTTATCAATTTTTTAAAACATCCAACCCATTCCTCTATATACTAGCTCATGCTAGTAGAAAGAGTGAATGGTAAATTATACTTTTTTGTTTAAATGAAAGTGGAAATAAATTCCTTGGCTACAGGTTTGTCATGGACCACTAGTGTTGATTGATTAGGCTCTGTAGGTTGGGCCTTAGTTGTGGAAACTAGGTCTTGTTGCCACAATGTTATTGTTGATAGTATTCAACCCATGGCTTCCCTACTTTTCTAGTTTTTTCCTTAATAGATTAAGTTATTATAATGTCAAATCTAGAGTTTGGAATTCTTGTTGTAGGGATCCTATAGGTATTTCATCCTCAATTTTTTCCTACAGAGCCTCATTCCCTTCATCTTGTTGTTCTTTTATATCTTTTTATAGCTACTTTTCTTCACCAGTTAAACATCTTTCCTCTTCATCTAAGTATATTCCATCATTTATCTTTATATCTTATAAAGTAGAAGGTACTTCTCTGCTAGATAATGGGACATAAACTTCTTCATAAGAATCTTCACTAATATGAATTATATTAGGGGTTTTGGATGCTGGCTTTTTTTTTCATTTCCCTTTCAACCTATGAGATCTCCTTCTAAAGACTTGTGTTTACTTGGTCTATTTATGAGCTCTAGGTTTTGGGGGAACTTCTTCCCCTAACTCATAGTATAATTAAGATTGAAAGATCAATTTTCTTTTTATCCTTCTATTCTCTTTAATTTTTGAAGATTCTACTATAGGTTCTTGTGTGGCTGTAGGTTCTTATGTAGTTGTAGGTTCTTGTGTGTCTGTAGCTTTGTGTGTAAGGGGTATCTCCATATTTATTTTTGGGGGTCTATTTTCCCTAAATTATTTAAATTTCCTCATCCTTTTCTTCTTTCTCAAATTATTTTTCTTATTCCTCTTCAATCTCTTCTTTTGCTTCCTCTTTAATCTCTTCTTTTACCACCCCCCCGCCTCAAACTCTTCTTATTCTTAAACTTCTTCTTCATCCTCATTAATTCATTTTTCTTCATTTTCTATTATTGTGAGAAATTACATAAAAGCTTACCATCTTAGTTTGGGTCTATTTCTACTGAGGCAATATTAGACTATTAGTTGAATCAAATAATGGTGAGTAAGCAATTTTGGATTGCCTTTTTGGTATTCAATATATATTCTTCTTACTAATTTAAATATAAAATTAGCCACATTTATCCTAATACCATGCCTCAAATGATTCAAGTACTTGAAATGGGTTGCATACAATATAGAATATCTTCCTTCATAAGTGAAATATTTGACAATAAATATAACTATTCTAGCCCATACCTGGGGTAATGATAGCCAGTTAGTGCCTTGCTTGTAAGATGCTACACACTTATTTCTTTGTCAAAAGATTTATCTTTTTAATATTGAGTAAAATTTTTATTTCCACTAGTCTCCATCATAGCGTAACCCAGTTACCCTATTGATGAGTGTCTTTGTTATCTTAATTTATAAACCTCTTACAATATCAAAATTGTTATCTAGTGAATTGGCAAATTCCTCAGCTATACTCTAGTCATAACTTGTTAAGTTTTAAAATGTGTCAACCACCCTACATTTTGAAAGATTAATGTGACATATAGATGGTTTAACAGAGGTGTAGAACTTACAAGGTCATGTCTTACATAGTTTTCACCCATGATTAATGAGTTGTTTGAATTAGGTAGGCAAAAATTATAGTACAGGCTTTTAGGACCATTCACCTTTTTAGGCATTAAATATTGGCATCCCATAGTTTGAGTTAGTTTGTGTGAGATTAGATTCATCATTATGTAAATTCCCTTCCAAAACTATCATATCACTCTTCTTTGAGTGATGTAATATCATGACATGTGAGATAAATTGGATGGGATGAATGGGAATGGGAGCTTTTGGTGGTGGGAAGGATTGGATAGGTTTTTATTGAAAATATATGTACAAGAGATTGATATGGGGGTTATTAAAGCAATAAATACTTGATTAAATCATAATTATAGAATAATTACTATATACAAAGAATAATTAAAATAAATGCTTTGCAAAATTAACATGAATACCTTTAGTCATCATGATTAGTTATTATATGCATGGTTGGTAAGAGTGATCATAGATGGTGTCATTATCCCGCCATGAAATGAGGATGTAGTGGTTGAAAATACATGAATGGTCAAAGTGTTATTTTTTGTGGATGGTTGATGATGATAGAGGATGATGGAAACTATTTGAAGGTGACTTCAACTGGTTGAGGAAGATGGATGGTGCACTATTATGGTCCAATGTAGTGTACCTATATGAAATAAGATAAAATTACCCAAAGAGTGTAAAATGCAGAAGGTGAATGAAGTGAGCCAACAAATATATTGTGTGTCTACTAACTCTTAGGATAAATAGACATATATTCCTACAATAACTAGTAATAGTTGGGCCCATACATGTATTTGTCATCAATGGTTGAAGTAGGCAATTTTGAACATGCTTGTGTAAATACTACACAAATTCTTCTTATCAATGTATTAGCAAATATAAGAAATAGAATTTGAAACCTATTATAGTAGATGTTAGGAGGCCAGAGTATGTTTTTCATATCAATTTATATCCTATATCAACATAAATTAATCATGTGGTCATAGAAATTGACCTTGTAGCATCCATAATAGTTGTGTAAGGATTGTGAAGAAAAGTACATTTTTATTTCTTTAGAGTCTTCTTTTTTATATTTTTTTAAATATTCATCAAGCTAATTTTCACTAAATGTTGTATTATATTGATGTTAACCATCTATAGAATTGGTTTTATAACTAAAAACCATCAGCAATGCCCAAAGGTTTTCATTGCTAAATTCTTTTTAATGGTTTCTAGTTCTCATCAATTAGCTAGGGATAGTCAATTAATCAAAATTCTATTTGTCCTATACCTCACCATATTACATGGTGGTAATTACTAAAGGAACCTAGTTTATTTTTATCATGTGGTAAAGAAGGGTTCAAATAAATACCCTTTTACTATAGGAATAATGTCATATTGATGTTGAGAGAGGGAGTTAATGTTCATCAAGAAGCTGGTGAGTGAAGGTTTCCTTTAAAAAAAGGCTTATTATACAATTTGAGTCGATGGCCATTGACTAGTAGATGGAACTGAACTAGGTCAATAGTCTATAATTTAATAGCTCCATTATCAAAAACTTTCTCTACTTCATATAGCCCAAGCCATCTGCTTTGGAGCTTACCCTTATGATCTTTGTATTTAGAATCAAAGAGTAAATCCCAATCCTATGGATGAAATGCTTGAGTCTTGATGTGTTTATCATGCCATCTGATTCATTATGTTTCACAACTTGAGTATGATGGAGGGCCTTCTTTCAAATTTCATTTAGAATTTAACTAGAGGATTATGTTTTGTTAAGCCTGTGATAGGTCTAGTCCTAATTCACGTGTTGTTCTTAATGTTCAAACTTACTTGGTAAAATAGGCTTCTTACCATAGACCAACTCATAAGGTTTGAATCTAGTTGTGGTCTTCCATGTAATCATATAATATCATATAGCTTCATGAAGATGGATTGCCTAATATTTCCTATGCACATTAACTATCTTAGTAAGAATATTTTCTAATTCCCTAATTATCAATTCCACCTATCCATAGGATTAAGGGTGGTAAGGAGTGGAATTATTATGTTTAATTTCATATTCTTTGACCAAAGAAGATGTGAGATATAATGTAAACTATGGTCCTTGATCTATGATAATTTTCCTTGACACCCCATAGCACATGAATATTTCTTTGTACATAAATTATGCCACCTTTTCATCTCTACCATGGGTTAAAGCTTTCACCTCAAACCTTTCACCTCAACCCACTTAGTAACATAATCGGTATAGACCAAGATGTATTCCTTGTTATTAGATTTAGGATATATAGGTCCTACAAAATCACGTCCCAACTTATCAAAAGGCTCTAAAACTAGCTAAGGTTATAATGGAATCTCATTTAAATGTGTGGGTTTCCACATATGTTGGCATGGATAACACCTACAAGTATACATCATAGAATCCTTATGCAAGATAGGCTAATAGTATCATTAGTGAGGATCTTGAAAGTAGTTCTTTTGGAAGTAAAATGACCCCCACAGGGTTCATCATGATAGGCTTTGAGGATATTAAAGACCTCATCCTCTCAAAAACATCTCCTCATAACTAAATCTAGTCCAATAATAAAGAGATATATTGAGATCCATGAGTAATATCTATTTTTTAGGGTCAAGTGCCTCTTTTCCCTTGGTGAAAAATGTTGTGGAAGAGATCTTGTAGCTAAATAGTTAACAATATTTTCTAACTAAGGTGTTTTAGTGGTCATTACAAAAATATGTTCATCTAGAAAAGAGTCATCAACAATAGGGATCTGCTCATTAGAATGTAATCGAGATAAAAAGTCTAAAACTACATTATATTTACCTAGTCTATTCATAATGGTGATGTCAAACTCCTACAATAAGAGTAACCATCTAATTACTCTTCTTATTACTATAGGCTTGTTCATTAAATACTTGATTATTGTACGATTGGTGTGAATGAAGACTTGATATCCATTAATGCAGTGTTTGAATTTTTTGATGGTATAAATGATAGTAATAAATTATTTCTATATTATTTTGTATTTGATCTCAACCCCTTAGAGACTCTTATTGATGAGTTAGATGGCATAGCTCAAATATTCCTCTTTCTATCCAAGGGAAACTCCTACTGTAGTGTTTAAAGCATCTATGTGGATATGAAAAGGCTTTGTCTAATTAGGTCCTTTAAGTATGGAAATTGTGATTAAATCTTTGTGTTCTTGAAAGGATAATTGACACTCATTAGTCCAAATAAAATCAACATCTTTATAAATTAAAACAAACAATGGTGTTGCCTTTTGGCTAAAATTCTTGATGAATCTTCTATAATAGCTAGCATGTATTAGAAAACTTATAACATCTCTTGGACTCTATGGTGTGGTTAGGCCCTTAATTATGTTTATCTTAGCATCATCTACTTTAATGCATGTAAGTGACATGTGGTGTACTAAAAATACCCTTGGTCATTAGCATGTAGCACTTTTCATGGCTTAAGGAAAGTTGGTGATCTTGGCATCATTGAAGGACTTTCTCAAGGTTGTTAAGAGCTTCTTCATATGTTTCCCCATAGACTATAAATACATCCATATATTTCTACATAGTTAAGGAAGAGCTCAAAAATTATGCTTAGAACAACCCTTTGAAAAATGGTTGGAGCATTGAAAGACCAAATAGCAATATTGCATATGCATAAGTACCCCAAGGACAAGTGAAAGTAGTCTTCTCTTGGTCCTTAGGTGTTATCTTTATTTGATTATATCCACTATAGACATCAATGAATCAAAAGTATTTCTTCCCTACTAATGTATCTATCACTTGATTAATGAATGGAAAGGGGAAATGGTCCTTCCTTGTAGCTATATTTAGTTCCTTATAATCTATGCAAATTTGTCATTTCCCTTCCTTATTTTTCATAATCACTAAGGGTGAGAACTATTGAGTAATAGAGATAGGGTAAATTAAGCTTGAATCTATGAGTTTATGTACTTTAGTTTTAACTATGTTTTTGACTACAAGGTTCATTCAACATTGAGGTTGGTGAATGGGTTTACATTCTTCTTTGATATATATGTGATGAGTGCATAATTCTAGAGGGATTCCTCTCATATCATGATAATCCCAAGTAATGTTTTTTTCTATTTCCTAAGCATTATAAGTAGCTTGGTTTCTTATTGGACTGTCAATTGTTTATTGATATTGAGAGGTTTATCTGGCTAAAATGTTACTATTGCTAATGTATTCAATTGATGGTTTCCCTAATTTTTTATTTTCTTCCTCAATATCTCAAATTCCTGTAATTCCAAATCTATAATTGGGAATTCTTACTATACGGATGTTATAAGTACTACATCCTCAGTTTGTTCCTACATAGCCTCATTCCCTTCATCTTTTTGCTCTTCTATATCCTTTTTTAGTTGCTTTTATTCACCAATTGAATGTCTTTCCTCTTCAGCTAATTATCTTCCATCATTTGTCTCTATATCTTTTGAGGTAGAAGGTACTTCTCTGCTAGATGATGAGACATTGGCTTCTTGATATGACTCTTCACTAATATCAATTATAGTAGGGGTTTTGGATGTTGGATTTTTATACCATTTTCCTTTCAACCTATAATATCTCCTCCTGAAGACTTGTGCTTACTTGGTCTTTTTATGAGATCTAAGTTCTGGGGGAACTTCCTCCCCTAAATCATCTAATAAATAAGATTGAATGATCAATTTTATTTTTCTCCTTATGGTCTTCTTTCCTTTTGAATATTATACTTTAGGTTCTTGTATGGCTACAAGTTCTTGTGTGGTCATAGGTTCTTATGTTTTGAAACTTCTTATACAAGGGGTATCTCCATGTTTATTTATGGGGGTCTATCTTCCCTTTCTTCTTCAAATTCTTTCTCATCCTCTAATTATTCCTCAGACTCTTATTTTGCTTCCTCTTTAATCTCTTCTTATGCTTCTTCTTCAATCTCTTCTTTTTTCCCCTCCTCAAACTCTTCTTCTTCTTACACTTATTTTTGAACCTCATTACCTCCTTATTCTTCATTTTTTGTTATTGTAGGCAACTACAGAAAAGCTTCCCAATTTAGGTTGGGTTTATTTCTACTGAGGTGATATTGGACTATTAGTTGAATTAGATAGTGATGAGTAAGCAATTTTGGATTGCCTTTTTGGTATTTAATAGGCATACGTACTACCATGTTAAAGAGAAAATGAGTCAAATTTATCCTAACACCATGCCTCCAAATATTCAATTACTTGAAATGGGTTCCATACAACATAGAATATCTTCCTTCATAGGTAGAATATCTTACAATAAAAATACTTTCTCTAGCCCATACCTAGCGTAATGATAGTTGGTTGGTGCTTTGATTGAAAGATGTTACATTCTATTTTCTTTGGCAAAAGATTTGCCTTTTTATTATTATGTAAAAAATTTATTTCCATAAGTATCCATCATAGGGTAACCTAGTTACCTTGTTGATGAGTGTCTATATTATCTTAATTTATAGACCTATTATAATAGCCAAATTATTATCTAGTGAACTAGTGAATTCCTCGACTATACTTTGGTCAAAACTAGTTAATTTTATAAAATATCTCAACCACCCTATATTTTGAAAGATTATTGTGACATCTGGATGATCTAGAAGAGGAGTAAGTCTTATAGGTTCATGTCTTACATATTCTTGACCCATAATTACTAATTTTTTTGAAGTAATCTACTAAATGAGAATTTTGGCAAGTAGAAATGTCAATGTAGCTATTGGACTTAGGTAGACAAAAAGGATAGTGCAAGGGTTTAGGACCATTTTCCATTTTATGAATTAAATATTGACATCATGTAGCTCAAGGTGGTTTTTATGAGATTAACTTCATCATTATGTAAATTTCCCCCACAACTATTGTATCACTCTTCCTTGAGTGATGTAATATCATGACATGTGAGATAAATTGGATGGGATAAACAGGGATGGGAGATTTTGGTGATGAGAAGGATTTGATAACTTTTTATGGAAAAGACATGTAAAATGAATTGTTACAGGGGTTATTGAAGCAATAAATACTTGATTAAATCATAATGATAGAATAGTTGATATATATAAATAATAATTAAAATAAATGCATTAAAAAAAGTAACAAGAATACCTTTAGTCATCATGATTAGTTATCATGTGTGTGGTTGGCAAGAGTGATCATAGATGATGTCATTATGCCACCATGGAATGAGGATGTGCAAATTAAAGATACATGGATGTTTGAAGTGGCAATTATTATAGATGGTTGATGATGATGGATGATGATGGTGACAGTTGAAGGTAGCTTCAAGTAATTGAGGAAAATGGATGGTGCACTACTATGGTCCAATAAAGTGTACCTATAAGAAGTAAGATATAATTCCCCAAGGAGTGTAAAATGTAGAAGGTGCATGAAGTGACATAATAATTAGATTGTGTGTCTATTAACTTCTAGGATAAATAGGTATATAGTCTTGTAGGAAATGGTAATAGCTGGGCCCATAGATGTACTTTTTATCCTTGGCTGAAATAAGTAGTTTGAAACATGCTTGTGTAAACACTACCCATATCCTTCTTGTCAATGTGTTATAAGATACAATAAATAAACTATAAAACCTATTACATCAACTATTAAGAGGCTAGAGTATGCTAAAACATATCAATTTATATCTTGTTGCAACAAAAATTGATCTTGAGGCAACAAAAATTGACCCTGTAGCATCCATGACAATTGTGTAAGGATTGTGAGGAAAGGTATATTTTTATTTCTTTTGAGTCCTTTTTTCTTTTTTTTCTTTTTTTAAAGATTCAACAAGATAATTTTCTCTTAAAGGTTATTTTATACAAATATTAGCTAGTTAGAAAACTAATTTTCTAACTAACAGCCATCAGTAATGCCCAAAGGTTTTCATTACTAATTTTTTTTAATGTTTTTTGGTTTTCACCATTGGATAGGTATAGTCAATTAATTGGAATTTTATTTATCCTATACCACACCATATTATGTAGTGGTACTTTTTATAATAACCTAGTTTATTCTTAGCATGTAGTAAAGAAGGGTTCAAATAAATACCATTCTAATATAGGAACAATGCATACTAATGCTGAGAGAGAGAGAGAGAGAGTTGATGTTCATAAATAAGATGGTGATTGAAGGTTTTCTTAGAAAAAGGCTTCTTGTATAATTATGGCCATCGACTAGTAGATGAAAGTGAACTAGGTCAATAGTCTATAATTAACAACTCCATTATCAAATACTTTATCTACTTCATATATCTCAAGCTATCTACTTTGGAGTTTACTCTTATGATCTTTGTATTTGAAATCAAAGAGTAAAGCCCAATCTTATGGATGAAATGCTCAAGTCTTGATGTGTTTATCATTCCATCTAATTCAATTTTTTTGCACAACTTTAGTATGATGGAGAGCCTTTTTTTGAAGTTCATCTAGAGCCTTTAACTGGAGGATTATATCTTGGTGAGTATATGATAGGTCTATAATTAAAGTGTTGTTATTAACGCTTTATGTTCAAACTCAATTGGCAAAAGAGGCTTCTTACCATAGACCAACTCATAAGGGGTGAATCTAGTTATGGTTTTCCATGTAATCATAGAAGCCCATATAGCTTCATGAATACGAGTTGCCCAATCTTTCCTATGCACACTAACTATCTTAGTAAGAATATTTTATAATTCCCTATTTGTCACTTCCACCTATCCATTGGATTGAGGGTCATAGGAAGTAGACTTCATATGTCTGATTTCATACTCTTTGACCAAATCAATTGTGATATCTAACATAAACTATGGTCCTTGATATGTGATAATTTCATTTGACACCCCATATAAAGTGAAGATTTATTTGTACATAAATTCTACCACCTTTTCATATTTGTCATGGGTTAAGGATTTCACCTCAACCCACTTAGTAATATAATCAATACAGACCAAGATATACTCCTTATTATTAGATTTAAGATCTATGGGGCCTACAAAATCAAGTCCCACTTATCAAAAGGCTCCATAACTAGCTAAGGTTGTAATGGTATCTCATCTAAACATGTAGGTTTCCCCATACATTAGCATGGATCACACCTATGAATATACATCATGGAATCCTTGTGTAGTGTATTATAATAGTATTGTAATCACCTAAAAGTGGTATTTGAGTGATAAGAGTGATACTTGATAAAACCTATTCCTAGCTTAGCCTAGACCTATCCTAGAGTACTTTATCACACTTTTCCAGCCTTTGTGTGGACCACAGGCATCCCTAGTTAGTTAAAACATAGTTTAGACATTCATTCCCAGATCTTGGCCCTTCATGCCCAGTAATCTATTAGTTGGACATTAGGGCCACATTAAGGACACTAAAGCCACATGGTTATAGTGTCCCCAATATGGTGTCAATGTCCTTTACCCTAACTTTCCTAACTAGATATATTTTAAAATTTAAACCCTCTTAAGGTCAACCTAAGCATATTTTATTATCTATACAAGCTATAAAACACTATAAATACATGACTTTTAGACCTATATCCACTAGATGGAAATTAGATGCAAAAGACATATTGAAATATGAAACAAGTTGAGCAAAATCAAGGTTATTAATCCCTATTATACTCTATTTATGCATAATACCATCTATAGTTGTCCTAAGCCTAGATTTTCAAGATTACCAATATAAAACACACTCAAGACATTCAAAACCACTACCATTCTAGAATCACTTACACTTGCACTAGCACTTAGGTGGGGAGAACTACATTAGGCTTGATCCCTCCTCAGAATATTAGTATGTAGGAAACTCTCTTCACAATGGGGTGTTGAGGATGTCCATCTTATCCTAATAATGAACACACATTCTTAGCTCATGCCATAATTATAAGGAGGATGAGGGTTTGCATCATAAATTAGTTATTACAAGCATAATATAAAGTTTTAGACTTTATGCACATAGGAACAAAACCCAGAGATAAAGCATAAGTGCACATAGAATTTAGGAATAGTCCTAAACATAGGACATTAGCACCATTTTTAGGACACTAGAGCCATATGAAGCTACTATCCAAGTGTGGTGCAATTATCCAGAAGAGGATCTGACATAGGAATCATGTTGATAACACTTGGACCTATTTGTATCCCATTTTTTAGCACTTTGATCTTTCACATCGTGTGTTTTCTAGATAAGTCTTTATTTGCACATATTTATTACTATTTTTATAAATTCAAATCAAATCAAAATTTATAACAAATCAATGGTTATTTATTGCCTATTATTTCACTAATTTAGAGTACTCAAACCTTTAATCAAACATAAGATTTACATAATTAAAACTCAAAAATATTAAAACATTATGTGAACTTGGCTTACTTCAAATATTTCTTAAAACCCTAGTTCTACATAGGGTTTACCTTCTCTCAATTTTTGTGTACTAAATTAGGGTCACAAACTGCTATTTATCAATTTGTTTGCATAGCCTAGCTCATTTAATCAATGACACATTAGGGTTTTATTTATTTAAATATAATTTAATTTTTTTACAAACCAACCCTAATTCAAAACCCTATCCCTAACTAACCCTAGGGTTTACATTTCCAAAATTTAGATTTGAGATTCATATATCTTTTAATTTTAATAATCATGATTATAATGACAAAGAAAATTAATAACTTTTTATTACAAAGTTTAATACTTTCATTAGCATGCTTATTTCCTTTAATTCAGAATAAACTCAAAAATTACATAGATATATTTATACATGATGCTTCATAGCAATTAAAATATCTTTCATGTTTCATTATTTATTTCACGTGTTATTTTTCTCATTTATGGAATACAATTAAGACACTATTCTTTAATCACATCGAATAACAATTATACTACCTAAAATCAATAAATCTCCCTTAAATGCATTTTGGCTCTTTGGTTCATTTTAATTCCTTTCCTATCACTCTTATACATTTGGAAATGATCCAAAAATCCAAGTTATAAAAACTTTTACAGTCTGCTAGGATCAAATAAAACTGAATATGTAATTTCCAAATTCCTTTTAAGTAAATCTAAAAAATTAATTTATAAAAATTTCATAATTTAATAAAGGAAATTGAAAGGATTTCTGATCATAGAGAGGAAATTGAAAAAATGACATAGAAGATTTGTTTGTAGGGTTCACCAAATGGTTATGTCCCCAGGTCCACTCTATGAGTGCTTTGATCTATGAAAAACTCTTCAAGAATGATTACAAAATCTATCTGAGTAAAAATAATATACTTTTATAATAGATATCTATCCAGGTAATCAAAATAAACCTTTAAAGGTTCTTGCTACATCTGTAAACTAGATATATCTCTATCTACAAATTCCCTCTGTGTAAAATCACTACATTGTGCAAAATCTTACTACCCCTATAAAACCATCTATGGATATATATTTCTCATTGCTTCTTTGGCATTGGCCAGGCACTAACCATTTTCCTAAATTGAGATTTTGTTTTAATAGCATGGCGTTGGATTTCTAGTATTTCTCTAGCCTTCACATATTGGTTGAGAATAATTATTATTTATCTCGTATTCAAAGATGACTACCAACTCCATGTTGGTTTCACTTGAAACAAAAAAATCCATGCTCCATTTTGGGTTGGCATTCCATTATTCATGGTGGAACCAACTCATTAATGTTATGTTGGAATCCTACATCAAAGTAGAATATTGATTAGTGCCAAAGATGGCTTTACCAACATGTTACCATATACAATTCTAATGACAAATACAATACTATAATTAAAGAAATATTAAATAAGCTTTTCCATGCATTGTATATTAATCTCAAATCCATATTAAGTGTTTCCAACCACCATGCATAGCTTACAATACATCCATTCAACACATGCCTGTAATTGGATGGTGTTATCCATGCCATAATATGGAGCCAGATGTAAACCAAAATAGAATCTTTTTACCATTCCATGAAACTCATGTTTTATTAATGTGTAATCATTTGATGGTTTGGTATCATATGTGGTAGAGGTTGCAGTAATTAGTTAGTAGCAAGGTGTAAGGCTCAATGCCACATATGGATTTGTATCAATAACCCACGTTAAATGCTTCCCCTTGCTATGTTGTATATTATTCATTGGTACCATATTGATGAAGTCATGCCATGTGTCTTTTAATTAATATTCAATGATATATGTCAGAGTTTTATACCAACACCATGATATCAAAGTCCAAATCAAATACCACTTTATCTTTGGAACTCATGGTTGGAATAAAACATGCATTGGCATCAAGATAAGGTAAAGATAAATAACATGTGTCAAAACAAGATAAGGTGTGGTTATAACTACCACATAAAATTCTTTGTTATCCACATGAAAATCTTTTTTCTTTTTTTTAAATAAAAGATTAATATGCATGCAGTTAAAATAAAAGGGTAATGTATAGATTATTAATTTATGGGATAAAAATATTTTAAATGAAAAAAATATCTATTAGTAAATATATTAATATATATATATATTTGATGGTGATTGATAAAAATTAATTAAAGTGTTATGGGTGGAGGTGTGGCATTATTGGCCAGATAATGCCACATATGCATCTGTAACAATAAATAATTAATAAAGATATTTAAAATAAAATAATTTAATCTCCTTATATATTTTTACCACTTTATCCATGTAAACATATGGTTAGAATCTTCAATGATAATCCCCTAGATCAGGAAACATTACTAGTCTCGATTATCCCTCCTCAATCATAAACATCTAGGCACCATCCCACCTCTACTATTAGATCTATGATCTACGTAGACCCTATGATCTAGGTCATGATGTCCTCATATGGTCATGAAGCTTGGTAGGTATTTTTGTAAAAAAGGGGGACTCGATTCATCAAACAGGGGGTTAGGCACTTATCTAGCTATCCAAGTCAATTTTAGACTCATTACAACTAGGTGCAAACATGATATGTTCCCATAGCACTCAAAATTTATCACTAAAATACACTAACATCAATTCACATAAGGTTCAAGCCTTATGCACTCACCCAAAGCATAGCACAGAAAGAATTGGGGCCTACATTAGGTTAGTTGTGTCATGGAATAACTCATTACTTATAGGACTTGGTCATTTCAACAAAGGTTTTGGTAGGTTCATTGGTGCAAGCCATTTTTAGGCTAAGCTGAAGGTTTATAGGTATATATCCTATTTAGGGAACTATTTCTAGTCATAAGGATGTAAGCCTATATGGGGTTGGTCTTATAATCTCATGGGTGCAAGCCTTTGATTTACTAAGCTTAGCATCATTTAGGCACTTTTAAAGGGTCAAGGAGTTGCATTAATTTAATCATTCATTCTTAGGCTAGTTCTTATAACCAAGATATCAATAGTGGGTACATGACCCTTTTCACACTTAAGTTATTTCAATAGAGTATGATGACATCATTGGCTAACATAGGGATGACATTAATGCTTTGAACTAGAACTTTGCTTAAACACAATATTCATATATCAAAACTAAACCATCATAACTATTGCAATCATTGTGCTATTCAATAGTGAAGTGAAAGACATTAAATCAAAGGATACCATGCATTAATACAACCATTCTTCTTCATTAATTAAAGCTTCAAATATAAATCACAGTTCATATTTCATAAAATAAAGTATATAAGACAAAGTACAAGCTTTGCTAAACTAATTAACTACCAAGAGGCTCACATGTGAGCTTGGGCTTACACAAATGGAGCTATCATGGTATGCATGCTAGTTTTAATATTCATGGTGGCTATTAAATTTAGAACTAATTTCTCTAGAGCTTCATTGCCTTTCATTCACATCTCTCTACTCACTAGATCAATCTTTATTTTATAACACACAAAAACATCTTTGTGCCAGGGTGGAGAGCACACATCGAGTGTTGAGTTGGAGCCTTTATTGATCACTACATTAGTTCCATCACCTTGTATCCTTTGTGATATATTCACCACATGTAGCCACTTATGAGGATACATTGAAAATCTATGCACCAGTTAATTACCTACCAGCTAGTGTAAGATGTGTGTCGATTCTTCCAGCTAGTGCAAAAGATATCAAAATAGAAGTCATGCCAAGTGATTTCCTCCCATCGAGATGTCTATAAAGTTGGCATGGATCCATACTTAGTCAAATTAGGTGCCTAACTTTACCCCATACAAAATTTCTAGTCCACCCTTGAACTAGGCTACTAAATCCTTAAGCACATAAAACTTGGGCATGTTCTCCCTCATCTTATCACTAAAGTCCTCAAAGCCCTTGATAACAAGCTTGCTTTCCTCCATGTTATTATCTATTTTTATGGAGGTGGCACTAAGTTTGAGTACATTACTTCTAACTCCTTCTTGAAGGCCTCTATCCTTTCCTTAGACTTTTTAACTCCTCCATTCAAGATTACTCCTTGGTCATAGGCCTTAGTCTACAATGCATGGAAGAGTTATTCCAAATTCTTCTCCTAGTGTTTTATTTATGCACTCAGTGTGTTAACCCTACTGATTATCTATGTGTACTCCACCCTACTCATAAATTACACCTACACCATTAGATATTCCTTATCCTCATTTTTCTACTTGAGGTGCATGTCAATGACTAACACTTAGTTGGAAAAATTCATGAAGATGGCATCAGTTGCATCTGTGCCTTCTTTTATCTTTACAAAGAGGTCCTCCACCTCTTTGAGCTTGGCAATTAGTTATTTTTATAGCATAACACATGGGTCTTCTTCTTCTTCTTACATTGGCTCTAATTTTAACCTTGGGAGCATTTTCTCCACTAGTATGCACACTTTTTTAACCTCTAATAGGTTTGATGTATCAATGTCGACCAAAAGGGTTGGTTTGATAGCCTTTATGTGCCTGACTAGTCACTACATCTTGAACTTCATGTCTTGTGTATCTTCTTTAGCATCCTTGGTGATTTTATTCCATTTCATTGACCTAACAGCATTGATTATGTTCTTTCATGAAATTTTAGTGTCCATCTGATTGAGTGCATTCACCAACCTAACTAGGTTCATGGCATAAGGCTTAATGAGAAGGGAGTCATGCCCTCCTTTAGGTTTATCCATACCCAATATGGCCTTCTATGTCACCTCAAAATGAGGATCATCCATGTAGCTATCAAATGTAAATAAAAGCTATTGGTGCATCTAGGTTTTGGTAGTTTTAGAGGGAATGTATTCAAACATGTAAAAATCTTCATCTATCCACCCCTTCTACATCTTCTCTCTGAGGCTACACTATGTGCCTTCTTCTTTTATGATGGCCAATTTTGTTTACTTTTCTTCTTCTTCATCGATGCTACCAATTTCTCTAAAACTTTCCTCAGAGGTTTCTTCTTATTATTCTTAGAGGGGTTCTTCTTTGGACTTTTCCCCTTTGTCCACTTCTTCTTGTCCCTTGGCACCATCTTTACCTTCCTCCTATTTCTACTAAGTCTCTTCAGCAATTTTTATTTGTTATTTGTTTAAGG
This sequence comes from Torreya grandis, assembly GCA_037957365.1. NCBI lineage: Eukaryota > Viridiplantae > Streptophyta > Pinopsida > Cupressales > Taxaceae > Torreya > Torreya grandis. The sequence continues at coordinate 2,807,116 of JARHVA010000264.1, read as the reverse complement.
TGCTAGCATCACCTTCCTTTTATTCAGGTTCCCCTTCACTACTTATGCATGCCTATTATGTATCTTCATCTATTTTATTGGTGGGGGTGATAGGCACCTTTTTTGTCACTTTCTCAGTTGGTTTTGCACTTATGACAACCTTTTCTTCTTCTTTTCCCTCTTGGCCTTTACTTCTTTGGTTGCCCTCTTTTTCCTATCCTTCTCAGACTCAGCCTGATCTAGAGGATTTTTCATCCTTCATATGTTCTAAAAAGTAGTACATTGCTAAAAATCATTCTGAGAGCTTTCCAACACTTATTGGAACACATTAAATGGACATTGTATGCTCCAGATATAGCTAGTCAAAGTTTGGATAAAAAATGGTCAACCATCAAATAGTGATGTGGATGCATGTATGGTTTCCAAGTAAACCAATTGGTAAGTGACACATGGTAGTGTAGTGGTAAAAGGGTGTTTATTTTAACCTCTTATTTTTGACACTCATGTGCAGATAAATGGGGCCCACTATTTGCTAGTTGGGGGCCTTCAACCAGGGTCGACACACTCTTTTTACAAAAGGGTACCTTTCCCTTCATTTCTTCAAGTTACCAATGTCATGTTTCTATTTTTATATGCCTCAATGTTGTTTATACATTGCATGTGGGATTAATAATCATGTATTACTAAACTATTACATGTATGACCAAGACATAAATGCATGTTTTATACTAAGTTCAAGATGGCAAGATCAAGATCTAGCCTGAGTGTCAGCTCAACAAAACATGAGTCATTCTACAATCCAAGCTTGATTAATTATTCAAGCTGAGCTTGAGTCATTCTTCAAGCTGATCTCAAAGGTTCCAATCAACCAAAATTTTGAGCATCCACATGTAGTAGGATGTTTTAACTAAACCATGTAAAATAATGGGAGATGTGGCTGAAGCCATGAGTCATGTGTTGGTTTCTAGGATATTTGAATACTTTGAGCGGTATTTTATAGATGAATGTGGTATTTTTATCCCATTGTTATTGTGAAGGAATCAAGTCATGATTTAAAAGTATTAGAAGGATTCGAACCAAGTTTTAGAAAAAACCATTGGATCACAGCTGAATAATAATATATAGGCGAGTTATATTTACCATTGGGGGTCGTAAATATTTGAAGCAGAATGGATGTGTTGATGCTTCCAAATGTACCATAGGTAATTTTAGTTTTTAGAAAACACTACTCATTTTATAATTCCAATAATTCAAGGCATGAGTTGTAGGTATTTGGCAATTATGATGCTTGTAGTGAAATAGCAGTAGAGCAAAGTAGATTGTTCCACAAATTTATATTATTTGGTGATTGGGAGCCACCTTGGTTTGGCCTTTTTGATAGTTTCTTATTCAAATATTGATGTTATACTAAATTAAAAGGATATTTATAGTGAAATTAAGCTATAGTGAATATCTTTGTAAAAAAGGAAAAGAGGAAAGGGTAAGGTAGAAAGGAAACAAATGTAATTGCAAGTCTTTACCTCAAACATTATGACAAAGTTTTAGTTTCTTAAACATACATCTAAACCAATTTATAATTTAAAATATCTAAATCTCAATTTCCATCATAAATCAGGCCAATTTCTAAGGATAAATTAAAATTACAAGAAAAAATTAGGTTTACTTTTAATATTTTGTTTCTATATCTAAATAGTTGATGCACATCTTTGATATAGGACAAATTAAAGCAAAGCAACTCATGATATTTCAAACTAACCTATAAAATCATAGATAGTAACCCTATAAATGAGTTAATGTAGTTTAGGAATTAAAGAAACCATTCAAATTTAAGATCCAAATAAACAATTGAGAGAAAAGCTACAACTATCAATACAACCAGATAGACAATATTTGTAGAATTCCTTTAGCTATATTAATTAGTTTGAGTATACAATTTTGCTCCAAAATCTCTCTCCTTTACAAAATGGTAACACTACCTATTTATAGAAAACATAGGTGGTGTACCAGTCAATTCTCAAGATACATATGTTTACATTAAGGATAGTTGTCCTTGTATGAAAATTCTATTATGCACATGACCTTCTATGTTGGACTGGCCTAAAACTATATATGCTAACAAAATAGCATATAATTATACAATAGAATATTCCACTTTTACAAAATATATGTAGAATTACAATGCATAGAATCTTCTATTGGGTTGGTAGTGGGCCTCCTAGCTATTGTTGTTATAAGATGTCCTTAGCCTTAGTATGTTATTCATTGATCATCTCAAGATCTACTGTAGGATTCATAAAACATCCATTTTCTTGATCTACCAATTTGTCAAATTCTTTGTCATTCCTCAGCATGACCTCCTTAATGCTGCGGGCCTCTATTAGCCTCTCTCCTAAATTGAAGATGAGATCCATTACTCTATGGTTATCACTGTTGGATTATCCATGGATTTTCCTTTTTATATCTTAGATGTTTTAATGGCTCTTTCCTTGAAGTCTTCATCATCAATCAACCCCATAGTAGTGGGTTGTGAATTTTCTATTGACATTATTCTCAATATTTTCTCAATCTTGCTAATCAAACTCCATCCTCCTTTATGAGCTCATTGACATCATTATGCCATGTGCTCAATGCATGCACCTTGTCAACAACAATGCCTAGGATGACACTTAAGTATCCCAGACTAATAGTCCTAAAGTCTAGGATTTATCTCTTTACTTATATATCAATGAGCTTAGCAATTTGGTCCTCTGAAGCCTACCACTGGATGACCGCAACCCTAGTTTCTTGATCTTGTTGCATTAAGGCATCATCTCTAAGCTTCATGGCCTTTAAGGCCTCAAACATATCAAAGAAGTACTCACCAAGCATCTTTATCATTTCATCAAGAATAGAGAGGATGGCTTGGGTCTCAAAGTTTTGCTTCTCCATCCTCAAGTTGGTAATTTGTTTCTTCAATACCCTAATTCTAGCTATTGCCTATGTTGACTGGGCTTCAACCAAGCTCTCCACATCCTCCTAATGGATGGGATGTTCTCCCACTACTTTTCCTCCAACTATATATAGGCATGTAAAAGGTTCCACCTTTTGAAAGGTGAACTCCTAAGTACCCACCATAGCTTTCCTTATGTGATCTTCTCTAAGCTTGTGGTATCTAGATTGAAGAAAATGGTAGTAGGCTCAGTTAGCTAGGTGGATTTTAGGGTTTCCACTAGATTCTCTAGGAGTATCCATTCTCCTGTCAACAACTCTTTCTACTTCCACTATTCTTCTCTCTTTTTACTCCATCATTTCCACAATCTAGGGTTGGAGGTCCTCATCAATGTTAAGACTTTTAGTTAATTCCCATGAATGGGCCATAGTAGGAATCTTTTGTAACTTCCCATATATGAACCAATCAAGAATGACTAGATCATGAATGGGGAATTTATCAGTAGATAAATTTATTTCCTAGGTTGGGCATACAAAGGGGAGTTTTGGCCTTTTGTAATTGGTGGAGACAAGGGCCAACTCAGCCTACCTCTTCCTTTGGCTAGGTGTTGTGACTAAAGTTAGTTCATGTTCTCCCCCTTTCTCTTTCTCAACCTCTTCTAATTATCTAGTTGATTCTACAAGTTGCCTTATTTTGATAACAGGGTCTTCCTCTATTTCTTCCTTATCTGACCCATAAATGTCTTCAAGAGCCTTGAAGACTTCCTCCACTATCTCATATGGCTCAAGAGCCACCATGTCTACATGTTCCACTAAAGATGGTGGTTGTTGTGGAGGACCTAAATATGATGCTCCCTCCCCTGGTCTTTCCTCCAAATTTTTGCTTACTAGGGTCTTGAGGAGGTGGTAAAACTATATAAGGGGGTGCTCATGATGGTGACACACTACTTGTGAAGATCCTTGAGATGATCTTGAGGTAGAAGATAGTAAATTATATTGAAGAGGGTGCATTTACCAAATGTCCTATGTTGGCTTCTACTCACGTGTCAACCTATGCTCTATTTCAGCATTATAATCTCTTAATCTTGCCAACACCTCCTCAAAATCACTTTCCCTGGTATAAATGTGGTCAAAAATTCTAGGTTGATGCTCATATACCTATTTGAACATCTTCTTGTCTTGAAAATGATTCTTTATTGTTCCTTTAGGGTCCCACATTCTAAGTTCATCTATTTGGAAGATAAAGGCTCATATTTTCTTGGACATGATGTATATTTGCTTCTAATCTTGTATTATGGTCCTCCTAATTACAATAGGGAAGGGATGGAGGAGGCCGTTCTTCTTTTCTTTACAACCCCCATCAATCCCATTGATGAGCTGGAAGGTGATTTCTTTCTCAGCAAGCTTGGGTGGCATGTAGATAGGGAGTCTAAAATGTGAGAACGTGGTTCCCTCAATCCTTATCACGGTGTAGTCTAGATAGTTCCATACATCCCCCATCATCTCCAGATATCTCTTACTCAAGGGGTGCATCCCAGGCATGGGAGAGCTAGTGATAACCTAAACCAAGGATGGATAGATGACATCACAAATGAATTATATGTGGTTTCTATATTTGATGATATGGAGTTTGGATTAATGGTGAGAAACTAAGATTCAGATATTGGGGACTAATTCTTGATATGGGGGAACTTGGTGGAGGCTAGCAAGGCATCAAGTAGGTAGGACATCATGAAAAATTATTTGCTAGTTTTTCTCTTGATGGCTAAGAATTGCCTACCAAGGTGGATACTTATCATTTCCCTGATGGGAGGGGTGAGTTATTGTTCAACTAGGAAGTATACATATGAAACCTAGGTAGTGTTGACATAGGTAGTTGTGGTAGCTCTAGAGATTCTATTTAGTAAGATCATAATAACCCTAATCCCTTCCCTAAATTAGGCAATTATAATTCTACCTTGGAAGTCCCTAAAAATAAAGTTTCCTTCATTAAGCCAAGGTCTAAGGATGGTGTCTACATCATTTTTGGTGTTCTAATCCTTAATTATGCACAAATCCACATGGGACTAAGGGAGATTATAGTAATCCTCAAATGATATGGGGGAAATATAAGCTACTCTCTTAGAGGTGCCATCCCTAATAATACAGTCCTCATCTACTCTATAATCAATAAAAAGAGGAGCAAGCACATCTATGCAGTGAAGTACCTCTAGTTTGGAAATGACATGGTGGAAACCATCCAATTAGACTAGTACTAGGTCCTTATATTTGATGTTGATTGCTTCAATTTTCCTCTAATTCTGTGTGATGGGTTGCATTTCATCAATGGTGAAGAAGAGCTCAAACTAGTTTTTGCACCCATTATTCAATGCCTCGATATCCAACTCTGTATCCTTGAAAACTTTACCCAAATGGTATATGGAAAGGTAAAGTTTGACCTCTTCCCACCATTATTGCCTTCCTACTAACATGATTTCTTAACCCCTCAAAAATCTTAGCTTTGATTTGATAGAAACATTTGGATTGCTCTTTTATGTTTGAAATCAATTAGAAAGTTTGAATTGCAATCAACTACTCATAGTTTCCCTTTTTATGTAAGTTTTATTGGGAGCTTTAATGGTAGAGGTGATTAGGATTAAGGCTTTCTCATGTCTCAAGATATGATTGAGACTTGATTTTATACATTTACATTTATAGGTGGATAAAATCCAAGTTTTGCCATATTTTACCCATGTGGATCTTATGTGACCTCCAATCAGCTTCTTTTCATGACAATTTTCATATTTGTCCATATGGGAACTAGTCATCAGCCTTTGAATTCTTCCTTTTATTTTTCACCATCAGATCAAGATTCATAGTTTTAGCATGAACTATTGATCTGGGCCTTTTATCTTATTGGTCGCTATGAGCTTCTAGTCTCATAATTATGCCACCTAGCATATTATCACACCATTGATCCCCTCTCTCTAAGATTACTACACATGTCAAGCCCTTGAGCCCTCCAATTTCTATTTGAATATCTTGTACCATTATATCTAATTGGTATGAGCAAGTAGAGGTTATTAGATCTTATAAGATGCATAATTCTTACGTTAGTCTAAGGGTTAATAAACACATAGGTTAAATAATTTAGCCTAAGTTTATCTAAAAAATAAATACAAGACCCATTAAAACTTGGAATATTCCTTATGGTTGAATGCAAGAGTGTCATGCAGTGTCTTTGTAGAGCTTCCTAAGGTCATGGACTCAATGCGCTTCATTGGATTGAAAGAGTGATAGTCATTGGATCGAGATCTGAGGCTTTGCACATGATAGGTTGTGTTAAATATGTGGGATCCTTATTAATGTAGTTAGGTGTGAGTGGTTGCCACTTGGTGACTTTGCATAGCTTTGACCTTTAATCCCTTAGCTCACACCATTAGATTAGACCCTATGATGAAGCACAGACTGTTGGATCTCACATAGTCACGCATCATTAGATCAAAATGCATAACTAAGCATGAGTGGTTAGATCCTACGAGATGCATGATGTTTAATTTAGGATCTTTAGTTAATAAGCTTAGGCTAATTTTTTATTGTAAGGCCTCATTCATATTAATAAATACAAAGGGGTCTTAGGAAAAAAACTTAGGCTAACTTGTTTAAATAAAAAGGGGGTTTTGGCATAGGAAGTCAGAAGGGGGCCTTGTCAAGGGACTCCCTGAGGTGGTTAAGACAAAATGAAGATATTTAAAAGAATATTAAAAGACTTATTATTAATTTTACATTAAGGTTTAGTAACATTAATAAATGAGACTAAGCCTTAATATAAAATTAAGCTTAGGTCTAAAATATTATCTTGAATATTCTCGCTAAATGGCTCCCTCTCAAAATTTAAATTCAAATTTTGAGGGTTCCATACTTAGGGTTTTAAACTCAAGATTTCTCGAGAAGGGACCAAGGTTAAGATTTAGTAAACCACTGCTATCAAGACTCTGGTGAATCATTTCTTGGTAAAAACTAGTGTTTTCCTTGAAACTTGCATTGCTTACAAAATCAAGTGAAATGTTAGAAGCATTAAGCACACTAGGGTTTAAATGAAAAAAACCACCTTATTAGAATGAATGATCTTTAAATTCTATTAAAACCTAGGAGTAGGGAAATATTGGTAACAACAAGGTTTCAAACATCTCAAGGGCTCTAATTTTTAAAATTAGGGGTATGTTAGCCCCAATAAATGGTGACTTATGGGGGAAACATAGCCAAATATTAGAACTCAGAGACTCTAGTTTAGGTCAATAATTAGGTCCTTTACTCTAGCAGATCCATGTCATCATTTAAGGTCCATTCATGTTTAAAACAAGCTTTGTACCTAAAAAATTAAGTTTAAACTCCTAAGAAATAGTCATGTTGTGTGTGTGCTTTGATTCCACTTACTATTTGCCATGGAATTTAGGGAACAACTACCAAGTTTCATGTCCTTAATCATTTGCATTGGCTAATAGGCTTATTTAGGAATTTAAGGGGGTTATTATTTTAGTTCATGAAGGCTTGGGCATTACTTTTCTACTAGCCAGGTGTTTATATCCCTGATAGAGATGCTTTTGGCTCCACTTAAGACCTTGCTTCACTTCTAGCCAGGTGTCTATAGCCCTGATGGAGATTGCCCAAATCACCTATGCTTGAAAAGCTTCTTATTTTGCACTAAATTCTTATTTTTTGCATCTTTTGAGATATATTTAACATTTTCAAAAAGGTTGGGAACTAAGGTAGCTAGGTTTAAGGTTTGTATCCTAGTGTTTTGATTTTATAAAATCACCTATAGTTGTCACCATTGTCCAAGGCAAGGATGTCTTGTTAAGTACAACATGGTTTTATCCTAACAGACTAAACTTTATTTTATAAGTGTAATTCTTCTTTAAAGCCATATTCAGATCCCAATAATGTCTAGGTTTGCATAAAACATGGGATCTCTTCATTGACCTTTACTAGTTTCCTTGTGTTATAGCACCGAGCTCACACATCAAGTTTGTGGTCATCATATGTATAGGGTTCATACTCTAATTAGTGAAACCTTAAAAATTTTAGGGAGAAAAGATATTTTGAGCACCAGACTATCTTTGGAAAGACCAATTAAAGCCAAGGAACAAAGCAAGAACAAAAAAATAGAAGTACCAAGACAAGCAAAAAATAGGAAACAAAAAAGGTAGGAAACAAAAAAGACAAAAAATATATATACAAATAAGACAAGAAAGAAGAACGGAAAAGAAACTAACTAGCCTATCCACTCTAGCTTAAACAATCTTATAGATTGTATTCCATGAATACCCCTAGTGGAACTACATCAAATTAATGCTTGAGAAATTTCCCATTGGTGGGAAAGGTGAACTCTACTCTTTGAAGATCTTTTAGCTTGAAAAAATTATTACCAAGTGTGTTAGAAATCTAATATGTGCCAATCCATAGAGGTGTGAATTTTTCATGCTTGCCTTTGGGTGCAGATGCCTTGTCCCAAAGGAGGACTAGGTCTCCCTATCTAAATATTTTCACTTTTGACCTTTTGTCAAACCATCTCTTGACTATGGTTTGATGATTTCTAAAGTTATCAAAGGCTTCCTCCATTGCATCCTTCATCTGAATAATGTCTAACAGCCTGGAGTTTGCAAGTTATTGACTCTCCTCCATGTATTCTTGTATAAACCTGAATGTGGACAACTTAAGGGTGATTGTTAAAATAGGTTCTTGTTCATACACCAATAGGAATGGTGATGCCTTTAGAGATTGTTTAATTTTGATCCTATCTACCCATAGAGCATATTTGAGGAGATTATGCCAAGACCTATGTTTGTCTTTAACTGAATTTTTGATTATCTTGATCAAATTTTTGTTAGTGGATTCAAAAATTGGGGGTAAGGATTTGAATCAAACCTTACATAAATGCCATTATCATAGGCCCATTCCATCATCTCTATGGACACAGAAGTTGATCCAATATTACACACCAAAAATAATGGGGTTATAAATCTGGTACAAATGTTTTCTTCTAGGAAATTGGTCACTTCTTCTATCCTACATTATTTGGTGGCTATAGCTTCAATCTACCTTATGCAATAGTCCATAGCAATTAGGACATATTTGTCTCCCTTAGAATAATTAGGTTTTACTACTATGAAATCCAATCCCCATTATGCAAAGGGATTATCAATCATCATTGGTTGTAAAGGCATGGTTGCCTCTAGTTCTTTGGTGCTAAAGACTTGACAAGAATGGCATTCCCTCACATGCTTATGAGCATCCTTGAAAATGGTAGGCCAATAGTAACTAGCCCTGAGGATTTTATGGGTTGTTGTTCTTCCTAATGGATGTCCACTACCTAGCTTTTCATGGAAAGTACTCATGATTTGAGAAGCTTCTTCTTTGGATACACACTTTAAATAGACTCCTTCAAAGTTTTTTCTATATAATACTCTATCCTTGATCAAATAGTGAGAATATTTGAGTCTTAGGGCCCTCTTCTACTCTCTTGTAAGTCCTACAGGACAAACACCATTACTTAATAAGTGATTCAAGGAATCATACCACTCATTGGGTTAAAAGTCTTATTATTCAACCTGCATGATATGTAGCTTGGGGTTGGTGTTGGAAATCATCTAAACAAGGCCTTGATACCTTACCAACTTAGCATTTTTAATCTCTATATAATACTCTTATAGGACTAACATCCACTTGCCTCTACACTCACCTAATTCATTTTGACTGAACATGAGTTTTGTGGTAGGGTCTGGTAAGATAGCATGCACTTTATTCTTGAAGATTTAATGCATGAATTTCTTTACTACTTTGACTAGTGCATATGTATGTTTATCAATCAAGGAATAATTTAGTTTAGCAGTCTTAAAATTGGTACTCATAAAATCAATTGGGTGATTATTCCCATCAATGTTCTAAGTTAATATTGTTGCCATGGTGTGATCAAAAGTAAATGAGTAAAAATAAAAGTCCCTTGAAAATTTTGGACTTATCAGTATTGAGGCTTGACTGATTGCTTCTTTGATGCTAATAAATGCTTTCTTAGACTCCTCATTCCAAGTAACCTTGGCATCTTTCTTAACCATGTCATTCAATGGTTTGACAATTTCAGCAAACCTTGAGATGAATTTCCTTATAGTTTATCTTTCCAAATAATGACTTTAGTTCTTTCTGACTATTTGGAAGCTCTATTTTCCACCCTTTCAAGATATGCATAGATTCCATCCCTAGTGATAACATGACCTAGAAAATTCCCTTCAATAACACAAAATATGTTTCTCTTGGGGTTAAGAGAAATACTATATCTTATGCATCTCTCAAATACTTTTTGAAGGTGTGTGAAATGATCTTCTGTATTTTTGGAGAATATCATTAGGTCATCTATGTATTTTATGATGCATTTGCCAACTAGACCTTAGAAAGCATGGTCAATGGCTCTTTAAAAGTATCCCCAGCATTGATTAGCCCAAAGGTCATCCTTTTGTAAGCAAAATTTACCCACTTAGTGGTAAAGGTTGTTTTCATTCTATCTTCTCTATCGACTAACACTTGGTTATACCCTAAGAATCCATCAAGGAAAGACATCATGGTTGATCCTGAAAAAACCTGTATTACTTGGTCTAGAGAAGTCAATGGGTAATTATCCTTTTCAAATGCTTTGTTTAGGTTCTCAAAGTTAATACATAACCTAATTTCACCATTATTCTTTTTGACTAGGACTAGATTGGTAACCCAAGTGGAGTGTTGAATGGGAAACACAATCCTTGCATCCAATAGCTTATTGACTTCTTTATATATCATGGGTTCTAGGACATGTTTAATCGGCCTCTATTTCTACCTAAAGGGTTTACAACTCTCCTTGAGGGGTATAATATGGGTGATAACCCTTGGATCAAGGATCTTTAGATCATCATAAAACCAAGTTGTTACGTCCTTGTACTTGGTGAGTATCTCTCTAGATTTTTTATTCTCCATTTTTATGCAAGCTTTCCCCACATTAACCTATTAGGGTTGATCTTGGGGTCCAAGATTCATTTTATTTTAGTCCTTCCCATTTACCTTGGGGACCTTAGGATTTCCTATGAGTTTGTCTTGGTCAAACAATGTTTCTAGTGAAACCATTCCTTTGGTATCTTATTATCACTCAGTTGGATGATCTTGCCACTGAATTCCCTTTTAGGGGTATCCTCATTAGATTCATCAATAATATGAGTTTCAAAATCTCTTAAGTTAGTCATGAATTCTAGGATCTGTTGATCATCATTGAAGATTTAGAAGTGGTTCACATTATTTGGGACTGAGGGGCAAGGTACTAGCTCAATATTGAAGTTAGGAGAATCTTGATTAGGCATGAGGTTGGTTGCAGTAGAAGCCAACCCATCAATAGCTTTATTTTTGTCTTTAGGGATAGAGAGGATTTTGAATGCCTAAGAAGACTCTATTAGGTCCCAAACTCTAAACTTATACCTCTTGAGGTATGATAGTATTCATTGATACTTATTTATCACTTGGTTGACTACAAGTTCAAAGTTCCCACAAGCTAGTAGCTCTTTGACTTTATTTTTAATATCAAATTATAAACCTAAAATGAGAGCCTCATATTCAGCTAGGTTATTGGGGCATAGGAATTGTAGTCTATAAGATGCATGATATTGCTTATCAACATGGTCTATTAAAACAATACCAACTCTAGATCTAAACTTTCATTTATCATGATCAACATAAAGTTTCCACAAACTAGGTATAACAGGAGTGTCTTAAGAACCAACCTCTTTTTTAGTCTCTAAGGTAAAGACTCCTAATTCAAAATCAAGAAAGTTCACCCTTTCGTTAACAATATTGTACTCAGTTATCATGTGTTTCATCCTTGGTTCTCTATCCACTCTTAGATGATTTGGGACACCTTTCCAAGGTAGCCATAGGTGTGAAAAATTAGTAGACATATATCCATTCAAGGCTTTGGTCCACTCTTTACTTAAAAGTAGTCCATATACATTGGGAATGTATACTACTTGAATGTCAATAAATTGTTACACTTTAGGTTCACTGTCCAACTACATGTGTACATTTAATAGTTCCCTAATGACTTTGACCCTTGACTTGTCCACTTGGGTAACCACCTTATCAAACTTGATTAGAGTCATTACCAATTTCTCACATATTCCTATAGGCATGATATTGCTTGAAGCCCCAAAATCTAGAAGGCAATTATGGAGGTTTTACAAAATATCTTGACTATGAGAAGGAATGGGGGGGATTCTACCTTGGCTGCCTGCATGGTTACATTTGCACTATCAGCTCTGGGTAGCTTCAAGGTTTCTTAGATAAAGATTTTAACAATAAGTATTTTTATTTTGTAATTTGAGTTAACTCATGCAAGGTAATATTGGCCTTAATTTTCTTCATCTCTTCAACAATGTTATATCCAGTCTTGCTTGGTGAATCAATACTAGGCTTGGAAGAACTTCATTTGGGTGGCTCAGGGTCATTTCTTGAAGTAGTGTTAGGAGGGATCCCATAGCTATTAGGAGGAGTTGAAGTGGTAAAATTTTGCTTGTGTTCCCTATTCTTCAGAGGGTATGTCTTCAATAATTATTGGAATGCTTGAATCTCTTCAGGAATATTCTTGGCTTCATTATCTTCTTGAAAAGGGAATTAGAAGGTTTCTACCATGTGGACCTATTCTAAACACATGGAGCCAGAAGAATTTATAGAACTATCCTTATTAGGGACCACTTCAAATGTATCTAGTTCTTCTAGAAAATCTTCAAAGGCTTTTCAAAATTCAATGCAATCAATCTTACCATACTTAGTAGTAGCATGCACTCTGTAGTAGTCAGGCAAAGTAATGTCCATGGTTTTGTTACTAGCAGAGGGTTAATTAGTCTTGTTGATATTATAGAAGCTATCATTGTGAAACTTAATTCTTAGGTTGTTGAACTTTTAGAAAGTAAAGTTCCTTCCAAAACTTTCACTAGTATTACCAAATTATTTTTGTAATTAGAGAAATGTGGTGCTAAGTTTTTTAACCATATTTAATATAGACTCATTCTTGCTCTTATGGATCTCAGAATTATAGACCTGATTATTACTTGAATAAGGAGTTGGTATTAAGTCCTTTTGATCATTAATAAAAGATCCATTAGTAGCTTGATGACTCAGAAATCCCATATTTTGATTAAGAGTAGCATAACTAGTAGGCAAAATGTTCTAGGCTAGGATTTTATTAAGAGCTAGAGTGTTTTGGTTATTATTTCGAAAAAGGTTTAGAGTAAGCATTTGTGGCTTAACATTGGGAATGGAGTAAGCCATTTGGCCTTGTGGTTGCATTTGATCACTAATAACCACTGCCTCAGAATAGGTTTGGGCTAATAAAGCTTTAACCAAGATAGATCTCTTTAGAAATGCATAAGTCATAGGATCTACTACATCCTTATAGATCTCTAGGGCTATAACATAATTAGGTTTATAAGGTTCCATAGTCATGCTATACAATCTTTAGAATCTAGCATCGAAAGTTCTTATAGGCTCACTAGCATCTCTTTTGATGGTTGTGAATTGATGATAAATGACATAAAGACTAATAATCTTACCAGATTAATCAATGAAAATGGTGTTGAAATCATTCTAGGAGGTAATCCAGTCATCAGGCAAATTGAGGAATCATTCATATGTTGTATAATTGAAATTAAAGGGAAATAGTCTACATGCTACATCCTCATGTATGACATTTAATAACCTCAAAGTAGCTTTAAAATAATTAACATGTTCCTTCACAGCTACAACACTAATAGGACTAAATATGGGAAAATATTTCTCAAGATTACATGGTGAATCATGGACCACCCCTTGTACATTAATGGGGGAACTCCCTAACCAAGCCATACCTAGATGGGGTCTGAATGATAAGTGGGTAAAGACTTAGAAAGTCATCATCTACCTTTATCATGCTTGGTTCTCTGATGGCTTTGTAGCTCAAGTAAAGGCTGTCTTTTTTCTAAGCATGATCTAGTGTGAATTCTAAGCAATTCTAGCTTGAAAATTTGAGATCCTATTTGAAATATGGTGTATCAAGTTAATATTTACAAGAAGGAAGGACTATACATGCACACTAGGATAGTTCTATAAATATCTATGAAAAAAAGGACAAAGGGCATCAAATTTCCATAAAGGTAGCTCCAATATTCATCTTATTGTGCAAAGATAATTGGTTTTTACAAGTTTGAGTTTGAGATGAACCATAATTTGCAAGGGATCACTTGATATTTTATTATAATAAGTTGTTCTAATTTCAAATACTACATAACTTCAAATTCAAAGCTATATTTACAAAAATTAGCAATAATTTATCAAAGAACTATGATATTTGTTTTAATAAAGCACAAAGATATATTAGAAACCTCCAAGACTACCAATCTTTACACTTGTGATCAAAGATATATCTAAAGGCATAAAGATGACACCAATTCTTGGATAATTAGCATCAAGACCCTCCTTCTAGCACTAGAAAAGCTTCTCCTATTGATGCTTCTAAATGTATCACATGTGCTTTTAGTGTTTAGAAAACACTACTCATTTTAAAATTCCAATAATTCAAGGCATGAGTTGTAGGTATTTGGCAATTATGATGCCTGTGGTGAAATAGCAGCAAAGTAAAGTAGACTGTTTCACAAATTTATATTATTTAGTGGTTGGGAGCCACCTTGGTTCAGCATTTTTGATAGTTTCTTAGTCAAAGATTGATGTTATACAAAACTAAATGGATATTTACACTAAAAATTAAGCTATAGTGAAGATCTATGTAAAAAAAAGAAAAGAGGAGTGATCTAGAGTTTAGTTCAAAAAAAGTTTCCAAGTCATGATGAAACTAATTGCACAATGTAGAGCTCATCGAGAGCTTTCCAGTGCTTTTCACGATTTGCAAAATAGACACCATATGCAAATGATATGGTCTGCTAAAGTTTTGATGTGACAAATAAAAAATGTGGTGTTGCAAAATGACATGGCACAATGTGGACCAGCCAAGTGGTCCAATCAGGTGGTGACACATGGTAGTCAATAGGTGTCTAAAAATTTGGGTGATTTTTGTCTTTGATAGCGTGTACGAATTGGATAATGCATTTTATTTGAATTGTATGTTTTAAATAGCTCTGTAATAGCTTGGTAATATTATAAACTTACCAGACGAACCCCATTAAGCCACATGGGAGAACACACACATGCCATGCCACATCCAACTACTTGCCGAGTCAAGCTTGAGATAATGCTAAGTTTAGAGACCATGAGAAATTCCACCTCATATGTCGAGTCATGGGAACTCGAGAATGGGTTATCGAAATGTGTGCTACATATACCACATTATGTGTCAAATCATGACAACTCGAGAATGATGTCAATTACCAAATGCAACAAGTTGGTACTGAACCAATGTACCATGCTAAGATTGGTGCCTTAAGCCCACCAAAAGGGGCGTAGGCATTATACAAGGAAGCCACTTACCTATTAAAAGACTTGAAAACCATTCCAACTTGCCAATGTGGGACAAAAGATAAGAATAAAGTGACAAAAAAGAAGGAGGAAGACTTGAACTCATGACCCACTATGTAAAATTGATAAGCCTTGACCGCTTATGCCATGGGTTTCAAAGTGATTTAGAAGGAGCAAACTTGTATTTAAAGGTAAGCTTCTGGCTGACTCTGTATTGAAAAATATAAACCAATTAGCTATATTTGGTCATTTTGGAGCCCTTAGAGGTTGAACCAGAGCTTGGAGTAAAAAAAACATGTTTAGAATTTTGATACGCTCTATGTATTATATTCATTTGCCTATTTTGGAGAATTGGTGATGTCATTTTGAGCTATGGAAGTTGCCAATTTTGTTTGGAGAAGCCTCTGCATGTGATTTGGGAAGGTGAAGGACATGTTGAGTCAGCCAAGGACTTTCAAAGGTTTGAAACACTATTATTGTAGAGAGATATGATCTTTTATTATTTGGAAGTATTATTTTGGCTTGTAAATTTAGTAACATTAATGGATTGGTTTGATTAGAACCTAGGGACGTAGGAATTCCAAACCCCGTAAACAATTTATGTGTTTTGATCTTTGAATTCATTTTTGCATTTTAGTTTTATTTAATTTGTAGATTATAAATTTATATTTTTAATCATAATGCAAAATTTAATCATTTGATCATTTATGGGAAATTGGATAAAATCAGGGATTTGGAAAATCTGACAATTTCAATGGATAACTGAAGTGATCTTTCAATTCACTTTACTTTAGTTTTGAAACATGGTACTCGGATCAGAGTTTAATCAAATTTAAATATGCCAATGTTATAAAGTTGAGAATTTTCTACTTCTAATTTAGTTTAATTTTTATAATTCAAAATTTAAAAGATCCATTTTGAATGTTTTAAAAAGTAGTGAAGTTCCTACTAATGTTTACGGATCAAATTTTGGTATCAGAGCAGTTAGAAAGCAGGGATAGCTTCTGATTGTGATTTGATAGTTGCTTTTATTTTATTGGTTTTCAATATCACTTGATTAGATTTTAGTGTGCAATTGTGGAATCAGTGTGTTTACAGGAAATCATGGGCAAGTTGTCACATAAACCCAAGATGGAAGAGCTTGAAAGCATCAATACCCATATTGAGCATGAGAATGCTTTCTTGAGAGCTCGATTGTACTCCTTGGATGAGGAGATTGCAATTTTGAAATTAGAACTTGAATCTAAGGATGAGCTCTTGATCAAATTGTAGTGTGGTGAATAAAAGAAGGCCATACCTTCTACTTCAGATGTAGAGACTATGATTGAATGCATTGTAAGTTATTCACCAAGTAATTCATTTTCTTCTTTCCATTCAGATTTGGATTCAAGAAATGATGTTTTTGGTAGTTTTAAAAAACACACTAAGGGTATAGGGTCCAAATTTTTGATGAAAATGGGCTTTAATGGAAAAGGTCTTGGTCGAGATGGCCAAAGAATTACTAACCCAATATAGGTGGAGTATAGATCTCCTCATGCAAGTTTAGGTTACACTAGTGTACAGATGGATATTGGAGAAACTTCTTCCATGGCTAAAGGAAGACAAGCTTCTAATAGCAAAGGACTGAGGCCACTAGTAGAGTATGTACGGTGTAAGAAGGAAGGTAGAAGAGGTATTGAGATTCCACCTCCTAGTTCCTATACTAGAGTTAGCACTATATCTTCTAATCCACTTTTTATGTTTAAGAAATTTGGACTTAACATTCAGAAGATAATGTAATCATTTCCATACACTTTTTTTGGGATGCGTAACCATAGTGTTCCATTGTGTTGGAAGAGACATGCTTCACTTACGCAGATTTTAGGTGTTCAAAACCATTCTCGTCATGGTAAAGCGAGAAGAGGTAAAAGGGAGACCTTGCCTAAGAAGGTTTTATGCACTCATTGCAATAAGAGTGGACATCAGATTGATCACTATTATAAACTTTAATCATCTTCTCATTCTAGAAATGGTAAAACTAAGATGATTTATCAACCTGTTAATAAGGTCAATGAAGTTAAATCAATCCATAATGATGTTAAGGAATCCACTAAGGAAATTAAGTTAACTAGGCAAAAAAATTGATTAAGTGGATTAATAATGCAATTGTTTGTCAAAGCATTGTTAAGAATCTATTAAGGGAAAGAAAAAGCTTTGAATATGCATTAGTAGATTTTGTGAGAACACTTCAAGATAGTTTTATCATTCGAAGTATTTCAATTCTCACTTATGTTGAATAAGCTCTATGTTTTAGAATCTCCTATTTATGTTGAGTGAGTTATCTGAAGGACTTTAACTCATTTGATCAGTTGGAGATAATAAAAGAATGCATGTTTTAGGTTGAGTTAATTCCTTACAACACTTGTCTCATATTTGACTGTTATTTTGGTAATGTATCTATTTTTGGCACATGGATGTATAGATGCATTGTACGACCCTATGGGCATGTTTGGATGTTAGGCAATATACACTTTGTGTTATTTGCATTTGATTAGCATATAAGACCCATACCACGGAATTGTATTGCAACATGTCCACAACATTTATTGTATGTTGTCAGCATTAACAAACTTATTTTGCAATTACATTGGGAATTGTTTTAATTTATTGACAGTTCACCGCTTTATAGGATATGACATGGGCAGACAGTTTTGGTATGTTATGATCATTTTATTTGCAATTGCAAATTTTTTAACTCATGCCATATGTAGGCATTTTCACTTGAGTTATGAATCATTTATTTTTCCAATGTTTATCTCTTGCTATGATTGGGTTCTATTTGATGTGATGCAGTAGACTAGTTATTAGTTTAAGGAGATAGTAGACTTTTGGAGACCAAAAGCCTCTTTTGTAGGGAGGTGTGATCTAGATTTTAGTTTAGAAAAAGTTTACAAGTCATGATGAAACCAATTTCATAGCGTAGATCTCATCGAGAGCTTTCTGGTGCTTTTCATGGTTTACAAAATGGACACCATATGCAAAAGATATAGTCCGCTAAAGTTTTGATGTGACAGGTAAAAAATGTGGTGTCGCAAGATGATGTGGCACAATTTGGACATGCCAAGTGGTCCAATCAGGTGGTGACACATGGTAGTCAATGGGTGTCTAAAAATTTGGGTGATTTTTGTCTTTGATAGCATGTACGGATTGGACAATGCATTGTATTTGAATTATATATTTTAAATAGCTCTGTAATAGCTTGGTAATATTATAAACTTACCAGGTGAACCCCATTAAGCCACATGGGAGAACACACACATGCCATGCCACATCCAAATACTTGCCGAGTCAAGCTTGAGATAATGCTAAGTTTAGAGACCATGAGAAATTCCACCTCATATGTCGACTCATGGGAACTCGAGAATGGGTTATCAAAATGTGTGCCACATATACCACATTATGTGTCAAATCATGACAACTTAAGAATGATGTCAATTACCAAATTCACTAAGTTGGTAATTGAACCAACTTACCATGCTAATATTGGTGCCTTAATCCCACCAAAAGGGGTGTAGGCATTATACAAGGAAGCCGCTTACCTATTAAAAGACTTGAAAACCATTCTAACTTGCCAATGTGGGACAAAAGATAAGAATAAAGTGCCTAAAAAGAAGGGGAAAGACTTGAACTCATGACCCACTATGTAAAATTGATAAGCCTTGACCACTTATGCCATGGATTTCTAAGTAACTTAGAAGGAGCGAACTTTTATTTAAAGGTAAGCTTCTGGCCGACTGTGTATTGAAAAATATAGACCAGTTTGATGTATTTGGTCATTTTGGAGCCCTTAGAGGCCGAACCAGAGCTTGAATTAAACTACAAACTTGTTTAGTATTACAATATGATATGTTAAGTATATTCATTTTCCCATTTTGGATAATTGGTGATGTCATTTTGATCTACATAAGTTTCTAATTTCAATTTGGAGAAGCCTCTGTGTGTGATTTAGGAAGGAGAAGGATGTGCTGAGTCAACCAAGGTATTTCAAAGGTCTAAAACACTATTGTTGTAGAGAGATATGATATTTTTTTGTTTTTAAGTATTATTTTTCCTTGCAAATTTAGCAACATTAATGGATCATTTCAATTAGAACCCGAGGACATAGGAATTCTGAACCCTGTAAACAATTTATGTGTTTTGGTCTTTGAATTCATTTTTGCATTTTAGTTTTAGTTAATTTATAGATTATAAATTTATATTTTTAATCATAATGCAAAATTTAATCATTTGATCATTTATGGGAAATTGGATAAAATCAAGAATTTGGAAAATCTGACAGTTTTAATGGATAACTGAAGTGATCTTTCAATTCACTTTATTTCAGTTTTGGAACATGGTACTTGGATAGATTTAAGTATGCCAACATTATAAAGTTGATAATTTTCCACTTCCAATTCAATTTAATTTTTAGAATTGAGAATTTAAAAGATATGTTTTAAAAAGTAGTGAAGTTCCTACTGATGTTTAAGGATCAAGGAGAGGGTAAGGTAGAAAGTGGTTGTTACAAGTCTTTAGCTCAAACATTATGACAAAGTTTTAGTTTCTTAAACATACATCTAAACCAATTTATAATTTAAAATATCTAAATCTCAATTTCCAACATAAACCAGGTCAATTTTGAAGGATAAATTGAAATTACAAGTAAAAATAAGATTTACTTTTAATATTTTGTTTCCATATCTAAATAGTTGATAAACATCTTTGATATAGGACAAATTAAAGCAAAGCAACTCATGATATTTCCAACTAACCTGAAAAGCATAGATATTAACCTTGTAAATGAGTTAATGTAGTTTAGGAATTAAAAAACCATTCAAATTTAAGATCCAGATAAATAATTAAGAGAAAAGCTACAACTATTAATACAACTAGATAGACAATCTTTGTAGAATTCCTTTAGCTATATTAATTGGTGTGAGTATACAATTTTGATCAAAAATATTTCTCCTTTACAAAATGGTAACACTTCCTATTTATAGAAAACATAGGTGGTGTACCGATTAGTTCTTAAGATACATATATTTACATTAAGGACAGTTTTCCTTGTATGACAATTTTATTATACACATGACCTTTTATGTTGGACTAATTTAAAACTATATATGCTAAAAAAATAACATATAATTATATAATAAAATAATCCATTTTTACAAAATGTATGTATAATTACAATGTATAGAATCTTCTATTAGGCTAGTGGTGGGCCTTTTGGCTATCATTGTTGTAGGATGTCCCTAGCCTTAGTATGTTGTTCATTGATCATCTCAAAATCTAATGTAGGCTTCATCAAACATCCATTTTCTTTATCTGATAATTTGTCAAATTCTTTATCATTCCTCAGCATGACCTCCTTGATGATCTAGGCCTCTGTTAGCCTCTTTCCTAAATTGAAGATGAGATCTATTACTCAATGGTTATCACTACTGGATTAGCCATGGCTTCTAATTTTTATATCCTAGATGCTGGCAGTGGCTCTTTGCTTAAACTCTTCATCATCAATTAACCCCATAATAGTGGGTTGTGAAGGTTCTATCAATAGTGTTCATAGGAGTTTATCAAACCTATTGATCAAAGCTCCATCTTCCCTTATGATCTCATTAACATCATTGTGTCATGTGCTCAATTCCTGCACCTTATTAATAACAATTCCTAAGATGGCACTTAAGTGTCCAAACTAATAGTCCTAAACTCTAGGATCTATCTCTTTACTTGTACATTCTCAGCAATTTGGTCCTTTGAAGCCTACCACTGGATGACCAAAGCCTTAGCTACTTGAGTTTGTTGAATTAAGGCATCACCTCTAAGCTTCATGGCCTTTAAGGCCTCAAAAATATCAAAGGACTCACCAAGCATCTTTATCATTTATTCAAGAATAGAGAGGATGGCTTAGATCTCAAGGTTTTGCTTTTCCATCCTCAAGTTGGTAATTTATTTCTTCAATCCCCTAATTCTAGTCATTGCCTATGTTGATTGGGGTCCAACCAGGTTCTCCACATCTTCTTGATGGATGGGATGTTCTCCCATTGCTTGTCCTCTAACTAGAGTTAGCCCTATTAAAGGTTCCACATTTTGAAAAGTACACTCCTCAGTTTCCACCATAGCTTTCCTTGTGGTGATCTTCTCTAAGCTTGTGGTATCTAGATTAAATAAAATGGTAGTGGTAGGCTTAGCTAGTTGGGTGGCTTCTGGGATTTCCACTTTGGTTCCACTAGATTCTTTGATAGCATCCATTCTCTTACCACTAGCTCCTGCTTCCACTATTCTCCTCTCTTTTTGATCCTTCATCATTTCCATAATCTAAGGTTGGAAGTCCTCATTAATATTGAAACTTTTAGTTAATGCCCATGAATGGGACATAGTATGAATCTTTTGTAACTTCCCATATATGAACCAATCAGGAATGATTGGACCATGAATGGGGAATTCATCATTGAATAAATTTATTTCCAAGGTTGGGTTTACAAAGGGGATTTTTGGCCTTTTGGAACTAGTGAAGACAAGGGCCAACTCAACCTTCATCTTTAATTGGTTGGGTGTTGTGACTAAATCCATTTCATGTTCTCCCCCTTTCTCTTTCTTAGCCTCTTCAAATTATCTAGGGGATTTTGCAAGTTGCCCTATTTGGGTAGCAGGGTCTTCCTTTGTTTCTTCCTTATCTAACCCATAAATGTCTTCAAGATCATTGAAGACTTCCTCCACTATCTCATATGGCTCAAGAGACACCATGTCTGCATGTTCTATTGAAGATGGTGGTTGTTGTGGAAGACCTAAAAATGATGCTCCCTCCCCTAGTATTTCTTCTAATTACTACTTACTAGGGTCCTAAGGACGTGATAAAATTGTCTAAGGGGGTGCTCATGATGGTGACACCTCTACTTGTGAAGATCCTTGAGATGGTCTTGAGGTAGAAGTAGCAAATGATATTGAAGAGGGTGCATTTACCAAATGTCCTATATTTGCTTCTACTCATGTATTAACCTATGCTTTAGTTTTGCATTGCACTCTCAATCTTGCCAACACCTCCTCAAAACCACTTGCCCTAGTGTAAATGTGGTCAAAAACTCTAAGTTGATGTTCATATACTTATTTGAACATCTTCTTGTCTTGTAAATGATTCTTTAATATTCCTTTAGGGTCCCACATTCTAAGTCCATCCATTTGGAAGATAAAGGCTCCTCTTTGCCTGGACATGATGTTTATTTGCTTATAATCTTGTAGTTTGGTCCTCCCAATTATAATAGGGAAGGGATGGAGGAGGCCCTTCTTCTTTTCTTTACAAACCCCATCAATCTCATTGATGAGCTAGAAGGTGATTTCTTTCTTGGAAAGCTTGGGTGGCACGTAGATAAAGAGTCTAAAAGGTGAGGACATGGTTCCCTCAATCCTTATCATGGTGTAGTTTAGATAGTACCATACATCTCCCATCATCTCTACATATCTCTTGATCAGGGGGTGCATCCCAAGCATGGGAGAGCTAATGATAGCCTCAACTAAAGAGGGATAGATGCCATCACAAATGAATTACATGTGGTTTCTATGTTTGAAGATATGGAGTTTGGAGTAATGGTGAGAAACTAAGATTTTGTTGTTGGGAGACCAATTCTTGATATGGAGGAACTTGGTGGAGGCTAGCAAGGCATCAATCATGTAAGACATCATGAAAATTTATTTGTTGGTTTTTCTCTTTATGAATTTCCTACCAAGGTGGATATTTATCATTTCCCCAATGGGAAGGGTGAGTTTTTATTCAAATAGGAAGTATACATATGAAACATAGGTACTATTGACATAGGTATTTGTGGTAGCTCTATATATTGTATTTAGTAAGGTCATAATAACCCTAATCCCTTTCTTGAATTGGGAAATTAGAATTATACCTTGGAAGTATCTTAAAACAAAGTTTCCTTGATTGAGACAAGGTCTAAAGAAGGTATCTAGGTCATTTTTAGTGGTCCAATCCTTAATTATGGGAAAATCCACATGGGACCAAGGGAGATTATAGTAACCCTCAAAGGCTACAGGGGAAATATAAGCTACTCTTTTGGAGGTGCCATCCCTAACAATCCAATCCTCGTCTACTCTATAATCAATAAAAAGAAGAGCAAGCACATATATGCAATGAGGTACCTCTGGATTGGCAGTCACATGGTGGAAACCAACCAATTGGACTGCTATCAAGTCCTTGTATCTAATGTTGATTACTTTAATTCTCCTCTCATTCTATATGATGGATTAAATTTTATTAATGGAAAAGAAGATCTTAGACCAGATTTTGCACCCATTATTCAATGCCTTAGTATCCAAATATGTATCCTTGAAAACTCTACCCAAATGTCTATGGAAAGGTAGAATTTGACCTCTTCCTACCATTGTTGCCTTTTTATTGTCATGACTTCTTAACCCCTCAAAAATCTTAGCACAAACTTGATAAAAACCTCTAGATTGCTCTTTTATGCTTGAAATCAATTAAAAAGTTTGAATTGCAATTCGACTACTCGTAGTTTCCACTTTTATGTAAGTTTCAAGTCTTTTGGGAGCTTTAATGGTGGAGGTAATTGGGATTAAGGCTCTCTCATATCTCAAGATCTGATTGAGACTTGATTTTATACCTTTGCATTTCTAGGTGGACAAAATCCAAGTTATACCATATTTTGCCCATGTGGATCTTATGTGACCTCCATTTGGCTTATTTTTATGACAATTTTCATATTTGTCCATGGGGGAACTAGCCATTGGCCTTTGAATTCTTCCTTTTATTTTTCACCATCAGATCAAGATCTATGATTTTACTGTAGACTATTGATTACAATCTTGGGCCTTTTATATTATTGGTCACTATGAGCTTTTAGTCCCATAGTTATGCCACCTAGAATATTTTCACATGATTGATCCCCTCTCTCTGAGATTGCTCCACATGTCGATCCCTCAAGCCTTCTAATTTTTTCTTGAAGATCTCACATAATTGGATCCAATTGGTATGATCAAGCGGAGGTCATTGGATCTTGTAAGATGTATGATGCTTATGTTAGTTCAAAGGTCTAATAAATACTTAGGTTAAATAATTTAGCCTAATTTTATTCAAAAAATAAATATAAGACCCATTAAAACTCAAAACATGCCCCCTTTGCTTAGGCAAAAATATTTGTTTATCTTAAATTTGGCAATCTCACCCACATCATAGGCATCCTTATGGAGGCCAATGATGTGAGCTTGAATTTTAAATTTATGCTCATGAATTCCTTATGGTCAAATGTGAGAGTGCCATGTAGCATCTTCATGGAGCTTCCCAAGGTCATTGACTCAATGTGCTTTATCAGATCAAAAGAGTGATAGATGTTGGATCAAGATCTGAGGCTTTTCATGTGATTGGTTGTGTTAAATATGTGGGACCCCCTTTGATGCAGTTAAGTGTGAGTGGTTTCCACTTGGTGAATTTTTGGATTTTTGACCTTACAACCCTCAACTTGTACCATTATATCAGACCCTGTGATGAAGCATAGACCATCGGATCTCCTTTAGTCATGCATCATTAGATCAAAATGCATGATCGAGTGTGGATGATTGGATCAAATAAGAGCATGATGTTTAAGTTAGGACCATCAGTTAATAATATTAGGCTAAGTTTTTATTAAAAGGCCCCATTCATATTAATAGATACAAAAGAGCCTTAGGATAAAAATTTAGGATAACTTGTTTAAATAAAAAAGGGGTTTTGGCTTAGGAAGACAGAAGGGGGCCTTGTCGAGGGATTCCATGGGGTGGTTAGGATAAAATGAAAATATTTAAAAAAATATTGAAAGACTTATTATTAATTTTATAGTAAGGTTTAGTAACGTTAATAAACAAGACAAAGCCTTAATATAAAATTAAGCTTAGGTCTAAAATATTATCTTGAATATTCCTGCCAAATGATTTTGTCTCAAAATTTAAATTCAAATTTTGAGGGTTCCATACCTAGGGTTTTAAACTTAGGATTTCTTGGGAAGGGACCAAGGTTAAGATTTAACAAACCACTGCTAGAAAGACTCTGGTGAATCATTACTTGGTAAAAACTAGTATTTTCCTTAAAACCTACATTGCTTACAAAACCAAGTGAAATGTTAGAAGCATTAAGCACACTAAGGTTTAAATGAAAAAATCCACCTTATCAAAATGGATGATCTTCAAATTATACTAAAACCCTGGAGTAAGGCAATATTGGTAACAAAAAGGTTTCAAACATCTCAAGGGCCCCAATTTTTAGAATAAGGGGTATGTTGGCCCCAACAGGATGCCTATTTGAAAGTCATTAGGCCATAGTAAATATGGTTGCCATCTTAGAAAGGAAGAGGATTGTACAATCTCAAATACAATATGGGAGGAGTTCATCTATTTTGAAATCCTATGGCCCATGGTGAATCATGTACATTTGTAAACAAAGGAGCTCACTAGGCAGCAGAGTGATTATTATCTATTTGAATGGGGAAAGAGACCCAAGCTAAAAAAAGATATGATTTCTTATATTTATAAATTAGAGTCAAGCCTGTGAAGACATAGTCCTTAATGGAAAAAAGAATATACACCTATTTTTAAGTAGACATCATGTCTATTTAAAAGGCTTTTTGAGCCTTGAGTGAACATTGAAATATTTGTAGGGATGTAGACCGATAAGGGGAATAGACATACAGGCCCAAGTCTATGAGGATAATGCCTCTACTTCGTAGAGCCTTTGGCTAGAAAGAGAATGTCACATGCAAGTTTGTTTCATTGAAACATCTATTCTATGAGAATTTGCATATGCTTTAAGGAAGAGCAAAAGGGGTCAAGATTTGTTTCAAACCTGAGACTCTTTGTTTGATAAAATAATTAGTTACCACTATGCCGTGGAACTAATATTAAGATGAATCTATGTGACTATTTATTGATACACAATATTTTGGGACTGTGTTATTTTAATTCCTCTATTTTATAAGGCCTTTAGCCATAAGGAATAAATCTATATAGTTGTAGCATTATTAAAGGAGTTGCAGGTTTATAAAAGGCATAGAACACTCTTAGACCTCATTATTTCCATGTATTAGATTTTGTATACACTCTAATGGATAAACCTTCCCAAACTCATAAAAAAGAAAAAGAAGTGCTACGGACTTTGAGGAGATGAATTATTGATCAATTTCAAAGTCTTCACATAGTCAATTTCATCACTATTTATAGGTTTTCATATTCCATTTTGATGTAAGTTGAAAATATTGATATTTACATCTTTTTAATGGATCATTTCATAATTACAAACTCAGAGATGTAGCCCCTAAATGGGTGAACTCTATTATCAAGTTTTGTGTCAATTATTCTAGTTCAATTTATTATGTGTTTCATTTTAATCCAGTTTAAAGAGAATTAATGAGATATGAAGGAAAGAATGAAAAGATGTAATAATAACATAAAATCAAGATCTCTAAATGAGAAATGAGTTTACAGAGTTTGCTAAGCACTTTGCATTCATTTCTAGAATATTTTGCATCCAATTCTATTTTAATTAAAGAATTGAGATTTTTGGTATCCATTTTCAAAAACTATGTGATTTATCTATAGGGGTAAATCATTTTTAACAAATCATGGCCTTGAATCTCTCATCATCTTCATGATTTATGTTGTATTCCTTCATTGCCTTCTTCTTTTGCACTAGTACCAGTGTTATCTCTATATCTTCCTCATTGTGGCCCATTTTCTTCCACAACTTTCTCTTTTCCTCAATTTGTGGAGGCTATGTGGAGGGATATTTAGATGGGGTACTCGCTAGCTTCTATATTTCTCCAAGCATGATGATATTATCACCTCAAAGGGCCTTTTAAACTTCCTCGATGTTGGGATTCTCTTCTACAATGTAGACCCTAGTCCCTTCTTCTTCTTCCTTTGTCTCTTCCTCCCTTCCTTGTGTATAGGATTCTTCTACCTTCATTTCTGATAAGGTTATTTTTGGCATTGCAATGGGCCCCTTAGAATTATTTCTATTGGAATAAGTAATCTCTTGTGAAAATGTCATGCACTTCTTTTTTGGATTTGAAGGGGTGGCTTCTTCATTAGAGGTGACCCTTAACCTTATGTGCTCTTGAATTTCTTCAAGCGTCTCTTGTCATTTTTTATAGGGAGACTTATTTTACACCATTGGTACTAGCACCCTATCATAATCACACTTGAGGGGGAGATAATCATCTTTACCATGGTTTGCACCCTTCTTTCATAACTTCATATCTTAAAACAATTTAAAGATGCATCTTGTGATGATCTCTCTTTTAAGGGGATTGATGTTTGTTCTATTGGAGTCATCCTCTTCATCTTTCATGCCTTTCCCTCTTAGATGCACATACTGGTACCACAACCTACTCCTTTTTAAATCCATAACCTTCATTGAGATTTCCAACTATTATGCATTGGCAATTCTCCTTATTTCATCCCTAAAGTATTTTGTGGAAAAATTATAAGGGATATTTATCTAGTTGAATAGGTTGCCATCTATGATATCTAGGTACACTACATAGAAGTTTTGCATGGTAGTGAAGATTAATATCCTATACATATGTTAGGGAATCTATTTCAAAATACACCATTTAATCTTAAATGCCTCAATGTATTAGGCGCACCACCCCATGACTCATGTATTGTATTTTAAGGAGAAAAAAGGTGGGTAGGTGAAGTCCTAATACTTCAATGTTGAGGAGTCTTCATGCATTGAGAATACCTAGAGATTATCTTCATCACCATTAAGTACACCTATCTCTTCCATAACTATCAATATCAATATTAACCCCCACCTAAAGGTCTCTCACACCTTATGACACTCAAGCACATTCATTATCATCTCTTTAATAATGAATTTTTTTATGTTTAACTTGACACCTTGTGTTATGTTGTGAGAAATGCACAAGTAGGCTTTATTGATGTCCATCCATCTCCTGATGGGGTAAAGATTGAAACTTATGAGGTATATCATTTTCCTCATACAAGGGTCCTTGATATCCTTTATTGGGAATGTAAATCCTCCTTTGTAGTACCCAAGGAGTTATTCAACCCTCTCTACTACATCATCCACCATCATCTAGTGGATGTCTACACCTGAGTCAAGGAGCACATTGATTCTATCAATTAGGATACCAATGTCTACATGCACCTCTTTATAAAGTAGTAGTCTCTATAGATATGTAAGAGGAGGAAATAAATGAACTCCTTTGGTTTACCAAAACATGACAACTCATATAGATGAGTTGCATTGGTGCTCATAACCCTATCTCAAATAGACACATAAAATAATGTTGTGCCCACTCTATCTTCACCCCAATGTCAACCACCCAATATTGGTTGAGTTATTTTGCATTACATGGGGTACAGTGGTTATATTATTTTAGATTATAGGTGTGTGTGAAATATCCCCAAGTTTCCCCTATCAAAACCTCTATGGGAAGCTACATTTCCCTATAGGATATTTTGGCATGCACCTCAAGGTCAACCTCAATGACATATTGATGTCTTAATTTGTATCACAGGTGATCAGAGTGTTTAAAGAACACTTCTCATTATAAATTTCAAATAATTTAGCACATGAGTTGCAGGTTGTGATAATCCTATTATCTATCGATGAAATAGAGGCAAATCAAGTGGATTATTTCATAATATTTATAAAGTTTCATGGATGGGAGCCATCATGACCAACTAGCTATCTTTACAAAGAGTGAAGTAATCTAAGATAACATTAGTGAATTATGATAAAATTTTAATCTAAAGACTAATCTAAAATGAATATTTACAATGAAATTAAGCTAGAGTGATCTAGTTAAAAAGGAGTAAAAAGAAGGGTAGGGTAGAAAAGAGATGTTGTTGATCTTCATCCCAAACATTATGACAAAGTTTAAATAACATCCAGTATAAACTTAACCAATGTGTAACATGAAATATCATGAACTTAAATATTATCACACATCAGGAAAACATCTAAAGAATAATAAAATTGTAAATAAGAACTAAGTTCTATTTAAATATTTACCATGTAAGCAAATAACACTAGCCCAATTGTTAGAAGAGTAAAGGAAATGAAATGAACCTAAGAACTTTTAATCAACCTAACATTGGCACAAGTTGACAACTCCAAAATTAAAAGATTTACATAAAGAATATATAATAACCATTATAATATGGAAATAAGAACAAGCAAGTGAGAGAGAAACCATAATAACAAATGACATAAATGAATATGGACAATATTTGCAAAATTCCTCACTTGCATTAATTACTCAAAATTTTACACAAGTTTTTGGCTCAAAAACTCTACCCCCTTTTTACAAATGGTAATACTCCTTTTATAGAATGCCAAGGTAGTATACCAGTTAGTCATATCCAATTAAAAAAGTATAGGTGTCAAGGACAATTATCCTTTTACAAATTCTAGAATACACTAGATTTTTCCCTATGGAATGACCTATAGGCAATGTGCTTTATCAGTTGCACATGCTTTTACAAAAGAATATTCTATTTTTAAATATTACAATGATTTTGTAGAAAAGAATATCTTAAGTCAACTTGCTTGACTTTGGGGCCTTTGGGATGATGAATTCCCATGTTTCTACTCAAGAACCTTCATTACTCTCTAATGTTGTTTATGAATTAGCTTCAAATTAATAATAGGTTCCATCAAGAGATCATCCTCCTGTTTAGCCAGGTCTCCAAAGTCCCTATTATTTCTTCCTAAGGCCTCTTTAATGCTTTTAGCTTCATTAATCTTTTCCTCTATTGTTAGGATCATACCCATGACCTTGTTATTATTTATTTTAGATTTGCCTTGGATTTTTCTCCTCACTTCCTGCATGACTAGAGTGGTTTTGTGCTTGAACTCTTTATCTGTGATGAATCCCATGGATCTGAGTGTAGTTGGCTTGAGGATCATGGTCCCAAGGAAATATTTCATCCTATTTATTAGCTCTTTTTCATCCTTTAGGATTCTATCCAAATTTTTAGACCATGTGTTCAAGCTCCTAATCTTGTCCATAAGTAGTCTAAAGACTATGTTCAAATGAGCTAGGTTAATCATTTTTAAACCATGGATTTGATATTCCATCAAGATGTTGATCAATTCCTTCATTTTATCCCTTGAATTCTACCATTGGGTGATTAAGATTTTGGCTATTACATCTTTTTAACCCAATACATTTTGTCTAGACTTTGTTGACTTTAAGGATTCAAACATATCATAAAAATATGCCTCAAACATCTTGATCATAGAATCTAAAACTGATAATATATCCTACTCTAAATTTTCCTTTTGCTTTTATAGATTTTCCTTATGTTGCATGCCTTTAATGGCAACCTACAACTGGGTTGACTGTGCTTGAGCCAATTCAAGCACATTTTCCTCAAAAATAAGGCTTTCTCCTAGCTTTTATCTTTCACTAGAAGTTAGTCCAATGAACGGTTCCACTTTTTTGAAAGTGAAATATTCTCCACCCACCATGGCTTTCTTCTCAATCACCCTCTATAGACTATCAATTTTTGGGTAAAACCTAACACCAACTAAACATTATGTCACTTGAGGAAAAGGGGTTTCAATCTAAGTTCCACTTGGCTCCCTTGGAGCTGGCATCCTTCATTATTCTTTCTTCTATAGAAAAACTATCCATGGCTTGAGTTCATTATGGATGGTAATGTTGACTGATTTAGTAATGGCCTATGCATGATAAAGAGTAGGAATCTTCTACAACTTGTCATATACAAACCATTCAAGGATGATTAGACCTTGGATTAGGTTATCCTTTCTCAAAAGGTTGACCTCACTCTAAAGGTGAGTGAATATCAACTTGGGCCTCTTCTTTCCTACTAGAACCAATGTTAGCTTAGCTTTTCTCTTTGGGGTAGGCATGGTAATAGGGACTAAATCCAATACAACTTCCTTCCCCTTCTTTTCTTATACTTCCCTAACTTGAGACTGAGGTTGTTCCACCTATACTTCTTCCTTATCAGATTGATAGGCACTAGCTAGTGCCTTTAGGGAATCTTTCACTGTATCTTTAGGATCTAATGTTATTATGTCAATTACTTTAACTTGTGGTCTTGGTTCCTTAGTTTGGGTTGAGGATGATTCTACCTCATAAGGTCTCCTTCCCTTTATCCTTTGTGCAAACCTATGCCCTAAGATTAGGCTCTAATGCTAGTGGTTATATTAGAGGAGGTCTAAAATATGGACCTCCTAGTAAATGGTACTACCTCAACCCTTGCTTCCATATGTCATCACTTGGATTTTACTCCCTTAGCAATCTAGCCTCTTGATGTTATGCTTCTTTAATCTTTCCAAGACCTTGGTGAATGAATAAGCCTTAGTATATATTGGATCATATGGTCGCAACTGGTGTTCATAATTCATGTTTATCCCTTTGGCCTTTAGATGCCCCTTGACCTTGCTCTGGGGATCCCACTATCTTAGTTCATCTAGTTGTAAATTGAAAGAGGTCATATGTCTAGATTTTGCCTGTACATTTTACCATTGATTAAATATGGTCCATCCAATAGTAATTAGGATGTTTTGAAGGATTCTTTTCATCTTGGTTTTGTATAGACCATCTATACCATAGAATAATTGGTAAGCTACCTCTTATTCTACAAGTTTGTTAGGGGCATGGATGGGTAGCCTGAGGGGTCAACCCTAGATTCCATCAACTTTGATTATGGTGAAATATGGATAGAACCATATGTCAAAAATGGATTCAATTGATTTCTTGACTAAAGGACTAACTCTTTCCATCAGATGCCCAGTTTTGGCCTTAGTTAAGGCTGGATAGACAGTCAAATGAAATGGATGTGGTTCTTATATTTGAATATGTGTAGTTTTAAATAAAATTAAGAAACTATTTATATCCCTTTAGGTGACCATTCTCTAATATTGAGGATCTTAGTGGTGGAAAGTAAGGCATACATCAAGTATGGCATCATGTGAAATTGGCCCCTGGTCTTTTTCTTGACTGTGGAAATCAATCTACACAAATAGGTGTTAATAACTTCACCAAGGAGAGGGGTGATCTCCCTTTCAACCATAAAATATATCAAGGGAACCCAAATTGAATCCACATAGGTGGTGGTCTGATTTCCACAGAGTGTGTTCATCAAGGTCATAATCATCTTGATCCCAGGTCTGAATTAGTTAATTGAGATGTTGCCATTGAAATCAAAGAATACTTGATTCCTAGAATATAGCCATGGGGTAAGGATGTTATTTAGGTCATTTTTCATAACCCAATTATTCATGGTGGTCATGTCTATTTAAGGCTTAGGTAGCTTATAATAATCCTCAAAATAATGGCTAAGACATAAACTATACTTTTATGAGTGTGTTCATTGACTAACATACCTTTATCAATCTTTCAATCTATAATAATAGGAGATAGAACATCAATACAATGAAATACCTCAAGCTCAGCCACTATAAAGTGTAAGATTATCATTTAAGTAACCACTATTAAATAATGTATCCTTCTCATAGACAGGTTCTTCAACTTTTCCTTTGTGATGATCAGTTGCTCTTCAATGATCTAGAATAGCTTGGACCAATTGTTGTCTCCCAAGTTTAGGGTGGTGGCATCAAATTCTATATTTTTAAATACTCTCCCCTCAACATCTAAAGTTATATATAGTTCCACATCTTCTTTGAAAGTGCCTTTTTGAGTCATCATGGTTTGAGTCAGGTTAATTTACTCACAGGTGGACTCCTCTTTAGCTCTGGACTAAATTACACTTGATTCGATTATAATTCACTTTACTAGGATTGATTTGTGATCAATACAAGGTTCAATTAGGTTTTTTATATACACAT
Source organism: Torreya grandis (assembly GCA_037957365.1). Lineage (NCBI taxonomy): Eukaryota > Viridiplantae > Streptophyta > Pinopsida > Cupressales > Taxaceae > Torreya > Torreya grandis. Next base: position 2,773,848 of record JARHVA010000264.1, on the reverse strand, counting down.
TAGGATGTTTTTATAATTCTTATTGGAGCTTTAATGGTAGTAGCTTGTTCAAACTTAAGTGCATTTGTTCTTTATATTTGATTTGGATCCTTACATTTATACCTTTGCCTTTCTAAACCCACAAGATATTTACATTTATCACTTTCTACCTATGTGGCATCACTATGGGATTTATGTGGCATTTTCATGATACTTAGCTTGTTAATATTCAAAAACTAATCATTACCCTTTAAAAATTTTCTTTTATCTTGAACCATCATATTATTTTGCATAGATCAACATTATTTGTCGATCTCAATCCTAAGAGTCGAATGCCATTGGTTGTTATTTATATTTAGCCCTAAGGTCATGCCACTTAGTATTCCTATAGGCCTTATGAGCTTTGTTGAAAACTTGACATTGATCTTGCACCATTAGATCTTGCAAGTGAGAATTAATGCATATCATTGATCTTTAATTGATGCGTGGGCTTTAATGTGTGTATTGAGCCTTGAGGTTGTACCATTTGGTAGTCTCACGAGCCTTTTGGGCTCTAAATTCTATTAGTTTTACTAGTTAGCATGTTTTTACCATGTGGCAGCCTCATTTTCATCCTAAGCTTCATTAAAACATTGACCTGCTATGCTCCATTGATCTGGATATGTACGCTTGAATGCGTATTATCGATCTTTAGTAAAGTGATAGCTGTTTAAATTGGGGTTTATGGCTTGAATTTTCAATATCAATCTCATTCTGTTTGATCCTTTCATTCATGTGAATGCAAGTCATAGATTGTGATCTGCTAGGTCGAATGGGATTGGTTCCTATAATCATAAAATTTAATTACATAAGCTCAGGAAATATAAATCAAAACCTTAGACTAATGTTTTTTTTACTCGTATCAATAAATATGAATAAACTTTAGTCTAAAGTTTTTAAACTAAGTTAGAAACATAAAAGGACCTATGAATAATAAAAGGCATAGTATAAGGTGTTATCATAAGGTTTTATTGTATTAATAAATACAATTAAAACATTAGGGTAAAATCTTATGCTAGGTCTATGTTATAATAAAAGGGACCCTTTTAGTTTCCCATTTCAATATCATGCTATTGTATCCTCATCATCCACTCAAAAACATGTCGTTGATCCTAAGGAGGTGTAAACTATTTAATTCAGGCTCGAGAAAATGCATAGGTCTTAGGATAAAATATTAATACTAAGGTCTTTTATGTATGTTAATAAACATGAACATGAACCTTAGGATCAAGATTTTATGCTAAGTTTAGAGATTAATAAAAGGGGACCCACGTTCATGGGATATAAAGGGACCAAACATAATATTTTAGACTAAGGTTTTGTCATGTTGAAAAACATGAGTTAAACCTTAGGGTTTAAATTAGGCTAAGTCTATGGCACTTATAATTATTCCCACACAAATATGAATTTAAATCAAAGGGACCTAGGTCAAAACATTAGCCTAGGGTTTTAATCATGGTTTAAAATGGATCCAATTGATTTCAAATGAAATGGTAATAAAAGGTCTATTTTAATATTTGAAGCACCAAACCCTAAGCATGTTTATTCCTAAATGAGATTCCATTGATCTTGAAACATAAGTAACTAGTTTTAGCAACATTAAAAGGGGTAAAACCATGATCTTCTGAAGCTATGTCCATTCGTCCAAGTGATATTAGTTCCTCATGAATAATAAGAGACATGGTATATTATTTAATCCTAGGTTTACATCTCAATAAAAGGGACCATGTGCTTAGTTTCCCAATTTTATTCCATTTCATTAGATCTTGTTTGAACAAACATACTGCATTAGATCATGATATATAGCATTGAGTGAGATTTATTTTTATCTACATTAAGCCCTAAGGTCAAGCCACTTGAAAATCCCATGGGATTTATGTACTTTATATTATTAGTCTCTGTTAGGTTAGTGTGCTTTCCCCACATAATGGCCACTTATTTAGTCTGATTTCCTTTTGAAAAGTTAATGTCCCTCTCATATCATTGGATTTACTTTATCTAGATAGATGTGTATCATCAGATCTTGATCTGAGGGGTGGGCTATCATTAGTTGCTCACTATTCTATCAAACATAGTTACAATACATGTCATCACTATGTTTTCTTTGGGCTCTATTGAAACCTTCATTCGATATGTACCATTCAATCCATCTCACACAAGAAAATGTGGGTCATTGATCTTGTAAATGAACACAATGTTTAAGTTAGGAGGACTCAAAGATATATGGAACTTAGGGTAAAGTCTTAAGACTAAGGTCTTATTTATGTTAATAAACATGAACAAGACTTTGGGATTAATATTTTAGTCTAAGGTTATAATAAAGGGACTAGGTGTTACTCAAACCAAGCTAAGATAAAAGGGGACAAGGGGGATTGAGAAATAAAGGGGACCAAGCATATAATTCTTAAACTAAGGTTTGGTCATGTTGAAAAACATGACTAAACCTTAGTATAAAAATTAAACTAAGCCCATAGCATATTTAAAGTGTTCTTGTGTATTTTATTCTTGCCTAATTTGAATTTGGTTCAAAAGAACTTGTGCTAGGGTATTTTGAGCAAGGGTTTGAGGATGATCAAAATTCATTCAATTTGGATTTTGATAGACCAAAGTCTATTAAAATACCATATTGAGATAAAACCATAAAATTATGAACCCCAGATATTATTTTTTCCAAATGAACTCCATTAGACCTATAACCTGAAACAAGCATATCCATTGTTAGTGAACTTAGACAGGGTTAAATCAGAGCCATGAACAAATAATCCAAAAAAATTATGGTGTGTATGATCTTCAAATACAAATAATGTGCAAACATGCTAGTCATACTCTAATCAAGTGACTTTTCAATTTTAAGGTACAAATTTACGTAATTAGACACAAGGGTCCCCATTCAAATGGCAAATTCTAGAGGAAACATAGCCAAATATTATAATTCAGATATCTTGGTTTAGATGAATAACTAGATTACATATTCTACTTTATCGGTACCATTATTGCGATCAGTTCATGGTTAAAACAAATCTTTCACCTATAAAATTAGGATCAAACATCAAAACCTAGCAATGTTATGTGTGTATTTCGATTCCATCTACTATTTACCATGGGATTTAGGGAATAAATTCTAGATTTCATGAATTTAACCATTAACATTGACTTAAATCATATATATATATATATATATATATATATATATGTCCATTAAGAACCATGCTTAGCTTAGGGAAGGCTTGGGCATTGCTCTATTACTAGTTGGGCATCCATAGTCCCAATAGAGATGCCTTTAGCTCCACTTAAGTCCTTGCTCCACTACCAGTCGGGTGTCCATAGCCCCAATGGAGATTACTTGAATCACCTTTACTTGTAGTATATTTTGCAATAAGCTCTTATTTTTGTTTTTTTTAATATCATTTTGCATTTCTAGCAAAGTTTGGGAACCAAATTAGCCAATTTTAGGGATTTCATCAAGTGTTTGATCTTTATAAAATCACCTATGGTTGTAACCCTCAATCCTAGGTGATGATATTTGTTAATTTCAAGCATGAATTTGTCTTAATAATTCAAGATTTCATCCCATATGTGCAATCTTTCTTAAAATCAAGATTAGATCAAAACAAGGTTTAAAACCTTATGAAATAACTAATGCATCCAATAGTACTTACTAGTTTATCTAAACTATAACATAAAGCTCATATTTCAAATTCATGGTCAGCATATGCTTAAGATTCATACCTACATTTCTGAACTGTGGAGTTCCTGAATAATGATGTGAATTTTGAGCTAAGGGCTATCTAAAAGGACTTCTTACAAGTAAGGAATAGAGTAGAGAAATCACACATATAAATAGAAAGCGATGAAGCAGAAAGTAAAGGAAAAGCAAACAAATATATAAAAACTTATGTACAAACAAGGGACATGAAGGAAAGAACAAAAATAAACTAACCTACCCTACCTAAACTAGCTCTAACTATCCTTACAATCATTCCATAAAGACCCCAGGTGGGATGGTAGAGAATTAGTTCTTGAGTTATTGCCCATTGGTGGGTAGTGTGAACTCTTCTCTTTGTAAATATTTCAACTTGAAGGTGTTATCTCCAAGTATCTCAACAATCTGATAGGGACCTATCCATAAAGGTGTAAATTTTCCATGTTTTCCCTTGGGCTCAAATGCCTTGTCCTAAAGAAGAACTAAATCTCATTGCTTGAACACCTTTATTTTTTATCATTTATCAAACCACCTCTTGAATATGGTTTGGTGTCTACTAAAATTGGAAAAATCCTCTTCTCTCACATCTTCTATCTATATGATGTCTAGTGACCTTGAATTTATGAAATCTTGGTCTTTCTCCATATATTCTTACATGAACTTATACATTGGCAGCTTAAGGGCGATGGGAAGATGGGTTCTTGACCATACACCAATAAGAAGGTTGATTCTTTTAAGGGCTTGTTTGATTCTTGTTCTATCTACCCAAAGGGTGTATTTGAGAAGCTTATGCCATGTCTTGGGTTTATCTACTGCAAACTTCTTTATTGCCTTCATCGAGTTCTTATTTATTGATTCAGATACTCCATTACCTTGATGATAACGGTTTGAGAATAACTTGAGAATAATATTGTTATCATATGCCCATTATATAATTTTAATGGATATAAAGGTAGATCCATTACCACATACTAGAGATACAGGTGTTCCAAATCTAGTACATATTTTTTCTTCTAGGAATTTGATCACTTCTTTAGTTTTGCACTACTTAGTATCCACTACTTCAATTCATATGTGAAATCTTTCTTAAAAGAAATATTAGATCAAAACAATGGTAGTTAGAATGTACTTGTGACCATATGAAGAGTTTGGTTTGATGACCCCTATAAAGTCCAACCCCAACTAGGTAAAAGGTTTATCTATTATAACTAGTTTTAACGACATGGCTGCCTTGGGCTCCTTAGTACTAAAGACTTGACATGAATGGAATTCCCTAACATGCTTGTGAGCATCCCTAAAGATTTTGGGCCAATAGTATCCAACCTCAAGATTTTATGGGTTGTGGTTCTTCCTGATGGATGCCCACTTCCTAGCTTCTCATGAAAAGTGATCATAATCTCTGTTGTTTCTTCCTTAGACACACACCTTAGGTAAAGGCCTTCAAAGTCATTTATGTATTGCACTCCATCTTTGATTAGGTAATGGGATACCTTGAGCCTTAAATCTCTCTTTTGCTCCTTGGTCAACCCTACAAGACAAGTACCATTGATTAGTAAGTGGATAATGAGATCATACCAATCATTAGATCTAAAACTTTGTTGATCTACCTGCATAACACTTAAATTGAGGTTAGTATTGGTAATTAATTGTATTAAACCTTAGAACCTTACCATTTTAGTAGTTTTTATTTAGATGTCATATTCTTATATCATAGACATCCACTTACCTATCCTTTATTCTGGTTCATTTTAACTTAGCATGAGCTTAGTGGTAGGATCGGGTAATATCGCATGCAACTTATTCCTAAGAATATAGTGCCTAAACTTTTTTACCACCCTGACTAATGTATATTCTTGCTTATCAATCAAAGAATAGTTCAACTTAGAATTTTTAAAATTAGAGCTCATAAAAGCTATGATACAGTCATGACCATCTATTTTTTGAGTAAGAACTGTAGCTATAGTATGATCTAAAGCAAAGGAGTAAAGATAAAAATATTTGATACAGTCTAGACTTATTGGGACTAGAGCTTTCCAAATTGTATTTTTTATGTCTTTGAAGGCCTTGCTCACGTTGTTATTCCATGAGACTTTGGCATCCTTCTTCAACATATCATTTAATAGCCTCATGATCTCTTCAAAGCTAGAAATGAACTTTATTACAAATTTTATTTTACCAAAAAATGACTTCAATTCTTTCCTACTATTAGGAGGCTCTTTATTAGATATTTCATTTACTCTTTCAGGGTCTATAGAGATTCCCTCCTTAGTGATAACATGTCCTAATTGTTTTCCCTTAGTAATGTATAAAATGCTTTTCTTTGGGTTGAGAAAAATCCCATACCTTTTTCATCTTTCAAATACCTGATGTAGGTGCATAATATGATCCTCCTTATTCTTAAAAAATACAATCAAATCATCCATGTATATAATAATGCACTTACTTACAAGACCTTGGAAATCATGATTCATATCCCTTTAGAAGGTTACACCTACAATTATCAAACCAAATGGCATTCTTTTGTAGGAAAATGTGCCCCACTTGGTAGTAAAAGTAGTTTTCATCCTATCTTCTTGATTCACCAACACCTGGTTATACCCTAAAAAACCATCAAGAAAGGACATCATGGCAAAACCAGAAACACTTTGTATTTCTTGGTAAAGACAAGGTAGGGGGTAATTAACTTTCTCAGATGCTCTATTTAGATTTCTAAAATCAATGCACATTCTGATTTCACCATTCTTCTTCCTGATTGGGACTAAATTAGCAACCCAAGTGTAATTCCTGATGGGAAATACAATCTTGGCATCTAATAGTTTCTTAACCTCTTTATATATTAGTGTTTCTAAGATCAGGTTGACAAGCCTCTGCTTTTATCTAAAAGGTTTGGAGTTTTCTTTTAAAGATATGGTGTGAGTTATGACCTTTGGATCAAATATCTTTAGGTCATCATACGACTATGCTATGATATCTTTATATTTGGTTAGCATTTCTTTGACTCTTTTATTTTCTAGACTTGTACATGTTGTACTAATATTGACCAACTAAGGTTGACCTTCAAATCCAAGATCAATTATATTGTAATCCTTCCCACTTACTTTGTGAGTCTTAGTAGCTTTAGCTATTTTATCAAAATCAAATATTCTATCTAATGCTATCATACCTTTTGGGATCTTATTATCATTCAATTGAATGACCTTGTCATCAAGTTTGATTTCAATGACCTCATCATCAAAGAGACTGGCTTCATCAATAATGTGACCCTCAAACACTCCTAAACTAGTTAGGAATTCTATAATCTACTGATCATCATTAAATACTTTTAGGCAGTTAACATTATTGAGAATTTAGGGACATAGGATTAACTCAATTACAAGGTTTTATAAATTGGAACTATGATTGGGCAAAAGGTTGGTTGTAGCTGAAACAAGTTCATCGATGGCCTTATTTTCTTCCCTAGGGATTGACACAATGTTAAAAGCATCAAAACATTCAATTATGTCCCATACTCTAAATTTATAAATTTATATTTTTTGAGATAAGATAATTGGCATTGATAGTTACTCTTGACCTAATTTACGACTAGTTCAGAATTGCCAAAAACTAATAGTTTATTAGCCTCATGCTTGATTGCAAATTATAATCCAAAAATTAGTGCTTCATACTCAGCCAAATTATTAGTGCATAGAAAATAAAGTTTGTAAGAGGCATTATATTCTTTTTTAATGGGATTCATTAATACCACTCCAACTTTATAACCTAATTTGCATCTAAAACCATCAAAATAAAGTTTTCATAATCTAGGCAAAGCATGAGAAGTTTTAGAGTTGCATACCTTTGTGGTGTCAACAGTGTAAATACCAAGATCTAAGTTAACCATGTTGATATTCTCATTGATTTCATTGGATTTAGTGATCATATGTTTCATTTTAGGCTCCCTTTTGATCTTGATTTGGTTGGGGACTCCCTTCCAAGGCAATAATATATACGAACAATGTGTTGACATATAACCATTCAAGCTTCTAGTCTAGTCTCTACTCAATAGAATCCCATAAGCATCAAAGTTGTCCACCACTTAGATATCAATAAACTATTGGATCCTTGGCTCTAAGGTAATCTATATGTGAACATTCAATAATTCACCAATAAATTTGACTTTTGATTTGTCTAACTAAGTTACAACTCTATTAGACTTAATAAGAGTCAAACCTAATTATTCACAAATACCTTTAGGAATTATATTTGTGGATGCACAATAATATAATAAATAATTATGCAAACTTTTACCAAAGATCCTGACTATAAGTAGGAAAGGAGGAACATCTACCTTACTTTTTGTATTGCAACATTAACATGTGTAGACTTTTGAGACTTATAAGAATTTTTGGACAAAGATTCCAACAATAGATATCTCTATTCAGTAATCTATATCAAATCATACAAGGTAATGTTAGCCTTGATTTTCTTCATGTCCTCTACTATGTTATACCCAATCCTATTGGTAGAATTAGATGCATTAGCACTGGGTTTAGAAGTACTTCCTTTAGGATGTTCTAGATTGTTGTCTAAGGTAGTATCAAGAGGACCTTCAAAGTTATTTGGAGGAGTTGAAGTGGTCAATGGTTGCTTCTACTCCATATTTATTCTTCTTCAATAATTGATTAAAAGCATGAATCTCTTCAAGAATATCCTCAGTCTCATTGTCCTCTTAAAAAGGGAACTCAAATGTCCCCACCATGAGAGTTTAATCACCAGACATGAATGACCATGAGGAATCAAATGTACCTACATCACAATCCTTATTAGGTACAACTTCAAAAGTATCTAATTCTTCTTGGAATTCTTCAAATGCATTACAAAATTCAACACAATATATTTCCCCATGTTTAGAAGTATTATTTTATTCTTTTTGGGAATTAAGTGTTTAATTCTTAAGAAAATAAAGGTTTGAGTAAATATAAATCAATAATTCATGTGTCTTAATTAGCCTACTAATTTGTGTAAATAGATATGTACTTTACCTTTTTTTAAAATTTTAAGAAATGTAAATAAATAAAGCTTAGATTATTCTAGGCTAAAATAGATTATGTAGGGTCTATAAATTGCTATACAGGGATGAAAGACTATCATAAATAGGGCCCAAAACACTATTTCTAGATTGGATAGGATCACCAAACTTAGAACACCTTGCTACTTGGCACTATAATCCACTTATGGTGCTGGTGTCCATTTTTAGCATTGTTGTCCTAGTGGTTTGGCTTTTATGGGTTTTGTTTGGTAGGCTCGTGATACCCTGGTAGTGAAATATTAAAGCCTGGGTCTATATGGATCTTGTTGTGTGTCTAATTAAATCTTCAAAACCCTTAGGAACTCTTAGTTCTTTAATTTGAGTAGAAAACTTGGGAAAGAGAGGAGGTGTTAGTGTGTAAAGGATACATTAGATGCACTTCACACCCCGTGTTTGATCACACTGCCTACATATTAATACTCTGAAGAGGGATCAAGCTAATGTGGTTCTCCCATTTGAAGTGCTTGGTGAAATTGTGTGATGTATGTAAATAGATGTGAAAATGAAATGTAATTTTGATGACTAGGGACTAGTATGAGTGCTTGAATAAGTTTGAATTGGTCTTGGAAGGTTGTATGCAAAGAATAGGGAAAAGTGCTTGAGTGTACTTGCTTGTATTCTTGTTTTTTTCCTATGAATGAGTGTCAACCCTTCTAAATAGACATTGAATGGAATTATATATGGAAACTAATGATCATGGGTTAGATGAGCTTGCATTACGCTGACAGGGGAAAAGATAAGGATTCAAAAAAATATGACAGTTTGACATTAAAGTGAACTTGGACAGTAGTGATAAAAATGGGACACCCCTGAGTTTTGGTGCTCCTATCCAAATTGGGTGTTATTATACTAGGAGGATGAGACTTGAGGGGATGGATCTGGGTCTGAGAGGGCTACTTGGGTCTCAAAAATCTAAGTCTAAGAAACTACCGGTGACTGGGAATCAGTGAAAGTCTAGTCAAAAAGGGTTGAGTGAGCAAGAAAAAGGACCTATATGTTGGGTGCTATTAGCCATGCCTAAGTCATATAATTTCCCATTTTATATGATTATAAGTATAATTAACTCTATAATAGTTAGGTAAATCAACATCAGTAAGATTTATATCAAACACATTTTTGCTAGTATATGGATCATTGTTCTTATTGTTGTGGTAGCTATCATTTTGAAATCTGTTAGTGGGCCTATTGAATCTTTGAAAAGAGTAATTCATACTAGAGCTTTCTCTAGTATTTCCTACTTACTTTTGAAACTAAATGAAGTTAGTTCTAATTTTTTGAACCATCTTGAGGATAGAGTCACTCTCATTCATTAGGGCCTCATAATTATGAACTTGGGTGTTAGCATTAGTTGTAGGCATTAAATCTTTCTGATCTTGTGGATGAGATCCATGGGTAGAATTGTTCAAGAATCCCAAGTTTTGAGTAGGATGATCATGTCTCAAAGGTAGTTAGTTCATTACTAGAAGTTGGTTCAAGGTAGACACATTTTGGTCAACATTGGGAATAACATTTAGAATGGGCAAATGTGGATTGGCATTAGGAATGGAGTATGCCAATTCTCCTTGGGGTTACATCTACTCATTAATAATCACAACCTTTGAATAGGATAAAGCTAATGTGTTCGTGGGACCAATAGCTCTCTTTATAAATACAAAATTCATAGGATCGAAGGCATCCTAATAGATTTCTAAGGCTAAAGACTATTAGGTTTGTAGGGAGTTATGGTCCTATAAAACATTTTTTTGAACCTAGCATTGAAAGATCTTATGGGCTCATTTTGCATCCCTTTTCACTATTGTGAATTATTGTTACAAGACACAAGGACTAATGATTTTACCAAACTGGTCAATGAAGATGTCGTTAAAATTAACCCAACTACTAAAGTAATTTTTAAGGAGGTTTAGAAACCATTCATATGTAGCATCTTTAAAAGTGAAAGGAAACAGTCTACATGTTACATCTTCATGAGTGACATTTAACAATCTCAAAGAAACTTTGAATGATTTAATATTTTCTTTAGTCATTATAATGCCACTAGGACTAAATGTCGGCAAATATATTTCAAGATTGTGAGGAAGGTCATGTACCACACCTGGCACATTGATCAAAGAACCACCTAGCCAAGCCATACCTTGATAGGGATTGAACATAGGAGCACTCTAAATTGGTGAAGTTGATAGAAACTTTGAAATCTTGTGCTTACCTTTGTCTCACCTAGTTTTCTTATAAACTTCTAATGAAAGCAGAGGTTTTCTAGTCTCTCAACATGACCTTGTCCTGATTCTTGGTAATTCTAGCTTATGGGATTTGGATACTATTTGAAATATGATTTGTCAGTCTAATATTTATAGGAAATAATGATTAGACTTGTACATTAAGCAAATTTTGCAAAGATTTATATAATGACGATAAAGGATAGCAATATTTAACTAAGTTAGCTCAAAAATGTATCCAAATACGCAAGTATGATTGATATTTATCACATTTAAGCTCAAATGAACTCAAATTTGAAAAAGATCTATCAATATTTGATCAAAATAGCTATTACTAACCTCAAACCTATTGAATTGACAAAGCTTAAGCCATATCATAATTAAGCATATACCATCAAATAACATTGATCTTTGTCTAAAGGAAGCACAAAGATGGGTCAAAGACTGTAAGAGATCAATGATATTTACACAATTGGAAAAATAATGACACAATTATGTAAAGTTTACATGAATCTCTGAACACAATTCACAAAAATGAGTAAAGATACTTTAAATCTACAAAGATCTAATGTGGCCCTCCTTCTAATGCCAGCAAAGCTCCACCTATTGATGACTTAATGTGTATCATGGGTGCTAAAAGTGTTTAAATAACACTTATCATTTTAGAATTCAAAGAATTTAGTGCATGAGTTGTAGGTTGTGATAATCTTGTTATATGTCAATGGAATAGAGGCAAAGCAAGTGAATTATTTCACAATATTTATAAAGTTTGGTGGTTGGGAACCACCATGGCTAGCTAGCTATATTTGCAAAGAGTGAAGTAATCTAATCTAATATTATTGAATTATGATCAAATTCTAATCTAAAGACTAATATAAAATGAATATTCATAATGAAATCAAGCTAGAGTGATCTAGTTAAAAATGAGCAAAAGGATAGATTAGAAAATAGATGTTATTGATCTTCATCCCAAACATTATGACAAAGTCTAAATATCATCCAAGTATGTACTTAACAAATGTGTAACATGAAATATCATGAGCTCGGATCTTATCGCACATCACACAAACATCTAAGGAATAAGAAAATTGTAAATAAGAACTAAGCTCACTTTAAAGATTTATCCTATAAGCAAATAGCATTAACCCAAATTCTAGAAGAGTAAAGGAAATGAAATGAACCTAAGAAATTTCAATCAACCTATCATTGGCACAAGTTGACAACTCTAAAATTAAAATATGTACACTAAGAATCTATAAAAACCATTCAAATTTATAAATAGGAACAAGCAAGTGAGAGAGAAACCATAATAACAAATGAAACAAATGAATATGGATAATATTTGTAAAATTCCTCACTTGCATTAATTGCTCAAAAGTTTACACAAGTTTTTGGCTCAAAAACTCTCCCCCTTTTTACAAATGGTAATATTCCTTTTATAGAATGCCAATGTAGTATACCAATTAATCATATCCAATTACAAAAGTATAGGTGTCAAAGACAGTTGTCCTTTTACAAAATTCTAGAATACACTAGACTTTTCCCTACGGACTGACCTATAGGCAATGTGCTTTACAAGTTACACATGCCTTTACAAAATAATATTCTATTTTTAAATATTACAATGATTTTTTTATAAAATAATATCTTAAGTCAACTTGCTTGAATTTGGGGCCTTTGGGATGATGAAGTTCCCTATTTATGTTGAATAAACATCATTGTTCTCTAATGCTGTTCATCAATCAATTTCAAATTAATAATAGGTTCCATGAAGAGCTCATCCTCCTGGTCAGATAGGTCTCCAAAGTCCCTATTATTTCTTCCCAAAGCCTCTTTAATGCTCCTAGCTTTAGCAATATTTTCCTCTATTGTTAGGATCATACCTATGACCCTATTTTTATTTATTTCATATTTACCTTAGCTTTTTCTCCTCACTTCCTACATGACCAGGGTGGTTCTATTCTTGAACTCTTTATCTATGATGAAGCCCATGGAGTTGAGTGTAGTTGGTTTGAGGATCATGGTCCCAAGGAAATGTTCCATCCTATCTAGTAGCTCCTTGTCATCCTTAAGGAGTCTTTCCAAATTTTTAGACCATGTGTTCAAGCTCCTGATCTTCTCCACAAATAGTCTTGAGACTATGTTCAAATGAGCTAGGCTGATGGTTTTAAAATTGGGGATTTCATCTTCCGCCAAGATGTTGATCAATTCTTTCATTTTTTCCCTTGAATTTTTCCATTGGGTGATTAATCTTTTGGCTAATACATCTTGTTGACCCTATACATTTTGTCTAGACTTTGTTAAATTTAAGGAGTTGAACATATCATAGAATTATGCCTTAAACATCTTAATCATAGGATCTAAAACTAATAATATAGCCTGCTTCTCTAAATTTTCTTTTTGCTTTTGTAGGTTTTCCTTATGTTGTTACATGCCTTTGAGGGCAGCCTATAACTAGGTTGACTATGCTTGAGCCAATTCAAGCACATTTTACTCAAAAAAAAGGATTTCTCCTGGATTTTTTCCTTTAATAGGAGTTATTCTAATGAATGGTTCCACTTTATAAAAAGTGAACTCTTCTCCACCTACCATGGTTTTCTTCTCAGTCACCCTCTATTAACTGGTAGTCATTGGGTTAAACCTAAAATTAACTAAATATTATGTTACTTAAGAATTAGGGGTTTCAATCTAAGTTCCCCTTGACTCCCCTAGAGTTGACATCCTTCATTCTTATTCCTTCTATAGATCAACTATCCATGGCTTTAGTTCATCATGGACAGGGATGTTGACTGATTTATAATGGCCCATGGATGATGTAGAGTAGGAACCTTTTACAACTTGCCATATACAAACCATTCAAGGATGATTGTACCTTGGATAGGGTTATCCTTGGTGAAAATGTTGACCTCACTTTAAGGGTGAGTGAAGGTTAACTTAGGCCTCTTCTTTCCTATTGTAACCAATGCTAGCTCAGATTTTCTCTTTGGGGTAGGCATATTAATAGAGACTAAATCCAATGTAACTTCCTTCCCCTTATTCTCATCTACTTTCCTAGCTTGAGACTGAAGTTATTCCACCTTTACTTCTTGCTCATCAGATTGATAGGCACTAGCTAGTGCCTTCAGGGCATCTTCCACTATCTCTTCAAGATCTAATGTTATTATGTCTATTACTTCAAATTGTGGTCCGAGTTCCTCAGTCTAGGTTGAGGATGATACTACCTCATAAGGTCTCCTTTTCTCTATCCTTTCTACAACTTATGCCCTAGGCTTATGCTCTATTACTAGTGGTTGTGTTGGATGAGGTCTAAAATATGGACCTCCTAGTAAACGGTACTACCTCAACCCTAGTTTCCATATGTCATCACTTGGTTTTTGCTCCCTTAGCAATCCAGCCTCTAGCTTGATGTTCTACTTCTTATATATTTCTAAGACCTCAGTGAATGAAGAAGCCTTGGTGTAAATTGGGTCATATGATCCCAGCTAGTGTTCATAAGTCATGTTTATCCCTTTGGCCTTTAGATTCCCCTTGACCTTTCCCTGGGGATCCCATTGTCTCAGTTCATCCAGTTGTAGACTAAAAGAGATCATATGTCTAGATGTTGCCTCTATATTTTCTTATTTCTTGAATATGGTCCTTCCAATATTAATTGGGAGGTTGTGGAGGATTTGTTTCCTCTTGGTTCTACATAGACTATTTATACCATGGAATAATTGGTAAGCTACCTCTTGTTCTGCAAGCGTATTGGGTAAATGGATGGGTAACCTGAAGGGTTAACCTTGGATTCCTTCAACTCTAATTATGGTATAATCTAGACATAACCATATATCACCAATGGATTCATTTTATTTCTTGACCAAAGTACTAACTCTTGCCATTGGATGCCCATTTATGGCCTTAGTTAAGGTTGGATAGGCACAGTCACAGATGGAATGGATGTGGTCCCTATATTTGAATATGTGTAGTTTTGAATAAAATTGGGAGATTTTATGTGTCCCTTTAGGTGACCATTATTTAAGGTTGGGGATCTTGGTGGTGGAAAGCAAGGCATCCAGCAAGTATGACATCATGTAAAATTGGCCCCTAGTCTTTTTCTTGACTGTGGAAATCTTTCTACATAAACAGGTGTTAATAACTTCACCAAGGGAAGGGGTGACCTCCCTTTCAACCATAAAATATTTCAAGGGCACCCAGATTGAATCCACATAGGTGGTGGTTAGATTTCCACATAGCCTAGTCATCAAGGTCATAATCATCCTGATCCTATGTCTAAATTGGCTAATTAGGATGTTTCCATTAAAGTCTAAGAATACTTGATTCCCAAAATATAACCATGGGGTAAGGATGGTTTTTAGGTCATTTTCCTTAGCCTAATTATTTATGGTGGTCATGTCTATTTGGGGCTTAGGTAGCTTACAATAATTCTTAAAATCTATGGCTAAGATATAAGCTATACTTTTGTCAGTGTGTGTTGGGGATCAACCAACAATAGATTACACATTAGAATTAAATTAGATAGACTAATTAGAATGATAAACAGCAAGAACAAGAGATTGAAAAATTTTATTAACAAACTCAAAAAGGAATACAATTGAAGAAACTTCTTTCTTCCACACCTCTCCTAGATGTATAGATCTCTCAATAGATCTCTATTCCTCAAGAGCTCTCTCTCTCAAGAACAATCAACTCCAACAAGTCTAGATTGATTCAATTCTATACTGTTCTTCACACATAATGAATTACTACAATAATCCACAATAACTACCCAAAACTACAATAAGCTAGGAAGATCTAATTCTACATTAGAATTAGGAGACTGGTGCACTTCCAACAAGCAGTTAAGCCATTGTCTAAAAATAGTATTGCTAATAATAGAGGCTTGAGACTACAACTCAAACTCATCAAAACACTCAATCCATGGAAATAGCTTTCTGGACGCACAGGTAACCGACGTCTATTGCCTGTGACCGCCGCTGGCTGACCCACTGCCGACGTTGGCATAACTGATCCTGACCGACGTTCGCTTGACCGACGTCGGTGTCTATGTAGACCCGAACCTGCTAAAGTATGCTATTGGTGAAGCTTTTAGCTCCACATCCTAAAAGTGTGCTCATTAACTAACATGATTTTATCAATCTTGCAATTTTTAAAAATATGAGATAAAACATTAATACAATGTAGTACCTTAGGATTGGCTATTGTAAAGTGTAGGCTTGTCATCAAAATAGCCACTATATAATAATGTTTCCTTCTCATAGATAGGTTCTTTTCCTCTTCATTTGTGATGATCGATTGCTCTTTGATGGTCCAGAATAGCTTAGACCAGTTGTTTTCTCCCATGTTTAGGGTAGTGACATCAAATTTTATATCTTTGAACACTCTCCTCTTAACATCTAAATTTAGATATATTTCCACATCTTCTCTGGAAGTGCCTTTTCATGCCACCATGGTCTAGGTCAGGTCAATTTTCTCACTAGTGGACTACTCTTCATCTCTAGACTAAATTGCACTTGCTTCAATGACAATTTTCTTTATTGAGCTTGATTTGTGATCAATACAGGGTCAAATTATGTTTTTTGTGTACACATTAGGGCTTTTCTGTAAGTCTTCTCATAACTTTAATGGTGACAACTTGTTCAAACTTAAGTGAGTTTGTGCCTTAGATTTGATTTGGATCCTTGCATTCATACCTTTGAATTTTTGAACCCACAAGATCTTTAGATTTGTTGATTTTTACCTATGTGGAATCACCATGGGATCTATGTGGTATTTTTATGGCACTTAACTTGTTAATGTTCAAAAAGTGATAGTTGTCCTTTGAAAATCTTATTTTATCTTGCACCATCAGATTATTTTACATGAATCAATACTATTCATCAATCTCGATCCTGAAAGTTGAATGCCATTGGCTGCTATTTGTAATTGGCCCTGAGGTCATGCCACTTGGCAGTCCCACAGGCCTTCTGAGCTTCATTGAAAATTTTATGTTGATCTGACACCATTGGATCCTATAGGTGTGAATCAATGTGTATTATTGATCTTTAAAACACTTTTGGGCTTTAATATGTACTGAGCCCTAAGGTTGTGCCACTTGGTAGTCCTAAGGGCCTTCTAAATCTGCATTCAGTTAGTTATGTTAGTTAGCATGCTTTCACCATGTGGCAACCTCATATTCATCCTAAGCTTCATTAAAAATCTAACTTGTTCTACTCCATTGATATGGATGTGTACGCTTAAATGTGTATGATTGATCTTTGATAAAGTGCTTGATGTTTAAACTGGGGTCCATGGCTTCAATTTTTGACATCAATCTCACTCTGTTTGATCCTTCCATTCACAGAATGTGAGCCATAGATTATGATTCTACTTGGTTGAATGTGATTGGTTCCTATAATCATAAAATTTAATTATGTAAGCTCAAGAAATATAAATCAAAGCCTTAAACTAATGTTTTCTTACTCATATTAATAAATACGAATAAAATTTAGTCTAAGGTTTTTAACCTAAGTGTGAAACATAAAAGGACCCATGAATAATAAAATGTATAGCATAAGGTTTTATCCTTAGGCTTCATTATATTAATAAATACCTTTAAAACCTTAGGGTAAAATCTTATGCTAGGTCTATGTTATAATAAAGGGACCCTTTTAGTTTCCCATTTTGATCTCTCTCCATTAGATCCTCATCATCCAATCAAATGCATGTCATCGATCCTACGAAGGTCTAAACTATTTAAATCAGGCTCAAGAAAATGCATAGGTCTTAGGATAAGGTTTTAAGACTAAGGTATTTTATTTATGTTAATAAACATGAAGATGAACCTTAAGATCAAGATTTTATGTTAAGTTTAGAGCATAATAAAAGGGGACCTATGTTCAAGGGATATAAAAGTACCAAGCATAAGATTTTAGACAAGGTTTGGTTATGTTGAAAAACATGACTTAAACCTTAGGGTTAAAATTAGGCTAACTCTATCACACTTATAATTGTTCCCATGTAAATATGAATTTAAATCAAAGGGACCTAGGTCCAAGCATTAGACTAGGGTTTTAATCATGGTTTAAAATGGATCCAATTGATTTCAAACCAAAGGATAATAAATGGTCCATTTTAACATTTAAAGCACCAAAACCTAAGCATGTTTATTCTTAAACAAGATTCCATTGATCCTGTAACACAAATAACCAATTTTAGCAATATTGGAAGGGGTAAAACCATGATCCTTTGAAGATATCTCTATTCATCCAAGTGATATTAGTTTCTCATGAATAATAAGAAACATGGTAGACTATTTAATCCTAGGTCTATGTCTCAATAAAAATTACCATGTGCTTAATTTCCTAGTTTGATCATGTGTCATTAGATCCTTTTTGAACAAACATGCCACATTAGATCATGATATATGGGGTTGAGAAAGATTATTTCCTATCTACATTAAGCCCTGAGGTCAAGCAACTTGGCAATCCCATGGGCTTTTTGTACTTTACATTATCAGTCTCTATTGGGATAGCATGCTTCTACCATGTAATTATAGCTTATTTGGTCTGAGTTCCTTTTGAAAATTTAATGTCCCTCTTACATAATTGGATTTACTTTATCCAGATGGACGCGTATCATTGAATCACAATCCAAGGGTTGGGCTGCCATTAGATGCTCCCTATTATATTAAACATGGTTATGATGTGTGTCATCATTGTGTTTTCTTTAGGCTCTATTAAAACCTTGACTTAATAAGCATTGTTTGATCCATTTCACCTGAGCAAACGTGAGTTTTTGATCTTGTAAATGAACACAATGTTTAAGTTACGACTCAAATATATATAGAACTTAGGGTAAAGTCTTAAGACTAAGGTCCTAATTATGTTAATAAAAATGACGACTTTAGGATTAAAATTTTAGTTTAAGGTTATAATAAAGGGACTAGGTGTTACTCAAAACATGCTAAGATAAAAGGGGACAAGGGGGATTTGGACATAAAGGGGACCAAGCATATAATTCTTAAACTAAGGTTTGGTCATGTTGAAAAACATGATGAAGCCTTAGTATAAAAATTAAACTAAGTCCATAGCATATTTAAGTGTTCCTACATAATTTGAATTTGGTCCAAAGGAACCTGTGCTAGGGTATTTTGAGTAAGGTTTTTAGGATGATCAAAATGCATTCAATTTGGATTTTGATAGACTAAAGGCTAGTAAAATACCAAATTGAGATAAAACCATAAAATTATGAACCCCAAACATTGTCTATTCCAAATTAACTCCATTAGATGTGTAACCTAAAATAAGCAGATCCATTGTTAGCAAACATAGACAAGGTTAAACTAGAGCCATAAATAAATAAGCTAACCAAATCATGGTGTGGATGACCTTCAAATAAAAATAATGTGCAAACATGATAGTGACACTCTGATCAAGAGACTTTTCAATTTTAAGGTACAAATTTGCATAATTTGACACAAGGGTCCCCATTTTTTAGAAATGGAGGTATGTTGACCTCAAAATGATGCTAACCCCTTCTATTAGCTATGTTTACTTTTTGTAGTAGTCATATCCTCTATCGTCCACACCCATTTAGCATGTTTTTGCACCTACGATAAACCAAAACTCATCCATTACTTTCCCATTTTAAATCAGCTAGTATTGAAGCACGATCTATTGATTTTGTTGAAGCCTCTAATGTTTATTGGTGCTTCTCATAGTCATGAGATCTACCACTATGACTTTGGATTTTGAGCTTAATTCATTGTTAATGGTAGCTTTAGTGTCACTCAAATTTTCTATTGTCTAGTTCTCTGATAATTCCTTCTCCACATGCCTCTGTTCTAATCTCAAAGGGAACTCAATTTCACTCCATATTCAATCATTATCTTTTTGTGTCTATGGGTGCTTCGGTCTTTTTTTTTAGCATTTTCTTGCTTTCAGATATGGTTTGGCTTTGGTTATGTGCTTAATTTCACTTAAGGTTTGTAATCTATTCCAGTCAGTCTTTCGCTTCTTTATACCTTGATTTTAGATATCATCTTAATTACAGGTGAATAATGGCATGACAATGCCTAGATTTCTTAAAATCTACTAAAACCCATGAAATCTGTGAAAATCCACCACCACATTTGTATTTAATGAGATTCTTTGTGCCTTTGTCATCATCACATTAACTTCTCTAAATAGTATTTTTGGTGAAGTGACATATAGTTCAAACATTCACTTCCTACCTACCTTTGTTTGGATGCCATCTTATCTTGATGATATTACTTATACACTTTGTTCACTTTGGCATGACCTTCACCTTTATTATGGAAACCTGGGTGTAGCACTTCACATGTATGTGATTTAACCTCCACAGTTCCATTTTTCAATGTGGTGCTTTCTACCAAACACACTTCTCTTTCACTGGTCAATTTCTCTAAGCTTTCATCTTACTTTAGCCTACCCTGCCCTATACAAACCCTTTGCATTGGTCCTCTAGTGATTCATTCTCCATGTATCTTGCACACTTAGAATTTTATGCACCTTCCTTGCATCTCATGCACACTAGCATCTTATGTGCCTCTATTTGTCACTTGGTACTCATATTTTCAAATTTTGCCTAGCTCTATGTGCCCAAAAACTTAGGTGTCTATGCTTAGGTGGTTAAAAATTAGCCTCTCTCAACTCACTCAACTGGATTATGCATGTCAGTGCCATAATAGTTATCCTTTAGGCCTAAAAGTGCGTCACTTCTTGAATCTTGTGCACCTATTTTATGAATCTAGCAAACTTCACATGCCCATAACTTAGGTGTCTAGCCTCAGGCACTTAGAAAGCATCCATGCTCAACTCACCCAGTTAGATTTATGTGTGTAAGTACTAGAAGATTTTATTTGAGGACTTCAAATCATTGTTTATTCACCTAATCATGAACAATAACATAAAATGACACAATTCATGAGGAAATGTTTGGCTTATACCAAACTTTATTCTGGTTAACGCAATACAATTGACTTGTGACTAGGAATTCAGTGTCTAATAGAACAAGTGACATCCTATTTCCTATAAGGCTTCAGTTAGTTACCATTGAAATATCCAAGGAGCATTTCAATAGATATTATGTGCAACTTACATGTGTCAATTTCCAATATGCTATGGATGACATATAGACCCATCCACCTAATTTATAGCTTTATTGGGTATTTTAGGTACTTAGAGACATATAGAAAGACCAATGCTCATTCAGCAAGTACCTTATGCTTAATATGCTTGTCATGTCAGAGCTTTTGGCACACCTTCTCTATCTACTGACTCTATATTTCTTGGGTGCACATTTCATCTAAGTGCACCAAGTCCTCTAGCCTTATGTTAAAGGATTCTTGGTCATCAAGTTGACCAAAATTCATAATGCACAAAGAGGGAACCATGAACTCCATTGGTAGAACCACTTTAGTGCCAAACACTAGTTGAAATAGTGTAGCCTTATTCAATAACTTGTAGCTTATGCAAGATTCCCATAGTATTGATGACACTCGATCATCCCAATCTTTATGACCAACACCACATATCTTCATGAGGTACCTCCCTAGTATCTTATTAAATGCCTCAGTAATGCCATTCACTTATGGATCATAAGGAGTGGTCTTATGGTGTGCCACCATGTATTCGGTCAATAAGATCTGCATAGTTTCATTGATGAAGTGTGTGCCTCTGTCGCTAGTCAAACTAAGTGGGCACCCATAGAAACTTATGATGTTCTCCCATATAAACCTTATGGCTATGGTGGATATGTAGTTTTTTATTTCTAATACCTCAGCCCACTTGGTAAAATAATTGATGACTACTAGAATATATCTTACACATGTGTGCCTTGATATGGGAATGATTGGCCCAATAAAATCAATGGCCCATTTTTCAAATGGCACCTCCGTAAGAATGGGAATGAGGGGAATCTCATCTCAGTGGTTGGGCTTCCCTATGCACTAGCATATCACATGACTTGGTTCAATCCTTTTCATATTAAAATAGACTTGGACACCATAATCCTAATTATAATACCTTGTGTGCCATTACATCTATAGCATAATGGCCTCTTACTATACCCTATGTACCCTGATGTATAATGGAGTCCCTTTTGTGTTTTAAGAAACATAAACACAAGACTTCATTATGACTCAATTTGTATAGTTCCCCACTAATGAGTTGAAAAGGGGTGGCATAAACTATGAGTTGCTTCTTTTCTTTGGTTGTCATAGTTTGGGGCATAGATCTAGATGTTAAAAAATTGATGATCTCTACTAAGTCCTCAGGGACATGTGAGACTCTATAGAGTTACACATCTGACATGTTATATGTAATAAGCACTACTACATCCTTAGAGTCGATGCAAGACAAATGGTCTGGGTTCAAGTTATGTTTTCCTAGCTTCATGACAACTAAGAACTAGAATTCTTGAAATAAAAATATCCATCTACAAATACACCTATGGATAATGGGTTTGTTTATAAGGTACTTAAGTGCCTCATGATCAGTGAAGAAGATGAATGGGGTCACCAAAATGTATTTCCTAAAATTTTTTAGGGTGTATACCATGGTCAGTGCCTCACACTCAATTGTTATATAGTTTTGCTCTACTTTGGTCAGTTTCATGCTTGCAAAGGAGATGGGATGATCCATCTTGCCTTCACTAGGTTATTCTAGTATGGTGCCAATTATAGATCTATATGCATCGACATGAATGTAGAATGGAGTTGTCCAATCAAGAAATTATAAAATAAACATGCTAGCAAATTTGAACTTCAGATTTACAAAGCCATCCTCTTATGTTACACCCCAATAGAATGGGCCATCCTTGTGAAAGAGCTCCTCTAGTGATGCTACAATCTTTGTATAGCTCATTATGAATTTTATATAGTAACCATAATGGACAATAAAGGCATGAATGTATTTCTATGTGGAAAGGGTCTGCTACTATAGAATAATTTTAATCTTCATGGGATTAATGAGCGAACCATCTTTACAGATGATGTGCCTGAGCAAGGTGCCAAATGGTATTATGAAGATGCACTTATTAAGGTTCAATGATATTGTTAACTATTTTACCTCTCAAACATGAGGTATAAGTTATCATAATGGTCCTTTATGAGCTCATACACAGTCTAGTCATCTAAATACACTTAGAGGAAATTGTGGATGAAGTCCTTAAATGGAATGATCACCACTCTAAAGAACATAGCCAGTGTATTTTTTAGTCCAAAAGTCATCACATTATATGTGAAACAACCCCATTCAGTCAAAAACATTATTTTGGGCTTATCCTCCTATTCAAACTAAACTTGATGGTATCTTAAGAACCCATCAATAAAGGTGTAAATCTCACATCCTATGACATCATCCAAGACTTTGTCAATGAATGGAGTTGACAAGGGGTCGGTGATGTAGGTGATGTCCAAAAATCTATAATTGATGCAAATATAAATACACCCATCCTTCTTAATGCTAATAACTATGGGTCTCACCCATTCAGATTCTTGTCAAGGGTAGATGACACCTATGGCTAGCATACCATCAATCTCCATTTTGACCATGGCATGGAAATTGGGGTTCATTCTTTAAGGTCACTTATTGATAGGTATTATGTCATCCACTAGCTTTATACTCATTTTACCAAGGGATGGGTGGGTGCCCTTCATGTCTTGATAATTTTGAGGGAACAAGTCTTAGAACTCTTTTAGGAGATCCACAATTCATGCCAGCTCTGTGTCAGACTAGTACGTACCTAAAGTAGCCATATTTGATTCCCCTTTCGAGTTGATGTCTACCTTGGTAGTTTTGAGTGGTGCATAGTAGGGCTCATTCTTTACTTGATGTGAGTCCTTAACCTTCCTACTTCCCTTATTTGTTTCTATGCAAAGATGAGTAAGATCTTCCGCATCAAGGGTGTTACCATCCACTTAGCACACTAGCTTATTTTTGCATATCAAGGTCACCTAGTTGTGTGCCTTCCATGTTTCATCATCCTCTTCACTTGAGTCATTATTGATCATTTATTCTTCAAATAAATTTAGGAGCACCAACCCTTTTTCCCCAAACATGTCTTTGAGGTGTTCCTCTAGGATTGTAGTGTCTTCAAATACTGCTTTTTAAATTACTTACAATGGCTGGATCAATTTTAGGTTCTATGAATAAAAAGAGAGGTGTGTATAAACTAATCTTTAAGTACATCCGAATTTGTTGTCTTATTATGCATCTTATTGATAATTTACCATGCTCATGCCCACATCTTCCAGGTTTGGTAGAAGGCATGCACCCATAGGTTCTTTAGGGTATTCTCATTGTAGACAATCTAAGTTTCTTTGCATAAGCACACATGTGTTATAGGGTTACAATCTCTAGAGTAGGTAGAGATGTCTAGGTCTTCATTACTTTTCCCAAATCTAGTGCATAGGGATGTTTTGACATCTTTCAAAGTTAGAAATCAAGGCCTTTACTCTACCCACTAACAAGCAGTAGTGTTCCTCAAAGTATACACTAGTGCACCCATCTTATCTACCTCTTTTGGGATGCATGATTCGATGTCGTAGACATACTCTTCCATAGGTTTGTTCCCCTCATACTTTGGGAGTGTCATAAGTTTCTCTTTTTTCAAACAAAACATTCTCTTACCCTTTTTATTGGCATAAGGGACCCATCTATTAGGAGTGTGATTAATCTAGAACCAACCAGTCCTCATTAGTTTTGGTGCCTTTACGTGTACTAAGTGGCACCTCCGACTAGTGGTCTCATAAGCTTCTTTGGCCCATTGGTCACAAGAAACATTGGTGGTGTTCAAGGTTGATTATCTATCTTCCTAAGAAAACACTCTTTGGTCATTAGGGTTGAGAGTTTTGGCACCTTGCGTCGTGATGTTATATATGGTTGATCTCATCCTCAATATCAATACTTTCTATATAGGGGGTCCCTTGGTCACTTGAGATGGGGATCACTACCCTCTCCTTGCAATTTTTAAAGGTCATTTAGTGCCTCTTAAAGCACATATCTATGTTATTCATGTAGTACTATGACCTTCTTAGAAGCATTGGATAATTATCTTGCTCTACCAATTTGATCACCTCAAAGTCAACACAGAACATGGCACCCATGATATCTACAATGGTGCTTTCTAGAATTCTAAATACTTGGGTCTTGTTGGTCATGAAAATCACATGAAGGGAAGACCTCAAGGCTAGCCTACCCATTTTCTCCTATGTATTTTTGGTCAAAATATTGACCTCAGTACCCATATCTATAAGGACCTCACATACAGACCTTCTATCAATAGTGGCATTCACAAGGATCACTTGATCATACTCTGCATTTTGTGTGTGCCTTACTTCTCACACCCTTTCCATGTGTGGTGTGACAACTTCAACTAGATTTTGCCTTGTGTGCTCTAAGAGAAAATTCTTCAATAGGAGTAGTATCCCTTATGTCTATAAGAGGTGTAGGATCTTCATTAGCTCTTATATTTTAGCCTTCTATCTATCTTACTTTTTTTGAGAGGTAGCAGCCTATGCTTCTAGGTCTCATGCCAATTAGATCTCTCCTTGTAGGCTTTGAATGATGTCCATGGCCTATTACAAAACATCCTTCTAGTGTGCAAGATTGGGGTAAGGCACAACTTTGGGTTCAAGTCACATTATACACTCAGTGTGGCTCTATTCCAGATATTCTAGGCATAACTCTGGTACTGGTGTAACTAGCAGCTGAGTGGTGAATCCACTATGAGTAGTTACCTACACTTTGATTGGTTTTATATGGGTCAATTGTACATTTTTAATCTACTTATCCATTTTTGTCTCATGCCTGATCATTCATACACCCTTGTCTACACCAAGTTAGCCTTGGCTTAGTTTTTTGTAGAATTCAGGTCATTATTTGACCTTATGTGTTCTTTGATAATATAACACCTGTTGGATGTGTAGGGTAGTCATGATGATAATGCTCAATTGAACCACACTTATAACATGAGTGTGGTGGGAATCTTCCTCCTCTAAATCATGTACCTCAACCTCTAGTGCCTCTTTACATCCCATAACCTATATTATATTGGCTATAGCCCTCATTTATTTAGGTCACCTACCCTCTAACTATTACAATTGCCTATTGTGTACCTCTTTCCATGTTCTTGTGCATCTCATTAATCATGTGGAAATCATTTGTGATATGAGTGTATGCATCACATAACTGATAATATATGGTTATATTAACCTGATTGGAATGTTGCAACAAGGGGTAGTTGTGAACATCATGCACTTTATGACATACCACATACCTTAGAAGCAATGTGCACACATTCCTTCAAGGGAATTTGTTCCAATTATGGCCTTCTACCTTGCAGTCGATGTAAAATAATCTGCTTTGAGTATCTTATGATGAATTAATGGTCAATTTTTGGATTTGGCTAGCCACAAATATAATCTACACCTCCATGAATGGGTTAATCTTAGTATTGATACTTTTGACCATCTTGGATTTGACCATGGATTCAAGCACTTCATGAGGGTCTATGAATGTCTTTATAGATAACGCTCTTTTGAATAGTACTAATAATACTCCAACAAACCATAATGCATGCTAAAAGAGGTGAATTAAAGAAGCTTGGAAAGAAGAGTTTTGAACCTAGCATCATATAGGCACACACTTTCTAAAATCTCTTGATTAATCTCTTTGAGCACAGTAATGCTCTATTTTTCAAACTCTGGCATGTCAAATTCCTTTAGAAATGCTTCCTTTAAAGTGTCATAGTCAATCATAGCCTAGTTAGGATCAAATTTCCTATACTAGGTATGGGCATGATCAAGTAAAGTTATCACAAATTGGGTTACCTTGCATTCCAACTAGGTTATACCCCAAGTGCACCATTGTAGTTCACATTTTAGCACATGCTCTGTAGCATTTTCCACATCATGGTATTCTAGTAAGTGCATGGCCATCTCATAGTAAATCTATTGTGGTTCATTAATGGTATCTATGGTGCTTATCCTCCTGGCATCAATGTGGGCGGTGGTCCTCCAATGCCTCTAGCCACTAGGTTAGGCATTGGCCCTATAGTTATCATTAGCACCATTGATTTCACATGTGTTATACCACTTGTGGTACTGGGCCACTTCCTGTGGCTTATTTCCCAATCTACATAGCTAACATTAGTTAAACTGGAATATTTACACTCACATTTTGTATTTTTGAGTTGAAACCCAATGGCCTAGAGGTATCCTTGCTCAATTCTTCATAAGAAATCACTTGTTCAATCACAAAATTGTAATCTAAGTTTGCAAATTAGTCAAAGTCAATGTTAACAATAGAGTTAGTTATCACTTTTCCTTCTTCTCATGGGGGATCTAGTGCATGAGCTTATGTTGTAGGTTCAAAGGTGGTAGGTACATGCAACGCATCTTCAATGATCAAAGTTTGTAAGATCTTAGATAATTTTACACCTATCAACTATTGAACTTGGTTTATGACTTTAGTGTTTCTCTCCCTTTGGTGTTGTTGTAATTTAAGAAAATCTTCCCCATGCCCTTTTTGCTTAGTACAAGTTCTCTTGATAATTCCAAGTTTTAGATCTTCTATCATCTGCACTTTTTCTTGTTATAAGTATGTCTCTTGAGATCTTAGGTGTCAATTTACTCATCCCCTTCCATTGAACTTCACCTACACTTCCCCTTCTTCCCTATTGTACTACTCATACATGAAAGGGCTTTAGCCTTCCATTCTTATATTTATAAAGCCGTAATCCACCATCAGCTTCTTAAGCTCTATGTTTAACTCTTTCACAAACATGCCTTTAGGTTCATGCAAAAATTGATACACTGATTCTTCAAGGCAGGAGTATGTGGAAATAATAAACTCAAACATATGACAGTTTAGCACTCCTTACCACCATTTATCTACTCCTCTAGTCCAAGTGGCATCTAGAGTCTCAATTCTCTATAAGTGTTCTTTTGTCTACTTAAGCCACTATCCTTAGATTTATATTTTATGCATTGTATAGGTGGTTAACCATCAGTACACATGCTTAGGTAGTTCACAAAATAAGACCTCATATAAAGCATCATACAAGTTATTCAGGACCCACTTCTTAGGATTTTGTCCTTTATAAGATAGATGTTTTACTACAATGTTATCTTCTACTTGTTGCAACCATCACTCAATTTTCTTGAGGGATATTTGGATCATTATTTTGTCACACCATTACAATAATAAAATTCAACACTGGTCCCAACAATGGAACCAAAATGTTATAGAAAATGGCGTTTCAATTCATCAAACAAGGGGTTAGGCACTTATTTGATTATCTAAGTCAGTTCTAAACTTGTTACAACTAGGCACAAACATGATATGATCTCATAGCACTTAATATTTATCACTCAACTATGCTAGTATCAATTCACATAAGGTGTAAGCCTTATATGCTCACCTAAAGTGCAACAAAGAGAGAACCAAAGCTCGTATTAGGCTAGTTGTGCCATGGTGCAACTGATTACTTATAAGACTTGGTCATTTTAATAAAGGATTTGGTAAGTTCATTGGTGTAAGTCATTTTTAGGCTAGGCTGATGGTCTATAGCCATAGAGCCTATTTGGGGAACTACTTCTAGTCATAAGGATGCAAGCCTATATCAGGTTGGTCTTATAGTCTCATAGATGAAAGATTTTGCTTCTCTAAGCTTAGCATCATTTAGGCACATTTAAAGGTTCAAGGGGTTGTTTCAATTCAATCATTCATTCTTAGGCTAGCCTTTATAACTAGGATATCAACATTGGGTGCATGACCCTTTTCATAGTTAGGCTATTTCAACAAAGCATTAATGGCATCCCTATGTTAGTTAATGATGTCATCATACTCTGTTAAAATAGTCTAAGTGTGAAAAGGGTCATGCACCTAGTGTTGATATCTTGGATATAAGTGCTAGCCTAAGAATGAACAACTGAATTGCAACATCCCCTTAGCCCTTTAAAAGTGCTTAAATGATGCTAAGCTTAGTGAAGCAAAGGCTTACACCCATGAGACTATAAGACAAACTTGGTATAGGCTTGCATCCTTATGACTAAAAGTAGTTCCCCAAATAGGCTATGTGCCTATAAACCATTAGACTAGCCCAGAAAATGGCTTGCACTAATGAACCTACCAAAGCCTTTGTTGAAATGACCAATTCCTATAAGTAATGAGTTACACCATAGCACAACTATCCTAATACAGGCCTTGGTTCTTTCTCTAATACACTTCAGGTGAGTGCATAAGGCTTGTGCCTTATGTGAATAGATGCCAACATAATCGAGTGATAAATGTTGAGTGATATAGAAACATATCATGTTTTCACCTAGTTATAATGAGTCTAAAACTGACTTAGACAACTGGATAAGTGCCTAACCCCCTGTTTGATGAATTGAGACCCCCTTTTCTACAATAGGTATGCAATACCCTTGGCTATAACTTTATTGATCAGAGTATTACTCATTCAAGTAAAAAATTTAGTTTAGATCTTTTACATCACTCTAACACATAAAAATATATTCTATATGTAGCACTTTATGATACTTAGGTACCGCTAACATATGAGCCTGCCTATGTTGCTTCCATAATTCATACTATGAAATGGATAGAAGAACATTTTCCTTTTGATAGAGAGGACCTCCCACCATAACACATCATATAGTTACATATAACTCTCTATATTTCTTTATAAATTAATGAGGTATGTGTCTAATGAATTCTAGTTGATAATGGATCAGGGTTGAACATTTACAACATCTATTTTTTATGACATCTTAATATACATGCTACAGATTTGGATCCTTTTGATATGAACATTTGAAGGTTTGATAATATTCCATGTAAAGTTTTAGATAGAATCACATTAAACCTTAAACTCAAGCCCATAACACTACCTACAACATGCCAAGTTATTCCTACTAATCTAAATTATAATCTCTTGCTTGGGAGACCATGGATTCACATTATGCACATAGTTCCATCCACTTTACATGCATGTTTAATATTTAGATACATAGGTCATATATATACATGTCCTATGGATAAAGAACCATTCAAGTATTATAAACATATATAACCTTCACATAATTATATTCCTCACATGGATTTTAGTACAACACCACTCTAGTCTACCATTCATAATATGCATACAACTCCCCCAATTATTTCTAATACATAGGATAATAAGTTCACTTCACCTTTTACATTATGATATTTATATAAGATGGGCTACACAAGATAGGGCTTTGACAACTATGACTAGGGAATCCTAAATTTGGTTGAAGCATATGATCAATAGGATAGACAAGGACTTGGATATAGAAATGATACATCTAATGCCAAATCCTCTCATAATGCTTCTTGACATATCATGTTTTGTCCACCTATTCCATGGGCAGTTGATATAGTGAACCATGTTTATATACTCTTATTTATTTAACCCATTCTTATCAATGATATAATTTCTTCAGATCTACCCATTCTTAATGAGTTTGCTAACAATGAGGATCTCTTAGAATTCCTAGGTGTCTATGAGGATATTCCTTCCTTCTCTCATAAGAATAGGTTTCCTCATTCCACAAGTGCACATGCATACTTTCGTGAGCATTTAAATGACTTAGATGATATATTACTTGACATAAATGATACAATCCCTATAATACCATACACTTTAGATCAATCTATGTTACTTAATGAAGAAATAATCAAATTCAATTATGGCACCTAAATTGATCCTCATATCATATTATTATTTATTTCCTTGCATAAATCAAAAGACACATATATTCATTATATTTTAATTTTCCTAAATTACTTGCCTGAGCTTATTCTGATATGTTTGGCACTGATCCCTCAATTGTAGTATATAGAATTACATTATATCCTAATTCCAAGCTAGTAAAATAAAATATTTACAAAAATCATCCTAAAGTTGTTCTTCTTATAAGGATGAGATCCAATGGTTGTTAGATGCTAGTTTCATTTCACTAATCACTCATCCATAGTGGGTTACCAATATTATTCCTATTTTAAAACCTAATGGCCAAATCTGATGTTATTGTGATTCTAAAGACCTCAATAAATCATGTCCTAAAAATGACTTTCCTTTACCCAACATTAATATGATATTCAATTCCATAGTTAGCTATGAGATGCTCTCCTTTATGGATAGTTTTGTCAAGTACAATCAAATCAAGATCGTTGATAAAGATCAAGAAAAGACTTATTTTACCACACCATGGGGCACTTTATGTTATATTGTTATGCCATTTGGATTAAATAATGTCAATGAAACTTACCAACGCACTATGACACATATATTTCATGACCTCATTCATAAAATAGTCAAATATTACATTGATTATTTATTGGTAAAATCAAAAGAGTGACAACATCATGTAATCGATTTACAAAAAAAATTCAAAAGACTCAGAAAATATAATGTGCAACTCAGCCATAAGGAATGTGTCTTTGGAATTTCATCAGGGAAACTTTTGGGATTCATTATATCTCAATGTGATATATAAGTTGACCCTAATAAGGTCAAATCAATCATGTATATGCCTCTTCCTACTAATCTAAAACAACTTTGATCCCTCTAGGGAAAAATTTAGGTAATTCATTACTTTATGGCACAACTCAGATAAAACCCAATCATTCACTATATTTCTTTAAAATGATGTGAATTTTGAGTGGGATATCACATGTTAAGAGAGATTTGATACACTTAATCAATACTTACTCAACCCTCCTATTTTGGTCCCACCCGTACTTGGTAATCCACTTCTACTTTACCTATCAGTGATAAATCATGCACTAGGAGCACTCCTAACACAACATGATGATCAACATAAAGAAAGAACAATTTACTAAATCAATCATACACTGGTTGACTATAAGTGAAATTATCCAACAATTGAAAAACTTTGCTTAGATCTAGTATTTACTACTTAGAAACTTCATACTATATGATTACAATGAGACACAAATCATTACAAAAGTTGATCCTTTAAATTTCCTCATGTCAAAACCACATCTTTCGATTTGTACTGTAAAATGGGTTATGTTAATTATAGAATTTGACCCCAAAATCATTTTACAAAAAGTGGTAAAAGGCCAAATAATTGTAGATCAATTGGTAATAGCTCCATTATTGGATATAAATCCTATTAACGATGATTTTAGAGATGATTTCATAACATATAATACCACTTCAAATATATGGATAATGTTCTTTGATTAGTCTAGATGTGCATCTGGTGATGATACCAAAATTGTTTTCATTGATCCCCTAGAACACACAGTACCTTTCGTATACTGACTCAATTTCTCATGTCCTAATAATATCACAGAATACAAAACTCTTATCTTAGGCCTTTAAGTACCTCAAGCTCTCAATATTAAATTAATAAAAGTTTATTGGGACTCCCAATTAATTGTTAATCAAGTTACAAATGTATATCAAATAAAAAAAGAGTACCTAATTCCTTATAAGAATATGATTCAATGTCTACAAGTTTAGTTTGATAGTTTCTCTATCAAGAACATCCCATAGAAAGATAATCATCATGTCGATACAATGGCAAGTGTCACATCATTGATCCCCATTGATATAGATGCAAACCAAGCTATTTTTACTATTAGATGATTACAATCTCTTTCAGTGTCCCATGTGGAACTTATCACTCTAAAAGTCTTAATTACCATGTTTAGTACAACACCATCTCAATGGTTCTCTGACATAATATTTTTTGAATAAATCTATCACACCTGATACTTTTGCAAAGAATGAAAAGTGTAAATTAAAATGAAACTCTAATCGATATGTCATCATTTGTGCTGATTTATTTAAGAGATATTTTGACAGACACTTACTCTGATGCTTAACAGTCAATGAAGGTAAATTAGCTATTCAAAAAATACATGATAGTGAATGTGGTGGTCATTTCAATGGTAAAACAATGTCACACAAGTTACTCGGATAAGTTTACTATTGGCCAATCATGGAACAAGAATGCCAGGAATATGCCAAATTATGTGATAAATGTCAATGTCATGGCCACTTACATCATGTAACTTCATAGGAGCTTCAACCTATCATATCCTCATAGCCATTCATGATATGGGGATTCGATCTAATCGATAAGATAAACCCAAAATCCATAGGAGGTCACAAATTCAATATTATAGCTATAAAACATTTCACAAAATCAGTAAAATCCATCCCACTATAATCAACAAAAGGGAGGATATTTGTCAGTTTCTAATGACCAAAATTATTTTTCACTTCGGCCTCCCAACAACCATAATTATATATAATGTAACCTCTTTCAAAAACAAAACAATGAAATTTTTTTCACCAAATATAAAATTTGACACACTTTCTCTACTCCATACTACCCACATGGTAATGCTCAATCAAAAGTAACAAACAAGATAATCAACAGTATTCTAAGAAAAATAATTACCAAATTTGGTGATGACTTAAACAATCAACTCATCTATGCACTATGGGCTTACTGCACTAGCATACATACACCAACAGGAGCTACTCCTTATTCACTCATATATGATAGAATCTATTATCCCATTGGAATTGGAAATACCCTCTTTATTGATATCATTAAAAGGGATCATCATGGATGATCAGTATAGAGAGTGACATCTCCATGAAGTAGAATAGTTGGATCACACATGTATCTAATCCATAGAGCATCTTAGAGCTTATCATAAATGAATCCAGAGAAGATATAATAACCAAGTCCATAACAGGGAATTAAAAATCAATGATTTGGTGTTAAAAGAAAAACTCAGAAACATCAATGCCAAGGAAGAGAAAAAAGAAAAGTTTAAACCAAATTAGTTTGGACCATACATCATCATAGAAAATCTTAGCCCAAAATTATACCATCTAGCTTCACTTGATGGCAAGGCAATCAAAAAACCATTGAACATTATGTATCTAAGGAGATTTTAGATATAAACAATGAACTATTCACTTTACTTATACTCAGATTTTTTATTGACTAGAACTAGTTTAGACTCAACATATGTACATCCTTGCTCTTACATATATTTTTATTACATAGTTATGCATGCTTTCATTTCTAGCTTTCCTAGTTTAGACATGATTATATTCTCTATGCTTATTATATTCGAGGGCATTTCAATATGCCATTATTCTTTGGCTTCACACCACTTACATTCATGTATACCTTAGACATGTGCCCATGTCCCTTTTCTATGCCTTCCTAATTACGTATGTGGACATTTGAACATGTCCTTCTATGTGGCTCTAATCCAACTTGCTTGTGTATGTGAACATTCAAACATGTCCTTGTTTCTCTTCTATTATCAAATTTAGTGAAATGTGCCTATGTCCCTTATATTGTGGCCCCTTGACCTATCTTTACATGCCTCATGTGTCTTTCTTATATGCATTATGGCCATGATAATTTCCATTAATTGTTACATACTCTGGTTCTTGATGCCATGAGGGACCTCATGTATCTACCCTTCTTTCTTGGGTGCCCTGATGGACATCATGCCCCATCCTCCTTGGTAGCTACTCAGATTTGTTGATATACACATTGATTACATCTATCTTGACACCCTTGTGCAATGCTAGACACAACACACATCTTACATTACATAATTAAGCTCAGATTCTTTTACATTCTAATGTTATGTTTGCATATTAAATGGATTATCATGCAGTTATAATATATGCTCCAACTAACACATTTTACAGAATTATTTTTGTTTAGGATAGTTCTTGCACATGTCAAAAACTACCCTCAAAAGTAGTATTCATAAGAATTTATCATAGAGATCAGGCTCCTACATTGCATTCACAAATCAATTTTAGCATACAAGCTTAGTTTTAAAAAATCAGACACAAGTAAAACACAAAAAAATAAGGAATCAGTACAGTGACTCATATTTTAGACTAGACAGACATTAGTGCCTAGATTGGGACACTACATGCACATGCAACTACTGTCTAAGATATGGTGCTACTATCTAGTAGCCCTAGTTTTAGGGTAGTTTAGATTAGTCAGACTAATACACTAGGTATAATACAGGTTTGTATAGACACAACTACAGGTTTGACAATTATGCTTAGATTTTACTCATATTCACACTAGTTCAACTTAGATTTATATCAATTATTTAGATTGATGGCATCATGAATGACATGATAATTCACATATTTAGTTTAGATACTCAGATACACTCATTACAACTCAGTCCAAAATTAGTATGATCAAGTATCAGATTGGGGGCATGTGCATGGCACATAGTTTCCATATGCTCAGTTACACATAGGTTGATAAAATGGAATGACAAACTCCATGTCACTCTCTATGATGTAAACACTTGACATCATATTCTAAGTTGTCATAATTTCATGCCTTACTCCATCTACAGTGGTTGGCATTCCCGATCAGCCCATAGCTACCTAATATACCCGAGTGGTCATAGACCTGACATACACAGTTATATATACCTAGTTAAATATTTCCATCACTTTGTATAGTTTAGTATTATATTCATCTACTACACACAAGTGGCAATGATGGACTCATATCCTACTTGAGTTTTTGAGCCACCCACATGAGAGGGTTAGACACACTTTCAGTCTAATGTAAGTTATTCACAAGTCATGATCCACCAAGTAGGGGTGGGTAATGATGGAGTCAAAATTGGATTGATTTATTGAGCCACCCAAACATAAGGAGTGATCAAGATATCATCTTAGTCTAAGCTATTTAATGATTTTATCACTATGTATATGCACACACATAGGTTATCACCAGGTTCATGTATTGGTCCATGTATCCAAATGAGGTGTATTCATTCCTTTCCTCTTTCCTATTCTGTTTACTCAACTTTACTCAGTTACTTCTTTAATTATCATAGTCTTTTGATTTTGATATCTCTTAAGTAAGGACTAATTTATGCATGTTTCATTACAAGTCATGCATTAGATCATGCTTCACCTATGCAAACTTAGCTTCCCATACTTAGACTCAGCTACACAGGCTTCACCCTAGATAAGTCCATGTACACTCTTTTTCCTTATACTAGTCATTTCACTTTGTTGTTTTTCTATCATAAAGGGGGAGGAGGGGAATTTAATCACTTAAAAGTGGTATTCAAGTGTTAAGACTGCAACTTGAGACAACCTATTTCTAACTTAGTCCTAACCTATCTTAGAGCCTTTTATCACACTTTTCTAGCCTTTATGTAGACCACATGTATCCCTAGTTAGCTAAAACACAATCTTAGAACTCCATTCCCAGATCCTTACCCTTCGTGCCTAGTAACCTATTAGTTGGACATTAGTGCCATATTAAGCACACTAGAGACACATGACACTAGTGTCCCCAACATGGTGCTAATGTCCTTTACCCTAAATTTCTCAAACATATATATTTTTAAAAGCTAAATCCTCCCAAAGTCAGCCTAAGCATATTTTATTATCCACACAAGCTACAGAACACTATAAATACATGATTTTTAGACCTATATCCACTAGACTAAAATTAGATGCAAAAGACCTATTTAAACACAAAATAAGTTCAGCAAAATCAAGGCTATTAATCCATATTCTACCCTACTTTTGCATACTACCATCTATAGCTACCCTAAGCCCAAATTTTTAATATTTCCAATCTCAAGCACACTCAAGGAATTTAAGACCACTATCATTCTATCATCACTTTCACTTACACTAACACTTAGATGGGGAGAACTAAATCAAGTTTAATCCCTCCTCAAAGTATTGGTATGTAGGAAACTCTCTTCACAACAGGGTGTTGAGGATGTCCTACCTATCCTACTAATGAACACATATTCTCAGCACATGCCATACTTGCAAAGAAAATGAGGGTTTACATCATAAATCAGCTATTATAGGCAGAATACAGAGTTTTACACTTCATACACATAGGAATAAAATCTAGAATCATAGGTTCAGGTGCACCCATAATTTAGGAATATTTCTACATAGAGGATACTAGTGCCATTTTCAAGACACTAGAGTCACATGGCACTACTATCTAAGTGTGGTACTACTATCCAAAAGAGGATCTGACACATGGATCTTATTGATAACACTCAGACCTATTCATATCTAAGTTTCTAGCACTCAGATCTTTTGTGTTAGGTGTTTTCCAAATAAGTATTTATTTTCACATATTTATTACTATTTTTGTAAAATCGATGCAAGTTAAAATCTATAACAAATCAGTGGTTATTTATTGCATATTATTTCACTAATTTAGACTACTAATCCCTTTAATCAAACATAGGATTTACATAAGTAAAACCCAAAAAGATTAAAATAAGTATCAAGTAATGAGGATCTTGACAATAGTTCTTTTGGCATCAAAATGACCCCCATAGGGTTCATCATTATAGGCTTTGAGGATGTCAAAGACCTCATCTTCTCGGATACATCTCCTCATAACTGAATCTAGTCAAGTAAAAAAGAGATAACTTGAGATATATGTGTAATATCTTCTTTTTAGGATCAAGTGTGACTTTTTTCTTGGTGAAAAATGTTGTGCAAAAGATCTTGTAGCTAAATAGTTAGTAATATTTGAAAACTAGGGTGTTTTACTGGTCATTGTAAAAAGATGTTCATTTGAAAAAGAATCATCAAGAATAGGACTCTTCTCATTAGATTGTAACCAATATAAAAATTCTACAACTACATTATCTTTACCTATTTTATCCATAATGGTGATGTCAAACTTTTGTAATAAAAATACCATCTAATTAATTTATCTATTACTATAGGCTTGTTTATTAAATACCTAATTGTTGCCTGATCAGTGTGAATGAAGACTTGACATCTAGTAATGTAGTGTCTAAATTTATTGATGGAATAAATGATAATATTAAATTCTTTCTTTGTTACTATGTAGTTGAGTTCATCCCCTTAAAGATTCTTACTGATGAATTAGATGGCATAGCTCAAAGATTTCTCTTTCTATTCAAGGATAATTCCTAGTGTAGTATATGATGCATCTGTATGGATGTGAAAAGGCTTTACCTAGTTAATTCCTCTAAGTATGGGAGTTGTTATGAGTAAAAATTTTAGTTCTTAAAAGGTTACTTGACACTCATTAGTCAACATCGTTGGAAATCAAAACAAATAATGGTTCTACCTTTTAGCTAAAATTCTTGATGAATCTTCTATAATAGCCAATGTGTATTTAAAAACATATGACATCTCTTGACTTTTGTGGTGTGGGGAGGTCCTTGATTATTTTGATCTTATCAGGTTCTACTTTGATGGTTGTTGGTGAAATGCGGTGTCCTAAAACAATTCCCTTGGTCATTAGCATGTAGCACTTTTCATGGATTAAGGATAGTTGATAATCTTGGCATCATTG
The DNA here is from genome assembly GCA_037957365.1 of Torreya grandis. Taxonomy (NCBI): domain Eukaryota; kingdom Viridiplantae; phylum Streptophyta; class Pinopsida; order Cupressales; family Taxaceae; genus Torreya; species Torreya grandis. Next base: position 2,735,440 of record JARHVA010000264.1, on the reverse strand, counting down.
AAGTACTTTATCAAGGCTACTAAGAGCTTGTTCATATGTTTAACCATAGATTATAAATTCATCCATATAAATTTCTACACAATTATAGGAGAGGTCAGAAAAGATGCTTAGAACAACCCTTTGAAAAGTGGCTGAAGCATTACATAGACCAAATGGTAATATTCCATATGCATAAGTACCCCAAGGATAAGTGAAATTAGTTTTCTCTTGGTCTTCAACTGCTATATTTATTTTATTATATCTACTATAGCCATCAAGGAATGAAAAGTACTTCTTCCCCACTAATGTATCTAGCACTTGATCAATGAATGGAAGGGGGCAATGGTCCTTCTTGGTAGCTATATTTAGTTCCATATAATCTATGCAATCCTACAATTTTACTCCTTTATTTGCTACAATCAATAAGGGTAACACCTATTTATTAATAGAGATAGGGTAGATAAATCTTGTATCTAGGAGTTTCTGTAATTCAGCTTTAACTATGTCTTTGACTACAGGGTTCATTCAACATTGAGGTTGGTGAACTAGTTTACATTCTTCTTTAATATAAAGGTGATGAATGCATAATTTCAGATGGATTCCTATCATATCATGATAATCCTAACAAAATGTTTTTTTTTATTTCTTAAGCATTTTAATTACTTTGGTTTCTTATTGGACTATCAATTGTTTATTGATATTGAGAGGTTTGTCTGGCAGGATTTCCACTTGTTTGGATAGAACCATCATGGTCTCTATGTTTCATATCAATGAACCATACCTACGGTGATGAGGTAAGATCTGATGGAATTTTATAATATCATTTGCAACATTAGATGGTCCTATTTCAAAAAAGACATTTTCAGTAGGGTAGTGTGTGCATTCTAACATGTCATGTGCTATAGGATCCTCTTGATATGTGTTTTGTAGGGTGTCAACAAGAATAATGTCCTCTTCTTAATTTATTAATAATATACTTTAGTCAATTATGCATAACATGTGTATAAAGACTATTCATTCATATATGTCATCTATCCAAGGTGATTTTTCCTCCTTTGAAGATGGTTTGCTTGGTGGGTATAAGACTAGTTTTTTTGTATCATTGACATTTGAGATTAACATATTCCTAGACCTATATCTAATGAATTCATTAGTTGTGGCCAACCATGGTCTTCCTAATATAATAATGTAACCTCCTAATTTGGTATTAAGCTACCTAATGATGAATTCAACTAGATAATACCATGAATCCATAGTAATGACAATGTCTTCCATGATCCCTTTTAGCTTAATGGTAGATCTGTTAGCCATTTACAAGATAGTAGGTGTTAGGCATATGTGTGTAAGTCCTAGATTATGCAGTATTATTATAGTCATAATTTTAATGGTTGATCCTAAGTCTATTAATTTATTAGAGATGGTTTGGCCTTGGATACTAACATTGACTACAAGACATCCTAGATCAACATATTTTGGGGGAACTGTGTTACTCAACATAATGTCTATAAGTTGACCAAGGACTTGGACTATTTTGGGGTCCTTTATTTTCCTACCTATTTTTTTCAAACATAGCTCTCAAATAACCTTAGTGTATATATGCACATCCCTAATATCTTGAAATAGTGGAATCTTTACGTGTATATTTTTTAGTTATCCTAAAAAATCAAATTCTAGTTCTGATTCAAGGCATGGAATGTTTAATCTCTCAGGAAAAGGAGGATGATCAGGTTCTTTTTGTTTTTCTAAAAGGCCTTGCTTAGGGGTGATATAAGTTTGAAGTGGATGAGTATTAGTATGATCATCCAATATTTCTTAAACCTATTCAGTGATCATGGGTGAAGTGGGTTATGGAAGAATGTGTCATGAGCAAATATGCACATCATTAATATCCAAGGTATACATTAATGATATTTCTTCACCAAATAAGTAAAATAACAATAATAGATAACAATGATATAGAAATATAGTAGAAAATATGAATAATAGATAAGCCACTTTGAGGGGGCAACCTCTGAAACGCTTGCAATAATAAATGAATACTCTGATATGATGATGAACAACTAACCCTAACTCTTATTTATCATTTAACAAAGCCATATACAACCCATAGAAAAACCTACCAATCATATGAGTGCATAGAAAAATGTAAAATAATATGCAAAAGGGTTATGCAAGTCACAAGTCAGCTACATATATGCCTAGACACTCTAATGGTTAAGGTTGTAGCATGCCCCTCCCCTTCAAAAAAACATTGTCCTCAACATTGAAATAATCTTGGATGTTTTTGTATGAAGGCTTCATCCTCCTAGGTAGCATCTTCAGAAGGTAGATTATTCAATTTGATTAGATACTTTGTAATCACTCTAGATCATAACTGCTTAGTGCATGTTTGAATCACTATTTTAGGATCAAGAGTAACTAAATGTTTATTTAATAGTTATTATAGATCAGGATGGGTAGACTCCTTAGTTTTTTAAACATCAATGGAAAATAAGTGTGCCAAAAATCCTTCAACATCCTTTTTTAGCATCTTGGTTATCTGGTGTAAAATAACCACTTATGGAGATTTAGCTCTTAATCCCTATAGTCTCATTGGCTTGCCTTTAGAATGAAAGTGCATGAACAGTTCTCGGAAATTCATTTCAATAGTGCCTAATATGGTGACCAATTTTACTCCTAAAACAATGTCAATCCCACCCATAGGAATAGCAAACATAGGAGAATCTAGCAGATAACTCCCCATTGTTAACTTAATACTATGGCATTTTCTAGAACAATTAACTATACCACCATATGCAATCATGAACTAAAATTCTAGGGCTGGGTAGATGAAATAATTCAACTAAGCATCCAACTTACTATTGATGAAATTATGTGTACTTCTTGAGTCAATAAACACCATGACCTTTTATTTCTTAAGGAAACCCACCACCTTAAGAGTCTGAAGAGTGAAATACCCGCAATAGCATGACAAGAGATATTAGGTTGAGAATCTGTAGCTTCCTCCTAAGGTCCTTCAAAACCCTCACTAGATGCCTCCTTATCTTCTTCATTCTCATTGGCCACTTTGATGTAAAATAACTTCTTTTTAGCACACTGATAACCTTTACTCCATTTGTTGTCACAACCATAACACAACCCTTTGGCATGCTTCTCCTAGATTTATTATGGTATCAATCTAGTAGGTTGAGGCAGTGATGGATTTGGGGAGGTGTCTTCCTAACTAGTAGTGTAAAGATGACATTTGCTCATTTATTTTTCCTCTACTAAGCATGCCCTTGGTATAGCTTTAGATACAATTGTGGGGTTAAACATGTGAACCTCCAATTGAATGTTATCTTTTATTCCACCCAAAAAAAGGTCAGTTAGATTTGCCTTAATGATGTCCTCCACACATAAGGATATATTCTAAAACTGATGAATATAATCCTTAACTATTCTTATTTGTCATAATTTGGCTAACTAGCTAAAGTAGTTTTCAAAAACATTATCTTGATAGTGAGACCTCAGTTTATCATAGAATACTAACCATGTAATAGGAGCACTAGTCTTCTTCCTTTAAGCACACAACCATTATAACAAATGAATGGCTCAGGTTATAGATACATAGAGTCATGACCACCTTTGAGATCTAGGAGTTTGGTGAAAATCAATTAGATTTTCAATATGAATGATCTAAGTGACTATATCCTTACCATCAAACTTACGTAAGTCTACTTTTGGCAACATTGGTTTTACCCCCGTATTGGTGGTGTTGGTGTTGACAAGAGGAGGACCAAAAGGAAAAAGTATAGGGTTGTTGAGTGAAAAATGATATGAAATGGTATTCAATTGTGTCATGATCTATTGTAACTAATTACTCACACCATTAATCTCTCCTTGCATTGCTGACATTTGAGTTTAGACTTACACATCCTTCTACATCAGGCCATGTAGATATGATTGAATTTGAGAAATCATCTCTAAAGACATCATATCAGATGTTTGAGACTCCATGTCATCCCTTGAAGGAGTTTTAGGGGTTTTTTTCCCTTTCCCCTACCTGTGAGTGTTAGGACTAGCCATAAGAAGGCTCGATGGTGAAATTTATTTTTCCCTATTAACCCAACTTTGACCATGATTATTTTTAAATAAATTGACCTCAAATCACAAATATCAAAGAACATACCCAAACTAATTTTTTCCATGCTTTCCAAAAATGTAAATAAATTTGAAAATTTCTAAAAATTGTGAGCTATGAAGTGAATTTATAAAAAAACTAAAATGGTAATAACTTTTTCAAAACATATCCAATTGAGCAAAAAATTTAATGGAAGATTGATTGAATAAGTTTTCACTTTCATTAAAATTTTGAAGATAAATTCACAAATATTTGCGAGATATAACCAAATTCCAAGATCTAGGGTTTTGACCTAATTATGGCCCAAATTAAAGCTCTGATACCACTTATAATTATATTACTTCACCAAATAAGCAAAATAACAGTAATAGATAATAATGATATGGAAATGTAGTAGAAAATATGAATAACAGATAAGCCACTTTGAGGTGGTAACCTCCTAAATGCTTACAAAAAAATGAATACTATGAAATGATGATGAACAACTAACCCTACCTCCTACTTATAGTCTACTAAGGCCATGGACAACCCATATTCCAACCTACTAAGCATATGAGTACATAGAGAAAGTAAAATAACATGTGAAAGGGTTTTGCAAGCCACAATTCAACTACATATATCCGTAGACACACCCATAATTAAGGGCATAGCATTACAATGGATATTATATTATTTTAGTGGTTTGTATTGGCTAAACCAGCTTATTGGTGGGGTTTGGTAAATGTTGGGAAGGTAATTGTGTTGGCTTGGAAGATGTTTGAATATTTGTTTTTAAGGCCAGTTGTTGATATTGATGTAGTTGTTGTTGTTGTGGGAATCTAGGATTGTTATTAATCCAAGGTTGGCTATTTCTCCATGATTTTTTCCATGGCTATGAAGGGTAAGACCATTGTTGATTGTAGGGTGGCCAAGACTGGCTATGGGACTACTACTAAGTATTTTTGTTTTGTGTAAACTACCAATTAGATGGTTGTGACCAATTTTGGATTTGGGGTTGCATATTATTCCAAGAGGATGGTCTATAATTAGGAGTAGCTAAAAATTGAGAAATTTAAAATACTAAGTTTGATGGCATACATGTATTAAATAGACTGGGTGGCCATTATCTCCTTTGAGATACATAGAATATCCAGTCTCCTCTACCAATTGCATGTAATTAAAGTATTTTAGGATCTTCCTCCGTAATGCTAGCTAATTTTCCCTAAACATAATGACATTTGTAGTCTACTTTCATTTTCTGATAATTTGGATAGTGAACCATCAAGGCTTGTTTTATTTATTCTTGCTTCTTGTATGTAATGTATCTAGATGAGTAGCCATATGGCTAATGATGTCTTACTTCATATCCTATAGTAGATTGCTTACCTCAATTTTGAGAGTCCATTTATAGTAGATGAAGTATCTTACTACTACAATTTTTATTAATGGTTAAACTTGAGTAATTTATTCATAATATTATTAAATTATCAAAGAATAATGTTGAAACATCACCCCGAGTCATTAAGTCTAATGCTTCCAACCAATCTTATTTCACTCCTTTAAAGAGTATCAATTTAATGGATTAACTATCTATTACAATCTGCGTGAATTTTTGTAGGTTGAACATGAATATTTTCATGTAATCCTCTAATGATTCATCTTTCTCAAGTGTTAGCCTGAAAATGTCATCCATTTTATAGTTTCTTCCTCAATAATAATCTTGATATTTGGACAAAAACTTCTTCATTTCCTCCCAAGTAGAAATTGTATCTTTTCCCAGCCCCATGAACCATCTAAGACTTACATCTTTGAGTGTTACTAGAAATAAATTTAGTTTATAAGCATCTTAGTTACAGTCATAGCTATGACATAAGATGTCAAACTCAAAGAAGAATGTATCTAAGTCTTTACTTGTCTTTCTTCTAAAATTAGGGAGGGCAAAATGAGCGATATTCTTTATAAGTGCATTTTCTTCATAGGTATGGATGGGGAACTCAAAATTTGTAGACTTATTGGTAGTGTTTTAATCTTGATGATCCCCCATGAATTTTATTTTTGTTCATAGGATAGAATCTTCGACCACCTAATCTTTAAACTTATTGTCAATTCCTATGCTCTCTTAGGTGTAGTAGATGGTGATTTTGATTTGCTCTTAAGGGACATAAGGTCTTCTATATAATGGTGAATGAGTAGAAGATTTTGAGGATTCAACTTTATGTTTAGCAAAGAGCCTACTTAATCTAGTATATCCTTTTGGCTTGGTGTCTCTTTTAGGAGCTAAAAAGGCTTTAAAATGCTTTCTTGGCAAGGAATTTAGGTGAGGATGGTGGGAACTGAATACCAGATTCTTGAGTATAAGTTGATAGGGTGTAAATGCTTAAAGATGATATAAAGGGGTCTTTTTTAGGGGTGTGAACCTTCTTTTATTCAAAATTTCCAACTTGTGATACGAACCCAGCAAATAATTCCTCTTTTTCTAGATCTTCTATTAATAGATAATCTTCAAAAAAATTCTCATATTCCTCAGTTGTTATGGGTTATATTTATGATCCTATAATAAGGGTTAATTGTCTAGGAAATAATCTTCTTAAATGATCTCATTCTCTTTTCATGTAAATCAATCATCTTCCTTTTTTCCTTTTTTTATGCCCTACCTATACAAGGTTAGTATGGCTTGCATTGTTTTTGAATTTATCTATTCTAAAATTTATAAAAATTAAAAACTTTATCTATAAATCAGGAAATATTTAAGTTATAAATCAGTAATATTTTAATCTATGAATTCAATAAATCCTTAAGCTAAAATTTGAAATAGAAAATAAAAAAAGACAATTGCCAAGATTGAATATTTCTAGTGTGTGACACCCTTGCTCAGTAATAAAACCAAAATGAAAAGAATTATTTTTACCTACCAGTTAACTGACATGATGCATGCAACTTGAGCCACATAGGGTGGGACAACTATTGGTAACCTAAAGAAACTATTTCATTAATTGTCAACCTAGGGGTGTAAGCTTGATAGGATGACATCATTGTATGTGCACACTGAATATTCTAATTTGACTCTTACTAGGCTTATGAAAATGAATTGCATAAAATAAAGGTGTTTGTAAAAGATTGAAACTTGTAGGAAATATATTAACTGAATCAAATAATTGAATTACAAGCTTTCCTAATACTATTTCAAATCACACAAATTAACTGTACTTACACACACATAAAATCTTAACACAAAATTATACAAACAAAATGAATTACTATATTATACTAACGAGTTGGATTTCTACTACAAGTCTTCCTAATGGGTCCCTCTTTTCTCAACCTTGAGCTTAAATCTTCCTCTTAACAAAAAAATTAATTAACTCAAAATGTTATCTTCATTAAATCACGTAACAGTTAAAGATTGCTATAGCATATTACAATAACTCTTATTGGATTGTTTGCTATGTTTTACACACTCTTAATCTCAAAATAACTTTCTAATTAGTTCCCACATCTCTATCATATTATATTTATACCATATATGGTGGTTTACATTTACGGCCTAACTAGGAATACAAACAAATCATTGCTTTAATGAGATCGTTCACTTAAAGGAATAAAAAGTGGTTTTCAAGGTCTAAACTTTGTCCAATATAACTCATCATATATTTTAAGTTATTTATAACCGAATTTGGTTAGATATACCCTAATATAATTTATCTTGTAGACAAATCTTGTTGTTATAACCTCCAAGAGTTCTCAGGTAGTGGCAGCTTGGGTGAATTTTAACTTTATTCATCTTTTAGCAACCATGGGCTTTCTATAAGTCATAATTATTGTGATAGATTGAACCGATAGTTATGATCCTCATATTATTGTTTTATCTTCTTATTGGTTGTAGGATATGTTGAGTAGGATCCTTCAGCTAGAGGATGAGTTTGAATAGGATCCTTCAACTGTAGGATGTATTGACTCGTATTGTTTCAAAGAATATTCATGTTTTGCCTTTAAACTTTCTCAAAAAAATGTTATAAGAAATAAGCATATAATAAAATATAATCATAATTACTTGAATCATAAAACATTATCTCATTACTCTATGAAATATAGTAATATATATCTATCATGTATTAGACTTGTTTAAGTAGGAATATACAGGGGATAATTTCAAAAAGAATATATTAGGAAAGGTTATGGGTAAGCAATAGGTGTTCAAAACATGACATTTCTGGGGCTCATCAAGGAGTATTTAATCAAATGAAAGAATCTAAATCATAAAGGTGCAACATGGGGTATGAAGCTTTTTTACAGTAACACCTGAGTTAGTCCAATGTTTTTTTGAAGGGGAGGGGCATGATACACCCTTATCCTATAGTGTGTCTAGAGATATGTGTGACTGACTTGTGGCTTACATAACTTTCATATTATCTTATTGTATTTCTCTATGTTCCTATCCAGGTCAACATGTGGAATAACTATGGCTAATTAGGGTATATATATGAAGTATTGGTTAGTATTTTATCATCATTTTATGAATTTTGTGTTTATTGCATTATTTTTTAATTTTCTCCCTCAAAGTAGCTCAATCATATTTATGAAATATTATGTTTTTTCATCAATTATTGTTGTGGATATACTTATTATGTTCTCAATTTTATGATATATTATTCTATTATACTAAACATATAATTAATTTCATTATAATTCAACCTTTGCAAGTAGTCACAGAAGTATAGATCGATAAATTAGGAATACAATCAACCAAGATGTAGCCATAGTCAACAAATAAGGTTGCAATGCACTATTATCGGCCTCTTATAGATTTGTCCCAACAAATTGTAAATTACTATTTTCTAACACAGTTTTATTCATAATTTTTTTTACATAGTTTGCACTTATGATCAACATGCACAATCATATATATATCAATTTTGAAGGACACTCTAACCCTGGTCTAATTTACTATTTTTAGAAAATGTATGATTTCTTTCAATTTTGTGTTTTACTGTAGTTTATAGACACTTAAAATTGGCCACCAATGGCTTCATATCCAAATTTAGACCAAGTATTACCAACCATTTACCATCTAAACTAAAAATATTTAAATGTCTCAAATTTGGCTTCATACTATGCAATAAATCAATTTAGCCTATTAATAAATTAAATTGAACAAATACACCATCAATTAATTCAAAATCATTCAAAAATGTTCAAAATCATAAAAAGGATTAATTACAATGTTAAATCTAATCAAATCCTAATCAAGCCTAATTGAATTCATCCATGAACAAATAAATCAATTATTAGAAAAGAAAATTCAAATATCAAGAGCATCTTAAAAGTTAATCATTACCTTTTGTGAGTTGTCACTTTTGGAAAATATCTAAAAATATCTTTTTGGAGACCCATGCCTATTTATTGAAAATCATGAGTGCTTGACAACTCATAACTCTACTAGTGTTATTTTAAGTCTAACAAAGGTAAGGATTAAACCCCTTCTAAGTTGATTTCAAAATCTATAAATACAAGTCTAGAGCTCTTCATTTAGGGAGCTTGAAACATATTAGAGTTATAATGTTGGAGTTGATCCATAAAGCAAATGCATAGTGTTATAATGCCAAAAACAAGCCAAGATAAGCCAAGCATAGTGCAAAGAGGAGATGGAGATATCCAAGCCTCATTGATGAATACTTTTTAATCAAAATCTAAGCAATCCAATGAAGAAATCATTTGGAGCTCTCAAGAAAGGTAAAGAATGTTATTCTTTGCATTTTGGTTGGGTTTTCAATTGTTGTTTTGCATTAAGCTCCCCCTAAAATCTAGGCCTAGAAATGTTAGTATGTTAGTGTGTTGATTTAATGGTTTTATGGATTAACACTTGATCTAACCTCCTCTCTTTGTCAAATTTTTTGATCATAAATGGCACGCCCAGTGGGACACAATTGCACACCCAACATATTTGAACAAAAATGTCTGTTAAAATAGCTCTTATTTTTAATTCATTTACTATTTTTTTGGATTTTTGACAGGTTGTTCTTACTAGTTTCATCCTAATTTTCTCAAATTTTCATTAAAATCTGATTTGTTGTTTAGAATTTGACTCTTTTAGTAACTGTCACTTTTTATTTTTTATTTTTATGGTAAAAATGGGTAATACAAATCTAATAATTTTTTTTAATTTACTTTTTTGACCTGACTTTTTGCAAAGAGGTGTGCCTTGAAATTATTAATAACTTATACAAATTTGGTGATAAACTAACATCTATTTTAAAAGTTTCCAATCCCAACCTTAACTATTCCAATTCTTACCTCAACCAGTCCCATTAATACCTCAATCAAGCCAATCAGTACCCCAAACAAGCCAATTAGTGCCTATCCAACTGAGCCAATCACTCAATGACCAAGCTATATTTAAAATTGGTATTTTCCAACTCATTGGAAACCAAGGGCAAGAGAAATAACCAATTAAAGATGTTTTTGTTGAACCACCCATTTGTGATAAGTCAACTTATGATGAATCACCTTCCAATCCTATACCTATTATCAATGAGTCTCACTCTAATGAGCCAATCCTTATTGAGTTACTTCTTAATGATTATAATCACCTTTGGCTAAATCATTACCTTGAGCATATGCTTTTTTTTAAGAGCCTCCTATTAATAAGCAAGTCTCTAGGGAGTTATCTCTTGACTTTTTTCCTATAATTGAGGAGTCTCACTTTGACAAACCAGTTTTTATGGAGCTCACTATGCCATCAAAGCCCATTACTTGTCTAATACCAAGCATTCAACAAGACATCACTATAATAGAGTACCCATCAAATGAATAATTAGAGGAAGAGTTAAGTTCTACTCTTGGATCGATATCATATTTAGCATCAAAAATAGAATCAGTATTAGTATTACCAATGGATTCAAAGTCCCTTGAGTCAGAATCAAATTTAGAATCAGAATACGTTCATGGTTGTTACAACATTGGTTATGCATGCTTAACAAATTAGTATGATTGCATTTATCATCCTTCTATAGTTTTTGAGGATGATTAATTTAGTATCGACACAAGTTCTCCTAGTATCTTCTACAAGGATTGTGTTGCCTATCCCCATGCCATTACCATCAACTAACATAGCCATATTATTGGCATTCCATCTCTTAAAAGTGTCGATTGGGACTAACAGAATCACACCTTGTTGAACTATATCCATGGTGATATATCAGTTGAAAAAGAGTAAGGATGCCAAGACCAATATCATATAGAAGAACACTCTCTTAGTGAAAATTTTTTAGAGGCACTAGGAGAGAATCAAAATTCAAACTCAACTTATTTTAGTGAATCATTTTTGAAGGTGCTAGAAGACAATCAAAGTCAAAATTCAACATTCCTCAGTGAAACCTTCTCGAAGATGTTATGAGAAAATCAAGACAATTTCATTGATAGAAACCTCTTTAAGGCACCAATAGCTAAGAATACAAGTTCTTTACTATTTGACAAAGATATTATCAAAGAAAAAATCAAAATAGCTTCCAATCTACAGCCTAATCAAATGGAAGCTACTCTCAGGCGTAAACAATAAAAGAATCTAGTGGTCTTATTTAGAGAATATTTAAAAGTTTTTGGATCTACCACATCCAAAGATATGTTGAATCTAAAATTAATAACATTGTGTGTGAGTAAAAATTTCAATCTTCATTTTTTTTTCAACCACTACACATTCCATTATCATCCATCATTACATTTCCAAATCAAACCTATCATCCAACATTTATCCCTATTTACCATCCATGGCTACACTTTCCTTTACAGAGGCTACAAAGATACCTTGTCTTGACACTTGAAGGGATCAAAATCAATGACAAATGAAGATCACAATAGCATTCTCAACATCTAAATCTATAGTAAGTTCTTCACATAGTAGTTATTCAAATGAGGTGTGGGGTAGCAATTAACATGATTGATTATTCTATTTGTATTATTTGTTGATTAGGATGTGCTTCTCCACTTCAACAAAAATAACATAATCATATGCCATTTTACCATACCTAGGCCAAACACATCAAAAACCAATAATCATCAACCTAAAACATGTACCTTACCATTTCATTTACCATTGTCGTATACCCAGCTAGTCACCTTACCACTTAGAGGCAAGCCTCTCAAAATTCTTCTTGACCATTCTACTGGCCTATCACTATCATATTATTTATCTGACCTACCATTCCATTATACCAAAAAATGTTTTCATCCCTCTCTAGCAAGACCATTTGACCTTGGTTCATCCATTGTTTCACATTTTTAGCATAGAGAATTAGATTAGTTTCAATAGTTGTTTCGAGAATTTCAAACAAAGGTAGTATTTTAGAGTAGTATGACAAAAGTTTTTGTAGTTGTATCCTTCATTTCTTATTCCCCTCTTACCATATTTGTTTATGTGAGCTTGATTATATCTACCTATAGGGGCAAATTAGTGTTCATCAGTCTTGCTACTAATTATACTCACCTATGGACAAAATAGTATCATTAATCTGAATCAGTTGTATCTTAGTATAATGACATATGGGAAAACTAGGGGAAACATTTGTTTACTATGCCTTGACATACCAACTAGCCATTCCTATGTCATACTATGCCTTTATACCAATTGTGCCTATTTTGTTTGAATTGATAGTTACACTAGTTAGATTCCTCCGTTATAAGGTGGAACTACTTGAGACCTAAGGCCATTTAGGGACTATGTGCGTCATGTTTGATTCGCATTGTGGTCATATCAGTCCCCTTTTCCATCAGACTCTCATCATTTTGTCATCTTGGATCATTTAGTGTCTCATAATTCCTAATCGGGTTAAAATGCTCACAATTCCAAAAACATTTCAACTATTTCAAAAATCCAAAAACATTTGTCCTGTCTAAGCATAGTCAGTTATCCTCGATTCACCCTACTAAGGCATGGTCATTGTTAAGATGCTTTCTTTTATTTTTTTCAAGAATTCTATTTGCATTTTTATTTCAAGTTATTTGTTTGTGTACTTTTTGTTTGTTTGTTTATTTGTTCACTTTCTTGTTTGTTTGTTTTTAGCACTATTAATTCAACTTAGTTTATATGTATTCATTGGGTGATTCCTTGAGAACATTAATCTTTATTTTATCTATATTTATACATTGACATTATCATCATGGTTTTTATCATTGGTGCATTATTTTTGAGTGTTTATTGGATTAGGATTTAGTCCTTACGCATATTTCAAGATAGTCTTCATGGTGTTCTATCATGATGCATATTGTCACGTGCTACAACAAAAATTAGCCTCAAGAAGGTCTAAAATAAATGAAACTGTAGAATTTTCTCCTTGGCACATTGGTAAATCATTCCACCCATCTTAATCAAATCAACCCATTGACGATTCTAGTTGTATTATTGCTAATAAGAATGAGCATCTCCTTATTGGTAGGTATAACTAAATCTTTTCTATTGATCAATATTATTCTTCTATCCATCTCTTTCATCACCTTGCATCCTCATATGTTTAGTTTTTTGTGGATTCTTTAGTCATTAGACCATCAAATCTACATTTTCACCCACTCATATTTAACCTATGTAATAGGTATCATCCTTGAGTTATGCTTGCTAATCCACCTTAACTGGGGCACCCCCATATCAAAAATCATCTTTGGCCAATCCAAGTCCTCTTAATGATTATAACCACCTATGGGAAAATCATTATTTCAAAATTTATTCCTGATTATAACTGCCTTTGGGCAAATCAACATCCTTTTTAAATCAATGCATGCAAGCATTTTCTCATTTATATTAAACTCACCCATGGGTTATTTCCATCTTTCTTCTTTATTCTTTCTTCTTTTTGAGGGACCATCCATCAACAAATCCAACAAACACTTCTTCAAGGGGGAATCATTATAGGCTTTCCAAACATTCTTTGGACCTTTTTATTTAATCATCATCTTCCTTTTGGCATACAGGTCTTTTCTCATTATTTGAGAAGACATTGTTGTGCCTACAATTTCACATCTTTCCAAACAAGGGCAAACTATAGACACCTAAAATTGGCCACCAATGGTTTCTTATCTAACTTTAGGCCAATTATTACCAACCATTGACCATTTAGCCTAAGAATTTATAAATGTCTCAAATTTAGCTTTATACCCATGCAATAAATCAATTTGGCCTAGTAATCAATTAAATTGAACCAATGCACCATCAATTAATTCAAAATCATTCAGAAACATTAAAAACCTAACAAGGGTTAATTAACATCTAACACTAATCAAATCCTAATTGGATTCATCCATGGGTAATTAAATAAATTATTAAAAAATAAAATTCAAATATCGAGAGCATCTTAAAAGCTAATCATTACTTTTTGTGAGTTGTCACTTTTGGAAAATATCTAAAAATATCTTTTTGGAGACCCATGTCTATTTATTGAAAATCATGAGTGCTTGACAACTCATAACTCTATTGGATTTACTTTCAATCTAGTCAAGGTAAGGATTTAACCATTCCAAGTTGATTTCAAAATCTATAAATACAAGCCTAGAGCTCTTCATTTAGATAGCTTGAAACATAGTAGAGTTATAATGTTGGAGTTGATCCATAAAGCAAATGCATAGTATTATAATGCTAAAATCAAGCCAAGCCAAGCCAATCATGGTGCAAAGAGGAGATGGAGATAGCCAATCCTCATTTATTAAGACCTTTTGAGCACAATCTGATATAGCCAATGAAGAAATCATTTAGAGCTCTCAAGGAAGGTAAAGATTGTTGTTCTTTGTATTTTAGTTGGGTTTTCAATTATTGTTTATTTATTAAGCTCCCCCTAAGATCTAGGCCTAGATATGTTAGTATGTTAGAATATTGATTTCATGGTTTTATGGACTAACACTTGATTTAACCTCCTCTCTTTTCAAATTTCTTGATCATAAATAGCATGCTTGGTGGGACACGATTGCGCACTCCACATATTTGAACAAAAATGATTATGAAAATAGTTCTTACTTTTAATCTGTTTACTATTTTTTTGAATTTTTGACAAGTTTTTCTTATTTATTTTGTCATAATTCTCTCAACATTTCATTAAAATATGATTTTTAGTTTAGAATGTATGACTCTTTTCTTGACCGTCACTTTTTATTTTAATTTTTTTGGTAAAAATGGATAGTACAGAAGCTAATAGATTTTTTTTATTTATTTTTTTAACTTGAATTTTAGTAGAGAGGTGTGCCTTGGAGTTATTGAAAACCCATAAAAATTTCATGATAAACTAATATATATTTTAAAAGGTATGATTAGAATACTAACTACAGATTTTTATGTTTTAGGTGTTCGATTTTATTTATTTTAACCTTCTAACTTATTTTTTGCATATTTCATAAGTTTATTATTATTATTATTATTATTATTATTATTTTCATATTTTTTTATATTTTTATTAAGATTTTTTCTAACCATTGCCTAACCTAACGTGTTTATCTTTTACGGTTTTGTCTTTGGGTCGATAGATCATCCAAACCCAAGAGCATACTTTTCCAAGTTACTTGTCTCGTTCACAAAAGAGCTTCAAAGCTAAACTACACTCTAATAATTTTCTTATAGGACCTATTTAAAAAGTGATCAAATCAAACTTAATTACATCTTTTTAACCTCTTTTTGGGTGCTTAAAGAGAATTATGAGATTTCATTTGGTGCTTAAGTAAAAACTTATATGCTTCTTTAAATGGTTTTATCATTGTTTCTTTAAAAAAAATTGCAACTTAAATTCAAGGTGCTAAAGAACACCATCAAATATTTCATTTTAGTGCTCTAAAATTGAACTCACAAGTTTTTATTTTATGCAAGTTAATCATTATTTGCTTAGTTAGTTTTGTTTGAGCAAAGAGGAAGTTGTGTGTGTATGCTCTCACCCCATCCCCTATAGGAAACTTGTGAGATCAAAAGCATCATCTTCATTGCAAATTGCCTTAGTCCAAAGATTTACAAGAGATGTTGTGAAGGCTCTCCTTAAGACCCGCATGGCTTAGTTGATCTAGAAACAACCATAGATATCTTTTACTTCGTTTTTATTTTACGCATCTTGGTTTGTGAGGGGGACTTCATTACCTCCCATAAGTTTTATAGGGAAGCTTTGACCTGGGGCTTCATCTTTTAGCATCGTTTTCAACCCCTCTTCATGGGAGGTATATAAATTGGGATCCACTCACTGGGATGATGGTTTGAACAATTAACCATCTTCATTAGTAGAGTTTAATCTCAAGAAATTTAAGCATGTTGGACATCGTACTACACTGATTAAGCAATGGATATAGTGGTTTTAAAAAGGACAAGACTTTTTTACAACAAGCCATATGATAAGGACCCAAATGGTGTGTGCTTCTCTTGCATGTTGACATGAATGTCTTGTTCATCTTATCCATATAGAATGATCAAAAACCAATTAGTTTTAGCTAACACCACATCAGCACACCCTTGATAGGATTTAGGACATTATGCTTAGTTGCATTTGGTCACTTATATTTTTCTTGCTCGGTGTTTTTTAATTAAAACTTCTATGTTTATTTAAACCATGTCAAAAACCAATTTTTTTATATGTCACTCTTTTGTCTAAAGAGGCATTATGCTGGTCATTTTACACCATAATTGTGCCTTATAATTTTAGTTAAACTTGTTTGTGTGTGTGTCACTTTAATGAAATATGTATCGTTATGATGCTCAAATCATTATCAAGTTTATGCCTTTTGAGTTTTTAAAACAAAACATTGATCATATCATTAGAGCATGCTAACACCGTTATGCTACTTAATTTATTTCAAGACATGTTTACCTTGTATCAAAAACTATTATTTCAAACTATGTCATGTATGTCATTTGGATCTTTATCTTGAGTTGTTATGCCATCTAATATTGTTTGGCTTATTTAGTCAATCAAAGCCTAGTTTTCAACATTAAGTTTATAATCAACCTTATCAAGTTCATATTCAAACATTGATTGATTTCTATTTAGACCTCACTTTACAGAGGCTAATACATAGATCTTTCTCTTTTAGGTTGTGTAACTTCGCTTAAGTGATTACCCAAATTTGAAAACTATTACTTGTTTGTTCAAATAGCCTTGTTTCCATTACTTGTTTCTTCATAGAGCTTATCCTCATCATTGTTTGTGCCTTTATTTAAGAAAACACAATCTTTTATCGAGGTACCTTTTACCTTATGCCTTATACCAACTGATCATGTTTATGATTGACTCTGTGTGTCGAGTTTATGTCAAAGTTGTTCTAAATTTGTTAGATCAAATCAAATCACATCATGTCTTTATTTCAAGTCTAGATTTTGATGTCATTTGGCCAAAAGTCCTAGTATAGCCTGTTTGAGTTTAGCTTTTGACTCCATGTTTGGACAAAAGACCTAGCGACTCTTTTCCCTTTCTTAGTTTAGACCTTGTTTAAAACACTTTGGCCTAGACTTTTAACATATTGGATTTTATTTAGATGCTTGACCTTTTGTGTGTATGACATTTGATGTTAGACTATTTTATGCCAAGTCTTAGCACAAACCATTTTGGAGATACAACTCCATGGTCAAATTATTTTTTGGAGATAAAGCTCCACCCTTTTAACCAAGTTATACCAAGTTTGAACCATTTGTTCTTTGAACATTGTTTTTCAGAGTTTGTAGAACTCTAAGTCTTTTTATTTTAGAGCTTTCATCATTGATGTGAATATGTCTAGCTACACTTAATGTAGAGTCACGTACAATCCAAGTTATGATAGAATGGCTACACAAAATGGATTTGATTTTTATGGCTTTATTAAAGACCCCTTTGATGAAAACATGGTTTATGAGACAGAATTTTATCCACCTTATAAAAATCAAATAAAAGACCAAAGTCAAGACCTCTACAATGATAATATGGTTGGTGAGGAGGAATTGGGTATAGACCTCTATAATGATAATATTGTTTGGAACATGGATACATACCCTCCTCATCATAATTAATATAAGGAACAAAGGCAAGGACTGACTTACAATCCAACTCAAAACCCTGATTGGGATGATATGGTTTATGAGGAGGACTTGGATGCTTTGGCTTATGTGAGCAATCAAGCCCCAAAATACCCAACCATTTTTATTCCAAGACTAAATCCTTTGGATTTTGTGAGCAATCAAGCTCCATGATGCCATAACATTTCTATTCCAATACCTCATCCTTTAGTTTGTGTGAGCAATCAAGCTCTATAGTGCCCCACCCATTATCTAACTATAGACCATTATTCATCAAGTTTTGATCATTCCCTAATTTAAAAATCCCAACCAATCCAATCCCAACCTCAACTAGTCTAATTCCAAACACAACTAGTCCCATCAATACCTCAATCAAGTAACCAAGCTAATTAGTTCCTATCCAACTGATCCAATCACTCAATGACCAAGCTATGTTTAAAACTAGTATTTTTCAACTCATTAGAAACCAAGGCCAAGAAAACCAACCAATCCAAGATGTTTTTGTTGAACCACCCATTTATGATAAGTCAACCTATGATGAATCACCTTTTAATCCTATACATGTTATCAAGGAGTCTCACTCTGATGAGCTAGTCTTTGCTGAGTCACTTCTTAATGATTATAACTGTCTTTAGGAAAATCATTACCTTGACCATGTGCTTATTTTTTAAGAGCCTCCTATTGACAAGCCATTCTCTAGGGAGTTGTCAATTGACCTTTTTCCTATCATTGAGGAGTCTCACTTTGATAAACTAGTCTTTGTGGAGCTCATTATGCCATCATAGGATGTTACTTGTCTAATACCAAGAATTCAACAAGACATCATTGTAACAAAGTAACCATCAGATGAAGAATCAAAAGAAGAGTAAAGTTCTATTCTTGGATAGATATCATATTTAACATTTATATGTACCTAAAATCACTCGCTTAATTATTGTTGACTAATATTTCTATTAGTCAACACTAATTCAACTTAACCTATTTTATCCTGATAATTTATCTTAATCCCAGCCATATATCTAATATCTCCATCTATTATCCTTCATTCACTATCCTTGGTCTAATCCCATTTCCTCATTAATTCTTCCTAATCCCTATTATCCTTATCTAATCCTAGTTATCCATTATATAGAAGTTTAAAATTCACATAACCTCACCTAACCACCTACTAACCTACTCCCTAGATATTCCTACATCCCTAAGAATCCTAATCCTCATTAATGCCCCTCTAATCCCCATTATACCTAAACTAATCAAGAAGCTTCTAGAATTGGAGAAGCTCCTCCAATTCTTTAGAAGTCTCTAAACTAGAAACTTTTAAATAATTTTAAAACCCCGTAAAATTCCCTCCATTTGCTTAATTAAACAAGTTCTCCCTCTACACTCAAACCAATTTGGAAAACCATTTCAAAGCTATGTAAAAATAAAACTCCAATTAGCATAACCAATTCATGTCAAAATAAATCCTTGCATCCATTATCAAGATCCAACAACAAGCCATCATATTGTCCAAATTTTGAGTAAAGGTATTGTTGGCCAAATTTGGCCCACATACCAAGATGTGTTAAATGGATCAAGTTGTTAATGGATGAGTAGATGAACCATGTTCTAGATGAAATGAGTGGACCAAAGAGATCTTACAATTCTCACAAAGCTTTTTAAACAATTTAAGATTGCTTAAAGTGTATTTTGTCAACTTCTAAGGGATAGACCTATAGAGCAAAGAAAAAGGTTCTTGAATAGTGTTCATGATGAAACTAGGCAGTTCAAGCATTTCAAACATGAGTTCAAAAGAACATACGGGCCTTGGAAAAGGTTTATCCATTTTGAAGGACTATGTGGGTAGAGTTCAAAAGATATTTCCAAGTTCCACACCTTACACGTGTAGTAGCTGCAGGAACAGATCTAGAAGAGGCTAAAAATTTTACAAGTCAGAGAAGCTAAGGGTTTTTACTCCTTCCAGTGCAAAATTGAGTTCTCTCAATAGCTCAACTTATAATTTTTGTACAAATAGAAGTATTCTGAGTTTATGAACCCAAATTACTCATGGCCAGTGTAAATCAGGTTTTCCAAGGTAGAAGACTTTGGGTTTTCCAAGCCACATTACTCAAAATGTTTTATAAGTTACAAGCAATGGTAACTCTAAAGTTAAAGAGCTTGGAAAACCAAAATAAGTCTTTAATAGTGTTTTTGGGATTTTCCAAGGTCAAAATAGATTAAACAGAACTTATAAACCTTATAAGTTAAGTAGTCAGGAAAGACTAATTTACACTGCAAAAAGTAACTCAATTTTTTGGTGCTATGAGTTTAAATCAAATAGTCAACAATATAGAGGGCTAATCAGTCAGTGAAAAGTGGCATGAGAAAATCCAATTGGCAGGGAGATCGATAGCTTTTAGGTATCTATTGAGACTTCATCTTTTTTTAGGCAGGACACATGAAAGTAAAAGGAGCACGCTAAGTTTTAATGTATGTATCAACTCATTCACATCAAGTAGGAACATGTAGCTACCCTTGATATGGCCCTATTAGTTCAAAAAGAAGGGACTTGAATGCGGGAATGGCTTGAGGAGATTTGGTGGTGGTCTTGGGTAACGCATCTCATGGTTAAAGGAGGATGATAGTAGTAGTCCTAGTCATTAATGACTCAATGACTTCTTCCCTCTTCCCTTTTTCTCACATAGCCCTTTTTCTCTCTCTTCCTTTCTCTATATATATCTCACAATTTTCCATTGTAAAGGGTTCCCATTTTTTATAGTTTTTGTCATCTTGTTGGGAAATGGATGCCCATTGAGACATTTGCAAAAGCATGTTCCTTCGACCAGGCTAAACCCTGTCAAAGTTTTTGTAAGAACTACCTCATGAATGAAATGAGACTTGATTTCCTTACCTCTTTCTTATCTTCAATTACTATTTTAGTATGCTTGTTACTTGGTGGGTTTGTGAATGCATTTATTTATAGTCCATTAGCCTAATACTTACCTCTTTCAAGTATTTTCAAGTTTTTTAAGTCTAAATTAGTGTTCTGACTGAACCTCTTATAGTGTGTGTTAGCTTGACCCTGAGATCGTGCAAGCCCAAGTCACCTCATGACTACTCTAATGTGGATTCAAGTGTAGATGAGTGTCCATTTATTTCTGGTGCATCACATGATTATCCCTCTTAGGAGACTTTATCTCCCTTCTAACCCTTTTCCCCATGAAGTTTCATTTTAGAATTAGTTTTAGGTGATCCAACAAGAGGAACTAGCCCCCTTAAAAATCCTAGAGGCTCAACCTCACCATAGGACACCCACATCCTAAGGTTGTTCCCATGCTTATAGCTAAAAGTGGGAGAGCCTAAAAAACTCTCCCATAGGGGTACAATTATGTGTTATATCAGTTTCTAGCATGCTCAATGGGATAAGGGTCCAAAGCAATGGAAGGATTTTTTATGCTTTCTTTCGACTTATTAGCCATTTGAGGCATTTTGAAAACATCAATGATGACTCTAAGTATTTATCAGCGAGTTTGAGCAATCCATGTGCCTAATCAACATATTTGGTATGTATAATCAGCTATTTTTCTACCAACATGCGTATTACCTGCCTCAGTATTACACTTATCAAGCTAATAAAGTTTATGTGTTCCCCCCAAGTGGCCCTCAAATGACCTATCAACCCTATCATGAGCCATCTATACCAACACTTTGGTAAACTTTAGTGAGCCTTGACAAACATGCACTAGAGTCACGCTCACAAAAGTGTTGTGGCCAAAATGTCCCTACTCACTAGATTCATTATGTGAGGGATTCATTATGGCAAATAAAAGTAAAATGGGCCCCTATTAAGAGAGAAAATTGGAACAACCTCACTGATGACATGATGGATATATGTGGTTACATTCAGAGCATTGAGGACAAGCTGGAGGGACTTAAGGAATAATAGGGACGGCCCTACCAACCTTTGGTGCTACATATACATCACCTCAGCCTTCTTATGTGTCACCCATTCCTCCTTAAGTGACCGTTTCAAGTGCTCCTTCAAATCTTCCAAGTTCCTCATATGTTCAACAGTCTTTTCCTTCTTGGAAATCTATCTAAGGGGGATGTAAAAAAAATGAAG
This sequence comes from Torreya grandis, assembly GCA_037957365.1. Taxonomy (NCBI): domain Eukaryota; kingdom Viridiplantae; phylum Streptophyta; class Pinopsida; order Cupressales; family Taxaceae; genus Torreya; species Torreya grandis. The sequence goes on along the minus strand of JARHVA010000264.1, from coordinate 2,713,267 downwards.
TGCCTATTGTAGAACAACCTATTATTTGGGTCTAAGACTCTTTCTCCCTCCCTTAAGAGCCACCAAAGAAGCTATTCCCTAGTTGGAAAAGTACTCTCTCAAGCTGCAAGCAAGGTGAACTTTCTCATGCTCCCACCATCTCCCTTTTGGGGGAAGAACCTATTTTACAAGGAATAGAGGAGCTTGCAGTCACGTTTGAGCCATCAAGGGAGGAGAAGTCAGGTTTGGACTAGTTGTGGGATGGATTTGACTTTGAGGAATTAGAGCCTAAAGGTAGTACTGATGCCTTCATTCTTATGAAGGAATGTATTCAGAATGCAATTGAGAGCAAGGGAGATTTTATTTGGTCCCAAGATCTTCCATTTAGCATGGCTACAAAAGAAGATGATCAAGGTGCAGAGATTATTGTAGTCAATCAGTTGCCTAACCATGTTAAAGAGTGCACAAATGAGAAAGAGGATCAAGATGAAGTATGGCAGTAGATATACCATGACTTCATAGATCAGGTAGAGGTTCTAAACTAAACTATGCCTCTTCTAGAGTCTAAAGATGAACTTGTCAATCAGGTTAAAGAAGTTGACCAATCTCAAGATGAATTATCCATTGAAAGCAATATTGATGTCTTCAAGAATAAAGGAGATTGGTCAGATCTAGAGCCACAAAAATATGATGTGTTAGGCCTTGGATAGATTGATAAACTACCATATGGCTCCCTTTCAAGCAAGATGAACACATATAGAGTTGAAATTGGCATTATCTAATATGACAAAGAGGAAGCTATCTTTTGGGATGACTTAGAGCTATTTTTCTTAGACCTAGATAGTAAACCAAGCACCAACTCAAAGGAGCTATCACATGTTATGCTTAATTCAGAGCACAAATTTAAGACATCAAATGAGGAGATTTCAAGAGTCACCACAGTCCAACATGAACCAAGTTTAGAAGAGATGAACTAGTATGTCTACATTGGGGACATGTTTAATCCATTTCCTCCATTAGAGGGCACACCAAAAGGTTGGAACATAAACCTGCCTGGTTCACCAATTCTGGTACCTCCAAAGCAAGGTGTATTTCATCTTGATTTGTTATAGGTGAATGATACTCATAGTTTCCCATTTGATCTAGGAGGGAGTACTTATAAAGTGTAATCTTGTACATATTAGGATAGATTTCATGCTTTCCTCAAAGTGCCTTATGCAACTTTCCTTTTTGTTCTATTTTTCCTTACCTCAAAGTGTCCTAGGCACTTTGTTTTGTTTTGTTTTGTTTTGTGTTGTCCCTTTTACAACAAGAGGGAGTTCCAGCAAGGGTCAACCTTGTATCAAGTTTAGACTAGGTCAGTTATAGAGGCAAATGGAGACTCTGTGCCCAAAGGATTAGACTCTGACTGATCAGACTGGGTTCCCAAGCATAATAGGCATGCTTCCCTGTGAGTCACCAGAAATATTGGCCAAATTTGGCCCACATACCAAGTTGTGTTGAAGGGATCAAGTTGTTAATGGATGAGCAGATGAATAATGTTCTAGATGAAATGAGTGGATCAGAGAGATCTTATAATTCTCACAAAACTTTTGAAATACTTTAAGATTGATCAAAATGTATTTTGTCAAATTCTAAAGGACAAATTTGTAGAGCAAAGAAAAAGGTTCTTGAGTAGTTTTCATGATGAAACCAGGCAATTCAACCATTTCAAACATTAGTTCAAAAGAACATATAGGCCTTGGAAAAGGTTTAACCATTTTGAAGAAGGATTATGTGGGTAGAGTTTAAAAGAGCTTTCCAAGTGCCACACCTTGCACGTGTAATAGTTATAAGAACAAATCTAGAAGAGGCTAAAAATTTTACAAGTCAAAGAAGCTAAGTGTTTTTACTTCTTCCAATGAAAATCAAGTTCTCTCAATAGCTCAAATTATAAAGTTTTTACAAACAGAATTAATCTAGGTTTACAAACCCGAATTACTCATGTCTAGTGTAAATCAGGTTTCCCAAGATAGAAGACTTTGGGTTTTCCAAGCCGCATTACTCAAAATGTTTTATAAGTTTCAAGCAATGGTAACTCGAAAGTTTAAGAGCTTGGAAAATATGAATAAGTCTTGAATAGTGTTTTTGGAATTCTCTAAGGTCAAAACTAATTAGAAAGAACTTATAAAGCTTATAAGTTAAGTAGTCAGGAAATCCTAATTTACACTATGAAGAGTAACTCAGGTTTTTGGGGCTACAAGTTTAAATCAAATAGTAAATAATCTAGAGGGATAATCAATCAGTGATAAGTGGCATGAGCGAATCTAACTGGCAGGGAGATCGACAACTTGTAGGCATATATGGAGACTTCATCCTTTTTTAGGAAAGACACATGAAAGTAAAAGGAGCGCGTCGAGTATTAATATAGGGATCAACTCATTCATGTCAGGAAAGAACATGCAGCTACCTTTGATATGGCCCTATCAATTCAAAAGGAAGGGACTTGAAAGTGGGAATGGCTAAAGGAGATTTGGTGGTGATCTTGGGTGATGTATCTCATGGTCAAAGGAGGATGATAGTAGCAATCCCAGTCATCAACAACCCAATAACTTCTTCCCTCTTCCCTTTTTATCACATAGCCCTTTTTATCTCTCTTCCTTTCTTGATATATATCTCACAATTTGCCATTGTAAAGGGTTCCTAGTTTTTAGAGTTTTTGTAATCTTGTTGGGAGACAGTGCCTATTAAGACATTTGAAAAAGTGTGCTCCTTCAACCAGGCTAAACCCTATCAAAGATTTTGTAAGAATTACCTCTTGAATATAATGAGACTCGATTTCCTTGCCTATTTCATGTCTTCAATTAGTGCTTTAATATGCTTGTTGCTTGGTGGGTTTGTGAATGTGTTTATTCCTAGTCCATTAGCTTGTTGCTTGAATATTTAAAGTATTTTCAAGATTTGTAGGTCTGGATTAGTGTTCTAACTAAACCTCTTCCATCATGTATTAGCTTAACCATGAGATCATGCGAGCCCAAGTAACCTCATGACTGATCTAGTGTGGGTTCAAGCATAGATGAATGTCTATTATTTATAATGCATCACCTGATTATCATTCTTAAGATCCCTTATCTCCCTTCTAACCCTTTTCCCTATGAAGTTTCATTTTAGCATCAATTTTAGGTGATCCACCAAGAGGAACTAGCCTCATTTAAAAATCCAAGAGGCTCAACCTCACCATAGGACACCCACATCCTGAGGTTGTTCCCATGCTTATAGCTAGAAGTGGGAGAACTTGAAAAACTCTCCCATAGGGGTGTGATTCCATGCTATAATAGGTATATCCATCTCAATCTATTTGTATTTTTGTTTAATCTTAGTTTAAAGCATTTAGGATCTAAGATTTGAATGCAAGATTAAGTAGTTATTTCATCTAATTCCATTTAAATCTTAGTAGCTTTAGACTTTAACTGGTAGTTTAAGATTTGGGTAGATTTAATTTCATAGGTTAATCTCATAGGCCCAAATTTTGAGCTACATTTTGGTAATGACAATGGGAGATAACTCCCAATTTATCAATTTTGCTTGTTAGTTGTGTTTTTGAAGCTTGCAAGATCAACTAGTAGAAAGAAAATCTTAAAAATTTGAATTTTTTGCATGTACAAGTTACAATCACAAGATTGTATTGGTAATCACAACATTGTACAATGCATTCATGATATTGTCCCCAAAATTCATGGTATTGTAACACCCTAGCTTTACTCGACCACCCCAACTTGACTCACCCATCCTAACCTGACTCATCCCATGCTGACTCGCTCATCCTACCCTAACTCACCCATCCTAGCCTTACTCATCCCATCCTGAATCATCTTGGCCTGACTCACCCATACTACCCTGACTTGTCCATCCTGCCCCAACTTGCCCATGCTGACATGAATCATCCCATCTTGTCTCATCCCAGCCTGACTCTCCCATCTTGCCCTAACTTAACCACTCTAGCTTGACTCATCCCATCTTACCTTGACCCACTCACCCATCCTGGCCTGACTCACCCATCCTACCCTGACTCACCTATCCCAACCTAACTCATCCTGCCTTGACTCACCCATCATGCCCTAACTCACCCATCCTATACTGACTCATCCCAACCTGATTCACTCATCCCAACCCAACTTGACCACCCTAGCCCAACTCGACTCGTTATATTATATTTGTCATTATCTTTGTTGGTTGTCATATTTGAATCTTATAAGACATATTTAGGACTCAATCTAATTAAAATCACTCCTTTTATAGTCTTAGATTTTGTTTGTTTTGGATAAATATCTCCATTTATAAATTTTTTGATATATTGTAATCCATCTTTTAGTCATATGTAAGTGAGCATCTTTAAAACATCTTTGGACACCTGAATAATATGGCATACCTATATAGGCCCCTGTATGTGTCAAATATCCAAATCTTAAGGTTTTGTACTTTATAACAAAACTACAACTCTCATCTTATAGCTAGTAGTGATATTATTAGTTACAATCATGGTTTTGCAGTCTTACTCATGATTTTGTAGGTTTCTAACCTGACCCAACTCACCCATCCTGACCTGACTTGTCCTATCCCAGCATGACTCACCCAGCCTGATTTGACTCCTCCTGACTCAAATCACCTAGGCCAACCTGACTCACCCAGCCTAACTCGAGTCACCCTACCTAACTCATCTCCATCCTATTTCAACAAAATTGTAACTCTTGTCTTATAGCTAGTAGTGATATTTTCAGTTATAATCACAATTTTATAGTTCTACTCATAATTTTATAGGTTTCTAGCCTGACCTGACTTGCCTAGCCCAACCTATCTCATCTTGTCCTAACTCGACTCATCCCATCCTAACTTGACATGTCCCATCCTAACATAACTCACCCAACCTAACTCAACTCACCCAACCCAACTTTTCTCACTTGAACCAATTCGTCTCCATCCATTTCAACTCATATTTTTGTAAGGTGTTTTTTATTAAGGCTTATTGGATTAAAATATTATTTCTTACAGGGGTTATTTTATCTTTTTAACATCATCTTTTTGTAGAATATATTTGAAGTCTAATATTTGTTGTCTTTAAGGTTCCATCTCAAGGTTATTTATCAAAAACTATTAGCATTTACCTTACAATACCCCTCGTTTGAGTGCCATATCAAACTAATAACCCGCGTGCTTGTAGGATGGTAGTCAAAGATCCATTTTGGCACTCTTAAAATCATTTTGAATAATTTTTTGCCTTGTATATATCATTTCTAATCATCTTGTACATATATTTGCTTGATCATTCCTTGTAAATAATTGTGTGTGTATGTTAGCTTATGAATAATTTTCATATCGTGCCCCTCACACATAGGGAATTAAATCGGTTAATTAATTGTATCATGTGTTTTCCTTGTTTGTCAAACCCCCACTCTAGGATAGCATATGATGTGGATTTAATCACCACACATGTGTTAGTGAACCTAGCTCTGATACCAACTATTAGGATCCTCCTTGGAGTATAATTGGTTACCTTTGTATAAGCAACTAAACACAGAATTAAACCAGAAGTAATAAGTAACTAGAAATCAGAAACAACAAAGAATAGGTGATACAAGAAATAATACAATCTATATTAACACTCTTCCAGAAGGAAATACAATGAAGAAATCTCTTCTTCCCACACCTATTGGATGTACAGTAATTCTCCCTCAAGAGTTCTCTCTCTCAATCAATTACAACCAACTCAACACTGAGTTGTTCCCTCCAGTGACAATCAACCCAATGGTTGTTGTTTCCTACTTCCAAGTGACAATCAACTCAACCGTTGTTGCCTACTCTCATAGCAGATCCTCTTGATCTTGCACCTTGCTGATCCAATTGACCTTGCTTACATGTAGATCTTCCTGGTCTTGCACTCTTGCAGACCTTCTAGATCTTACACTTGAGGATCTAATCCTTTAGTCCTTAATTACAATACAGCCCCATGGATCTCTTAAATAGATCCCAAACCAAAAAATAATTAGAAACATAGACTCAAGACTAAAATTAGTCTTTACATGCAAACTAACTATTCATCTAAAATTAGAACAGTTCTGGAAACGCACAGACGACCGATGTTGGTCTGAAGGTGACCGATGCCGGCCAATCCCTAACCGATGCCGGTTATTGTGTAGATGGAAATAACCGATGTTGGTTGGCCTGATCGATGTCAGTTACTGTGTAACCCAACAACCTCCACATTTGCATACCTCTAAAGCTTTTAGCTAAATAACTTAACAATCTCCCACTTGGAGATAAATAACTGCACCTGTACCTGTACCTGTACAGCCTCTAATTTGTTTTTGACTTGTTTCTCCATCTTTAACTCAATCTTGAAGACCAACAAAAGTTGAATAAAGATTCAACTTCTCCTTTGTTCTCAGCTTTGTTAACATATCTGCAGGGTTCTTATCCATATGAATCTTTTCCAGCTTCAACTGTCCATCCTCCAATACCTGTCTAATGAAGTGGTACCTAAGCTGTATATGTTTGGTTCTTAAATGAAAGGTTGAATCCTTTGCCAAATAAATTGCTCTTTGACTATAACTGTACAATTTGTAACTCTCTTGCTACTTTCCCAACTCTTCCATGAACTGAGTCATCCATATCATTTCCTTGCTAGCCTCTGTGACTGCAACAACCTTCTACAACTTTGAAATCTAGCTAATTGTTGTTCCACCAACAATGAACACATATTCTGTGGTGCTTCTCCTACCATCCAAGTCACCTGCCATATCCGAATCTACATACCCATGTAGAGAAGTGTTTGACCCTACATAGCATAAATGCCTACTGCTGGTCCCTCTCAGATATCTAAGAATCCACTGAACTATTTTCCAGTGCTCCTTTCCTAGATTGGCCATAAACTTGATGACAACTCCCACTGCTTGGGCAATATATGGTCTAGTACATACCATGTACTCAACCTCATCATGTGATTTAGGACACTGTTCTGTTCTTAGCTTGACCAGCCATAGGTGTGCTTACTGATTTTGCATCCCGCAAATTGAACCTCTCCACTATCTTATTCACATAATCCTCTTGAGACAAAATCAACCTGTGATTTTCCCTATCTCTAGAAATACTCATGTCAACGATTGCTGCTCCTAAATCCTTCATGGCAAATATGTGAGCTAATTTTACCTTTAGCTCAGTAATCTCCTGCATGTGTGAACCTGCAACAAGCATATCATCCATATACAGTAATAGGATAATGTAGCTATCATTATCCAATCTGGTAAAATAAACACAATGGTCACATTGACATTGACTAAGGACATGCTTTGTCATAAACCTGTCAAACCTCAAATACCATTGTCTTGCAGCTTGCTCAAAACCATATAACCTGGCCTTATGTCTCACCTGTCCATTCTCTCCTTTCTTTAACCTGTAAATCCATTTATTTTTTAGTGCTTTTTTTTTTACTGGCAACTCTACCAAATCCCATGTTTTGTTCTCTTTCAAGGAATCAATTTCCTCATTCATGCCATGTTCCCACTGTTTCCTGGATTCTACCTGCATTACCTCTTCAAAACTTCTTGGTTTTCCACCATCAGTGAGCAACAAGTAGTATAAAGAATGGGAATAACAAATTTGAGGTTTACTTACCCTTTCGAACCTCCTCATGGGTGTTTGAGACTCATTGACAGCTTGCTGTCCACCCAAATTTCGTTCTAATAGTGACTGATCCCAGTCATCTCTCAGTCTGCACCTGACCGAAGTCGGTTCTTCCTGACTGACCTAACTGACATCGGTTCTCACCTGACCGACGTCGGTTTCCACTTACCTGACATCACTAACTTTGGTCTCCACTGGAAGATTGAGCTTGAAGATGGAGAAACAAGCCAAAAACAAATTAGAGGTTGTACAGGTACAGGTACAGGTGCAACTATTTATCTCCAAGTGGGAGATTATTAAGCTGTGGAGCTAAAAGCTTCAGAGGTATGCAAATGTGGAGGTTGCTAGGTTACATAGTAATCGACATCAGTCAGGCCAATCGACATTGCTTATCTCTAGCTACACAGTAATCGGCATCAGTTAGGGATCAGCTGGCATCGGTCACCTTCAGACCGACATCGATCATTTGTGTGTTTCCAAAACTGTTCTAATTCTTAGACAAAAAGTTAGTTTGCATGTAAAGACTAATTTTAGTCTTGAGTCTGCATTTCTAATTATTTTTGGTTTGGGATCTATTTAAGAGACCCATGGGGCTGTATTGTAATTAAGGACTAAAGGATTAGATCCTCAAGTGTAAGATCTAGAAGGTCTATAAGAGTGCAAGACCAGGAAGATCTACATGTAAGCAAGGTCAATTAGATCTACAAGGTGCAAGATCAAGAAGATCTACTATGAGAGTAGGCAACAACGATTGAGTTGATTGTCACTTGGAAGTAGGCAACAACAACCATTGGGTTGATTGTCACTGGAAGGAACAACTCAGTGTTGAGTTGGTTGTAATAGATTGAGAGAGAGAACTCTTGAGGGAGAATTAATGTACATCCAAGAGGTGTGGGAAGAAGAGATTCCTTTGTTGTATTTCCTTTTGGAAGAGTGTTAATATAGATTGTATTGTTTCTCGTATCACCTATTCTTTGTTGTTTTTGATTTCTAGTTACTTATTACTTCTGGTTTAATTTCGTGTTTAGTTGCTTATACAAAGGTAATCAATTATACTCCAAGGAGGATCCTAACAACATGGGCTTAGTATATAGGGTTTAGTGTTGTGGATTTTACCACCATACTCTAACCAAACTCTATGTTCTGGTATAGTATACAAATTAGTGACAACTATCGTTAGGCTAACCAATTGACCCCATATAGGTCATCCATGAAGGGGAAGAGTTAATTATTTAAACCAGGCATTAGACATCACCCTATATGGACTTGCACCCCATTGTACCTTCATGTATATCAAGGATGCCGCTAGAGAGCCTGTTCAGTCTAGCTTAGGACCTCTTGATTGTAAAAGGTGTATCATTGTAGGAGCCAATATCAACTTTGAAGTATCCATCAAGTGTAAGTGGGGTTGAGAGGGTTTAGTTGATATCATAATGGTCCACCGACCTATATCCTCACCCTTAAAGCTATTAGATGGTGTGAGCATCAAGTTACACACCTTTGAGTTTACTAATCATAGGTTATGACTTGCTTGGGTGTGTGTTGTGCTAAACCCATACTATTTGTGAGTCAAATCAACCTTTACCTATTCAAACCTATATAGGTCCTTTGCACATATTACCTAGTATATTCCATCCTCATCATTCTCTTATCTTCTTTATCTAATCATCCTTTTGTGTATATATCCTATCATACTTATCATCAACCCCTTTATACATCCTTGACCTATTATTCTTGTATATCCTTGTCATCATCCTAACATATCTCCCATCTTACCTTCATCTCTTCTTGTCATACCCACTCTTCATTTGGTCATACCCAGAATAACCTATTCCTTTTATCTTATACATCCTTACCATATTGTCTCTTGTACATACTTTTATACTATCTCCCATCACCACTTTATCTTAATCCACCCATCATTAGTCATACCCTTATCACCTATGTATCCTAAATCACATCTTGACCTAAAGAACACCTCATCCATAATCAATTGTACCCAACCTTGACTTGTTTAATCCGACAATCCAAATTTGACCTTATCCACCTTTGTTTCACCATCCCCGTATCAATTCATCATCCTTTTATAGCCTTTTCATCCCATCCCACATCTTGTCATTATCTCATCCACTCATCATTGATCACATCCCTATCACCTATATCATTGTCTTATACATCCTATAACTCATCATCCCATAGAACATACCTTATTTTCTTATACATCCTTAACCTATTGTCCTATTATACATATCAACCTATCATCTTACATACCCTTGACATCATCCATTTATCCTAATCCTTCTCATCTTATCTTCATCCCATCTTAGCCTAGTCATCCTCCTTTCATCGCTCAATCATTATCTTATGCATCTTCATCATCATTACATTCCACGTATTATATTTGTATATCCTTTTACCAGTATATTATCTCATCCCCTATCTTAATCTAGTCATATCCCACTCATCATTATCGCATATCCTAGTCACACCTTGTCACCCATGTCTTGTCCTAAGTCAATTACAAACATAAATCCTAATCATCATCTTGTTTCATTATCCCATCACCTACATTTCATCTTAAATATCCTTATCCCATTCTCTTTTTGTATATATCACTTTGGAGCCTTATTGTATATACTTATCACAACATCCTTTTGTACATATCTTTATCTTAATCTCCTCCTAGTCTAACGATCACCCCATCTCTCACATACATCCTAATCATCATTTTGTAATCCTTGTCTTCCCCCTTATATATATCATGATCTCTTTTTTACATCTTACTGGTCATATCTTATCCTATTCCCATTCATCATTTGTCCCCCTCCCAAACCTATCTTAATCACATCTTGTTTTATCATCCACATCCTATCCTAAATCCACTATATCCATCATCATTTGACTTGACCTTGCTCTCATCACCCATCTAGCCTAACCTTGTCCTATCTTATCTTACTTAGCTTTAGAGGTCACATACGGGTATAAACCATCCCCACCTCATTCATCATACACTCTTATCCTTTCATCATCATCTATCATCATACTTATCCTTATCCCATCATCCCAATCATCTTAATCATGTAATCATATTTCATTTTGAGCATATTTGTCTAAGGTCTTGAGTTAGTCCTATCATCCACATCATCCCAATCCACTATCATTCATTATTTGATCAGGTCTCATACCCTAGTTAGTATACTATTATCATCTTGTCACTTTGTCAGTATCAATCTAGCAAACCCATCAAACACCATCAATCATCAATAATCTCTAATCATCTTGTCTTATTCATAACTAACAAACCATCATATCATCCTCTTGCTAGTTTGAATTTAGGCACCCATAAAATCTCCAATCCTTTTGATAGCTTGAAAATTAGACATCATTGATAGGTCATTAACACCTATTATACTACCAATTGGAAATTTGATCATAGTCTCTAATCTGTCAAGTCTATCCCATCCTCATCATCATCCTATCATACTAGTTCGGTCCTTCAGCCTTACTTTGTTCAAACAATACTTAGTCTACCTTTACATCATCATCTATTTTTACAATGGATTTGGACCCAATTCTTGTAGACCAATATATTCTAGCCAACAAGGATGAAGTCCTTATGTGGGCACTAGAGTTAGGTGATCACCTACCCTCAAACTTTGATCCCATTCACCCCAAATCACCATCTTATAGCCCCAAAAAATCAATCCCATCTTTCATTGATGTGGTCACCCTAATTAATTAATACATCATAGATAATAAAGATGAATTCCTTTTATGGCAATGGAAGATTGGTGCTCACTTTCGTAATGATTTTGAGCCCATGAACCCTAAGTCACCTCATAAACAAGTCTACCATCAACCCTTATCCCATCCCCTTCTACCATCCACTAACCCTATATAAAACCCCTTGGCCTCAATTCATACCTATCCACAGTCAAACCCTCCATCTACTCATTATCATCCATCACCTTTATCACCCACCACCATGCGATTAGACCCTACTATCATAGACCGATATATAGCTACCAACAAGGATGAAATCCTCTTATAGTTCATTATGATGAGTGTACCACTTCCCAAAGGTGTTGACCCCCTTCAACTTATTGCACCTCCAACATAAACCCCTTTGTGTAAGCCCTCTTCCAATTCCCCATCCACTATTCATACCCAATCTTCTACCCCTTCCCCTAATAGCAAAGGGAAATCAATCTTGGACACCTCATCTACTTCTAGTCCATCTACCTAGCCACATCAACAACCATCTGATCTTAAGTCCAATGCTTCCACATTAAAGTCATAAAGCAAAGTGGGTGTTTATACTCCCCATCCTATATCCTTGGAAGCCTTTTTCGAACAACTTATCACCACCAACATGATGGTCTATCCACCCATATGAAATTTTGATCCCACCAAGCCTAAGTCCTCTTGATATAAAGAAAATTGATATTGTCTATATCATCAAACTTGGGGGCATTCCATTAAACAATGTTAAAACTTTTGAGACTATGTCCAAGACCTCATCAACAGTGGTGACATAGTAATCAAGGATGAATCAAATGAATTTAAATCCTTGGGTGAACAAGAAGAGGAATGCCAATATTTTATTCCCTATCACAATCAAACCCTTCCCCTTCCAAGCCAAGGTCAATACATCCTATCCATCCTCCATGATCCCCCTATCTCTGACCACCCATCCATTTAAAACAAGTCTAATCCCTATAAACTTAGTCCTTATATATCCCATAATCCCTTTCATGAACATATCTTTACTTCATCCAGTATTCATCCATCATCTCCCTCTCACCCATCACATCAAATAGCCCCCATTGAGAGGATAATAATGGATCGTCACTCTATTACTAGCAGCATAACATTATGTACATCAAAATCAGCATTGGAGTTAGAAGAAAGTTTTATCTACATCTAGATCAGGTTTCTACACCCACATTTTTGAATCAGATTCCTCATTAGAATCATCATCCCTCATCGATATTACAATAGATAGTGATAATGCCTACTCTTTTGAAGATCCCAATCAGGATGATGAATTCATAACTAAATTCTTGAATGCTTTATCTATTGAAAATTTTATAGAGTAAATTTGATCTTCCCTTAGATACGTGTCTTAATGATCATTTTGAGATTATTGAGGACACTTTCTCTAATGTTGAGGCTAGGGCTCCTAGTGACCTTTACAAGGACTATGCTACCCATTCTACCCTTAATCCATCACCCAACATTCACCATCGACCTCGCCTCTATAATCCCATATCTCACTCCATGATGGGGACAAGTAGGACCATGCACCATTAGATCCCCCTCTACATTCAACATCAAGTACCATAAATACCATGGCTCAAGACCATATTCCAAAAATCATAAATCATCATCAAATTATCTTTGATCCCATAAGCCAACATCAAGCAAAGTCAAATCATCAACCTAATCACAAAATGTCTTCCCCTGGTGAAGCCTAAAATCAATCACCAGGGGGCAATCAAAGTTAAATCTAATCAATAATTCAAAAGAAAGATAAAAATAATAATCACAAGGTCGATCATCCTATTAATTCTTGGGTCAAAGAATCAAAATTCAAAGGATTTTGGATCCCATGATCTCATGACACCAATCTAAAGAATCCCCTCTACCATATCCAATGGTGTATGCAATTGTTAAACCCTATTTACACTCCCCATCCCATCATATTATCCATCTTGATCATATTCCTCATTCCCATCCTATATCCCATTATCAAAATCATGACATCCTACCCTCATCCATACCATATCTCAAATCCTTGGGTAGCATTATCCCTTGTAGGGGCCATGAAGACACCTGATTAAAACATTCAGAGGACATTAAATCAAGATTCAATAAGGGTCACCATCACACGTTCCTAGCATCACCTTTCTCTAAAATAGGTGTTGCCTAAATAATCCATCAACTATCTACACCTTTCATCTTGCCCATCATTTAATAAAATCGATATGCCATCTAAAAGTATTAAAAAACATTCATCCAATCATGAAAACTAGTCTTCTAGCATCTTGGGCATGTACCATGATAAAAATTGGTCTTTGGCATCATGGTCAAATAATCTATTTTCTGCATTGTTCCTCAACACTTGGGGGCAAATCCATTAATTTCATATCCTCGTCCATTCATCCCACTTGTCACATCCTTTGTCCACCTTGTCTATATCACCCATCATCTTATCCCTTGATCTATTATTCTTATCCATCATCCACCATCATATCATGCATCTTATCTCTTCTTCCTTCCCATCCTGACCTTCATAAGGAAGAAGAAGGTGTCTTGATAACTATCCCAAAACCATCTTGGCATATCCTCCAATGCACACCTAAACAACTAAACATTTGGTTCCTTCATGAGGTATTCATTAGTTGTCCCTAATCCATTTGCCCTTGGTCCTCATTATCATCATCCTTTGTCATCCCATCCATCATCCCTCCATCCTCTTCCTGGTCATTAGGATTGGTATTGCCTTTTCTAGTAACCCCATTTATACAGTGTATATACATATCCCAAAATCCCTAAAAATTGAAAAATGACAAAAACCCTAAAAATTGCAAAACTTGAGAAATTTAAAAATATTCCATTATGTCTTGTCTTATGCCTAATCCCCTAATCGCATCCATCTCCATCCATCTCATATTGTCCCCTCTTTTGGATACCACATTTCATTTTGAGACCAAATCGGAGTGGTCACCCATCCCTTCATATCTTCCATCTCATCCTATTGGTCAGGTCTTATCAGCATATATCACCTTGTCAAAGACTTTAATCTCACACCCATCACTTCCTATTACATCCTTTTCATACCTGACACCCATCCAATTACCCTTTTATAGTATGAAAGGTACCTGATCTCATCACTATCCTATCATTTCCTTATCACACCTAGCACCCATCAAATCATTTCCTTGCTAGTGTGAAAGGTATTTGATCCCATCGATCCTCTTCTTTCTAGATTGGATTCTTGAAAGGCCTTGTCTATTGGTAATCCTTGGTCATCACTTTTCTAAATTACCTTCCTTGGCCACTTTTTGATTCAATCTCAAGACCAAATCAGTATTCAAATACCCCCATCATATCATCCATCCTTCCATCCTAAACTAGGGGCAACACCTCATCTTAATCCTAATCCTCATCATTTATCCTATCCAGATCCAAGTCCCTCCTAAGTCCAAAATCACATCATGATCATCTAACCCATCACCCAATCACTCATCCTATCATTAGGTGAGACATTCTGACACTGCATGTAGATACTTATGTGTGTTACTTATTTATTTTGTTTGTCTTGTTTGTATGTCTTTTATTATGTATATATCTTATTTGTCTTATGTTTTATTTGCATCATGTCTCTTTTTTATCTATTGGGTAATGAATGAGGATGCTATGAGGACACCAAAGGTGCCCTCAGGGATGCAAAATTTATTATTTTCCCAACGCACTTTTGCACCATGTCCTCCTTGTCATGTCTATATCATGTGGCATATTTCTAAGTGCCATATTTATTAGATTGCTTAGAATATGATGAGACTTATGACATTTGTGATGGCTTGATCATTCACACCCTCATCATTTATCTAATCATCTAACCATCCTTATTCCAATCACTAACCCAATCTTCTTGACCCACCCAACTAAAATTTGATCTTTTATCCTCGTCTCATCATATAAGCCATATCCTTCAAACATTAATAATTCTAATCATCCACATCATCATCAATTTCTAATAATTAATCCTCATCTTCATCATCATCCTCTAGTTCAAACTAAATTGTCCTGAGGTATTTTTATACTATGTAGGTAGCACTTGGTCACTTATTTATGCCCAAGGATAGCTTGGTCACTATCCCTATCATCCATCCTCATCCCTTAGTATTTTGGTCACTTTACCACATCATTTATTCTCTATTATCCTCATCATCATGTCAATCGATTTAGCTTTGGGTTATACCCATCATCAATCTCATCAAATCAGTTCATCTTGGCTTATAGCTCTCCATTGCATGCATCATTTCTTAGGATATGTCTAAAGTTTATGACCTTTTAATCCTATCATCATTCTATTATGGTTGATTCCCCCTAAGGATGTATCTACAACCATGACACCCATCATATTTATTCCCTGTGCATGTGTCCTTACCAGGGGCATCATAAATTTATAGTTCATTTCTTGAGTTAAATCACTCATCTTATTCATCTTATATACCACATCTAACATCCCATCCCCTTATATATTCATCTCATCCCACCCATTGTTTCTTCTTTTGAGTGGCCATCTAGCCAATTCTTCCCCACATGTCCCCTCGAGGGGGCATATCCACTAAAAAAATTTGCTAACATTCATCTATGACATGGTTTTTATTTGAAAGACCATTACTCCTTTCACTTCATCCACTTGTAATGCCATTAAAAGAGGGGCAAAATATATGCACCTAAAATCACTTGCTTCATATATTATTGACTAATATTCTTTTAGTTGACACTAATTCTGCTTAAATCATTTTATCTCGCTAATTTATCCTAATCCCAACCATATATTTAATATCCCCATTTATTATCCTTCATTCACTATCTTTATTCTAATCCCATTCCCTCATTAATTCTTCCTAATCCTTGTTATCCTAATCTAATCCTAGTTATCTATTATATGGGAATTTAAAATTCCCATAACCTCACTTAACCACCTACCAACCTACTCCTTAGGTATTCATACATCCCTAGCAATCCTAATCCTCATTAAATCCCCTCTAATCCCCATTGTCCATAAGCTAATCAAGAAGCTTCTAGAATTGGAGAAGTTCCTCCAAGTCTCTAGAAGTCTCTAAACTAAAGACTACTAAATAATTTTAAAATCCCCTAAAATTCTTTCCATTTACTTATTTAAACAAGATCTCCCTCCATCCTCAAACCAACTTGAAAGCTCATATCAAAGCCATGTCAACTAGAATCTTCATGCCAAATCTATATCCAAACATCTATTGAATCCTTCATCAATAATCCAACATCAAGTAACATCCTAATGTCAATCTGAGTCATGGTAATCCATCAATCCCAATCTATTGTCTTTTTGTTTTGATCATAGCTTAAAGCATTTAAGATTTAGGATTTAGTTGTAGGATTTAATAGTTATTTCATCAAATTACACTAGATTCTAATGGCTTTAGGATTTACTTAGGTAGTTGGTTATTTGAGTGATTGAATTACATGATTTGATCCTTGAGCTCAAAAATCACCTACAACATCAAAAGCAGAATCAACATCAGTCTTACCATTGGATTTAGAGTCCCTTCAGTCAGAATCAGATTCAAAATCAAAATACATTCATGGTTGTTATAATGTTGGCTATACATGCCTAGCATATCAGTACAAGTACATTTCTGATCCTTCTATGATTTTTTAGGATGATTACTTCAGCATCAACACAAGTTATCCTAATATCTTCTACGAGGATTGTTTTGCTTACCGCCATGCCATTACCATCAACCAACATAGCCATATTATTGGCATTCCATCTCCCATAAGTGTCGATTGGGACCAA
Source organism: Torreya grandis (assembly GCA_037957365.1). Lineage (NCBI taxonomy): Eukaryota > Viridiplantae > Streptophyta > Pinopsida > Cupressales > Taxaceae > Torreya > Torreya grandis. The sequence goes on along the minus strand of JARHVA010000264.1, from coordinate 2,696,058 downwards.
CAAAATCACACCTTATTAAACAGCATCCATGGCGACATAGCAGTTGAAAAAGACCAAGGAGGCTAAGACCAATATCATACAGAAGAAGAACACTCTCCTAGTAAAACCTTTTTGGAGGTGCTAAGAGGCAATCTAATTTCAAAATCAACATCTTTTAGTGAAACCTTTCTAAAGGGTTAGAAGATAATTAAAGTCAAAATTCAACATTCCTTAGTGAAACCTTCTCAAAGGTGTTATGGGACAATCAAGATAATTTCATTGGTAGAAACCTCTTTAAGGTGCCAATAGCAGAGCACACAAGTTCCTTACTATTTGATGAAGACATTATCAAAGAAAAAATGAAATTAGTTTGAATCTATAGCCTAATCAGATGGAAGATACTCTCAGGCCTAAACAATAGAATAATCCAGTGGTCTTATCAAGAGAATATTTATAAAAAATCAGCCCCGCTACATCCAAAGACATGTCAAATCTAGAATCAGCAGCATTGTGTGTGCTTGAAAATCTTGATCTTCATTTGTTTCCCAACCACTACACATTCCATTATCATCCACCATTACATCACCAAATCAAACCTATCATCCAGCATTTATCCCTATTTACCATCCAAGGACACACTTTCCTTTATAGAGGCTACAAAGATACCTTATCTTGACACTTGAAGGAATCAAAATCAATGTCCAATGAAGATCATGACAACATTCTTAGCATCCAAATCTATAGCAAGTTCTTGATAGAGCATTTATTCAAATGAAGTGTGGGGTAGCAATTAACATGATTGATTATTCTATTTGTATTATTTGTTGATTAGGAAGTGTATCTCCACTTGAATAATAGAATCATATGCCATTTTACCATACCCAGGCCAAACACATAAAAAACCAATAATCATCAGCCAAAAACATGTACTATACCATTTCATTTACCATTATCGCATACCCATCCAGTCACCTTACCACTTGGGGCCAACCCTCTCAACATTCTTCTTGACCATTCTACCAACTTATCACTATCCTATTATTTATTTGACATACCATTCCATTCTACCAAACATGTTTTGATCCCTCCCTACCTAGACTGTTTGACCTTGGTTCATCTATTAGTTACACATGTTCAGAACAGAGAATCATATCAATTTTAATAGTTGTTTCAATACATTCAAATAAAGGTAGTATTTTGGAGTAGTATGCCAAAAGTTTTGGTAGTTGTATCCATCAATTCTTATTCCACTCTTATCATATTTGTTTATGTGAGCCTGATTTTATTTGCCTACAGGGACAAATCAATGTTCAACGAACTTGATACTAGTTATAACCGCCTATGGGAAAATTAGTATCATTTATCTGATTATTTGTATCCTAGTTATAACCACCTATGGGAAAACTAGGGGAAACATTTGGTTCTTGTGCCTTGACATACCAACTAGCCATTCATATGTCATATTGTGTCTTTATACCAATTGTGCATGTTTTGTTTGAATTGGTCGCTACACTAGTCAAATTCTTCTACTGTGAGGTGGAACTACTTGTGACCTAAGGCCATTTCAAGAATATGTGGGTCATGTTTGATTCACATTGTGGTCATATTAGTCCCCCTTTCCATCTCACTCTCTTTATTTTGTGAGCTTGGACTTTTTAGTGTCTCATAATTCCTTATCGGGTTAAGATGTTCAAAATTCTAAAAACATTCGTAAAAATTTAAAATCCAAAAACACTTGTCCTATCTAAGTGTAGTCAGTTATCCTTGATCCACCCTACTAGGGAAAGTCCATTGTAGGATGATTTATATTGTTTTTATTTTCAGGATTTCTGTTTGTTTTCCTATTTATTTGTTTGTTCGCTTTCTTGTTTGTTTGCTTTCAGCACCGTTACCTCAACCCAGTTTCTATGTGTTCATTGGGTGATTCCTTACACATTATTCTTGAGTCCATATATATTAAAATGTTAACATTAGAATCATGGTTTTTATCATTGGTGTGTTATTTTCAAATTTTTATTGGATTAGGAGTTAGTCCTTATGCACATTTTGACCAAGTTCTCATGGTGTTTTATATCATGAGGCATATCGACACATGCTATAGCAAAAATTAGCTTAGAAGGTCATACAAAGCAATGGAGCTAAAAAAATTTCTCCTTGGTGCCTTGGCAAATCCTTCTACCCATCTTGATCAAATCAACCCATTGACCATTCTAGTTGTATCAATGCTAATAATGATGAGCATCTCCTAGTTGGTAGGTACAACTAAATCTTTTCTATTGATCAATATTATTCTTCCATCCATCTCTTTCATCACTTTGCATCCTCATATACTTGGTTGTTTGTGGCTTCTTTAGTCATTATACCATCACATCTATGTTTGTGCCCACTCATATTTAATCTATACAACAAGTTTTATCCTTGAGTTATGCTTGTTAATCCACCCTAACTGGGGCATCATCAAATCAAACGTCATCTTTATCCAATCCAGGTCATCTTATTGATTATAACTGGCTATGGGCAAATCATTATTTTAACTTTTACTCCTAATTGTAACCACCTTTGGTCTAATCAATACTTTTTTAAATCAATTCATACAAGCATTTTCTCATTTAGATTAATCTAAATCATGGATTAGTTCCACCTTTATTCTTGTTTCTTTTTTAGGGACCGTCCATACACATATGTGACAACCACTCCCTCAAGGGGGGATCATCAAAGGCTTTACAAACATTGTCAGGAGCTTTTTCTTCAACCTTCATCTTCTTTTTGGCATACAGACCTTTTTTCATTCTTTGAGAAGATCTTGTTGTACCTACAGTTTTACAACATCTTCCCAAATAGGGGAAAACTATAGACACCTAGAATTGGCCACCAATGGCTTCATATCTGACTTTGGACCAATTCCTACCAACCATTGACCATCTACACTAAGAATTTCTAAATGTCTCAAATTTGGCTTCATAACCATGCAATAAATAAATTTGGCCTATTAATCAATTAAATTAAACAAATGCACCATCAATTAATTCAAAATCATTTAAAATTTTTCAAAATCCTAAAAAGGATTAATTACCATGTTAAATCCAATCCAATCCTAATCAAGCCTAATTGAATTCATCCATGAGCAATTAAATCATTTATCAAAAAGGAAAATCCAATTATCAAGAGCATCTTAAAAGCTAATCCTTACCTTTTATGAGTTGTCACTTTTGGAAAATATCTAAAAATATCATTTTGGAGACCCATGTTTATTTATTGAAAATCATAAGTGATTGACAACTCGTAACTCTACTAGATTTACTTTTCAGCCAACCAAGGTAAGGATTTAACCCATTCTAAGTTGATTTCAAAATCTATAAATACAAACCTATAGCTCTTTATTTAGAGAGCTTGAAACGTAGTAGAGTTATAATGTTGGAGTTGATCCATAAAGCAAATGCGTAGTGTTATAATGCCAAGCCAAGCCAAGCATGGTGCTAAGAGGAGATGGAGATAGTTAAGCCCCATTGATGAATACCTTTTGAGCACAATCTGAGCAAGCCAATGAGTAAATAATTTGGATATCTCAAGGAAGGTAAAGATTATTGTTCTTTGCATTTTACTTGGGTTTTCAATTGTTGTTTGCTCATTAAGCTCCCCCCAAGATCTATGTCCTGAGATGTTAATATGTTAGTGTGTTGATTTCATGGTTTTTTGGACTCACACTTGATCTAACCTCGTCTCTTTGTTAAATTCCTTGATCACATAGTTTAGAGTATTGATTGTATTCTACCTCATTTTAGTTTTCAATAGTTTAATACATTTAATTAGATTCATCCAATTAAAACAAATTAAATAATATGCAATAAGTAGATGGATTTGATACTTGATAATAATAACTCTTCACTTGCTTTAGAGGGATATTGACTTGGCTTATGGTTACTCCTTATAAATGATTTAGATTTTTTACAAAATAGAGTATATTTGCTCAATGTACATAAGTGTATATGATTTTACTAAGTGAATAATAGGTAGTGATAATGAGTGACTCTTGACACTTATTTTTAGGTTAATATTTTAACAATTTCCTTTATCCAACCTTATGAAACTTGTGGGAAGACCCAAAATATTGATTTTAAATTTGGAGACTAGTTGTTATTCAGCACGAGACATGATCAAGCTAAGTGGATAGTGGCACACTACACCCCTATTTTCTTAGAGTAGACCTATCTAGGAGGGTTGAGAACATGTGCCTTTTGAGGGAGAAGTCTCAAAATGAGTTTAGACAACTTGAGCATTTAACATTAAAAGTTATATAATGATAATGAAAAATAAAGGGTTGGGCCCACATATATACAAATGACTTAGAGAAATGATGAATAAGAGTCATATATTTGTGAAAAAGTCATGTGGTTTGGAATGTGTCAAAAATTAGCATTGTCAAGTATCTATGACCAAATTTACGTGTGTATGACAAATCAATTTGTAACAAGATAATAATTTTTTTTAAAGTAATCATGTTTTAAATGCTAACATTTAAAGTATGTATCATCATGTTATTTGTATTATTTCCTAAGTTAAAAACCCCACCTATGGAAAATCTTTTTTGGAAAGTAATCAGAGCATCCATTTACTCCACTTTCAATCACAATTTTATGTAATCATCCCCATTCATGTTATGACCATCCAATGTGTACTTTCCATTGTATAAGGTCACTTGAGGACAAGTGATGTGATAGTTAGGGGGAGGAATAACCCATTAGGAATGTTGTGGGCATATGCGCATAAAGTAGGGGATATTTTAATGATGGAAAATAAACATCATCAAACATCATATTGGCAAACATAAACATTGATCATCATTTGAATTGTAACCTTCTCATTTTGACATAAGCCTGCATCTTGAAAGTATCCTCATTTTACTAAAGGTAAACAAAGATGAACAAATATGGGTAGATATGTGCTATAAAAGGAACCAATATATCACATGGTATTATGAGGATAAAAATTGTAACAATAATATTTAGATGACTAAGCTATTTTAAGAAGCTAGTAAGTGTAGTCATATAAAATGTCTAAATTGGTAGTTTGAGTGTGGCTTGAGACACCCCATCTATAGGTCCTTTTTGCATGTTCTTTTGACCCTTATAAACACCTTTTTACTCATTACTAGTCATCCAAAACCTTCTGAATAGTCATTCCACCTTAGCTAGATAGTATTCCTCATGCCAATCTTGTTCCCCCATTTCCCAAGCTGTAGGATAGGATCACCCCATTTGGACTATAATGTCAGACACCAAAGCATCTACTTTTTAATGATCCTATCCTTTATTACTTTAAGCCCTAACAATCATTTTCATCAGGTCCTTATCCTTAATTAGGTTGGCCTAGCATGAATACATCTGACCCTCGACCAATTATTCCCTATAAAATCCACTCAAACCTCATTTACAAAAGAGGTGACAAAACTTACAAAGCAATCAAGAATAAAAATAAAGCACTAAGGCAAACTTTCCTATTTTTCTCACAGAGTCACCTAACACAGCAACAAACCTAATCAAATCCTCATACCAAGCCCTAGCCACCTCAAACATAATCAATTTGGCATTTGCATATGCATCACACTATTGCACAAATCACATTAAGTGGAAGAACTACATATGGCTTGATCCCTCTTCGGAGTATTGGTATGTAGGTAGTGTGCCCACCCAAGGGGTGTGGATTGCACATTTAGTACATCTTTCACACTAACCCCCCCTTTCTCAAGTCATTCAACTATCATTTTATCAAGCATGATGGAGGGTTAGGGTTTTAAGAGAAAATAATCTCCACAATGAGTTTTATTGATAACCAACACTCAATTTTTCATAGGCACAGTGCAACTACATAAAAAGTTTCAGGTCTTTGTGAGCAGTTTGAACAACAACAAAAATAGACAACACTAGACACTAAAGCATCCACTTTTTTACGCTCATATTATTTCACCCAACAAAATCCAAATTTAGGTTTACAACACATTCTCAATATTTTATAGCCATTTTCAACCTCTGTATCAGCTGTCTCAATACGTTTTCTAGCTAAGTTATATTTCTTCTTATTTATTACTATTTTCTTAAAGGTGAAAAAGATAAACAGTTACACAAAATAAGATTGTATTTATTGATATATTATGTACTAAATTTTTAATCCATACCTTTAAATAAAATAGGAATAAAAATTCATTATTCCAAAACAAGTTAAATCATTTGGTGAACCTGACTTACTTCGAACAAATCTCAAACCCTAGATACCCCTAGGGTTTTCCTTCACATTTTTGTGCAAAAATTCAATTTCAAAATTCTAATTTTTGTAAAATTTTTTGTACATTTGTTTTATTAAAATTTATTTTAGAAATTTAAATTATTGCAATAATTTAAAAAATTGTAAAACTTCAACCCAAAACCCTAGATTTCCAAACTAGGTCCTCAAACCCCAAGCCTTCCTCCATTACAATTTTTAGATAAAATTTTTGGAATTTTTCAAATTGTTTGTAGTGCCAAAAATATTTTCAAAATCCCTATGTTAGTAGTCATTCTTGAATTTATTTGCTTAATAATAATTTTACATACTCTCTTTGGTGAAAGTAATAAAATGGCCACTAAGGCACTTCTTCCCTCTCATCCTATAGATAAATTTATAACTATTTCTCGTGATTATGACAATGAATGGACAAATTTGCAAAATTGCACATTAGCCAAAATGAGGAAAATGATTTCATTTATAATGAAGATAATTAATATAATTGTAATGAGGAATATGATGATGCATATGAAAGTGATAGTGAAAAAAAAGTAGATGCATCTTTTTCTCTCAAACCTATCTCTTTTCTTCCCTCTTCCAAAAAAAATAATTTTGATAAAAGGGAAAGTCACTTTTCACCTCATTATCCTATCCAAAATATATCAAATGTACAAATTAGTCATGAAATTCCAAGTAAACCTCTTATTGGTGATAATTTTCTTGCATTTGAACCTAGTTTTTCCCTCTCTTTTACCACTTTTGTGTTTAAATTACAACAATACAAATGAAATAGAATCAAATTTCCAATGCATAGTTCAAATGATCAATCTCATGTTCTTAACTATACTTTGTCATCTCAAAAAATGACAAAAGAATGTCTAAATGATAACTCTTTAACTCTTACTTCTCATATTGCAAATGAAAATAATGCATGCACTACATTAAAGGATAACATAGATGCACATAGTATTCTAATTTCACATGACAATTTATTGCTTATTAGAAAAGAATTAACATCTTCTCTTACCCCTCTCCCTAGTGATAATGAGTATGATAGTGAACATGCAAATGAATATGACAATGAGAGTGAATATGAAAGTGATACTTCTACTTCTCCTCTTTCAATTGAATAAAATTCTAATTATGATAATACATGGAATAATGATGACTATTATACATATAGTGAAGAAGAAAATGCATCTCATACTTCTAAATATTCTCTCACTCCTTCTCTCAAACATAATGCATTACCAAATATTGCTTCTACTTCTATGCATGATTCTATTTCAAATGATGCACATGTCAATGATAACATCACATCTTTTATTCAATTAGAATGTGATTCACTAAATACTAAAGATACCAATGAATCTCCCAAGCCACCCTTAATACAATAACACTTGTTTCTCACTCTCCACCTAAAGAGAATGGTAGCCCACATCCCTCTACTAAGGTCCAAGTTACCATTCCTTGAAAGGTTAAAGTGAGCACACCCCCTCTTTATGATCTAATTGCTAAATGTAACATTCCCATGGCTAAAATAAATGATCAATTTCAATGTTTAAATGAACCACTTCAAGATACTAATATACCATCCCAAGAAATTATTTATTTGATGCATGAAGTTGTTGAATTACAACACCAAGTATATCTCCTTACTTTGGAAAACAAGGCTTATAAGTCTTGGATGGATGCCCATGACTTACATGGTAACCCTATTCCGAAGACATTTGTCAAAGCTTCATTGCCTAAGCACTTTTAGATACCATCATTGCCTCAATTTTATGGAACTAGAAATCCATTCAGACGCATTAAAGCCTATTAGAAGGCTTTACCATCTCATAAAAGTCCTTTGATTCTACTTAAGTTGTTCCAATATATATTAGTGGGTAATGCAAAGAATTGGTTCTTTCATCTACTCCCTCTTGGTTCCTTGCATACATATGATGACTTAGAGGAGGCATTTCTCAGATATTACATAGAAAACATAGTCCTTCATGTTACATATGAGACACTTGCCACATTGCATCATAATCCTTTAGAGCCAATTAGTGATTATATCTTATGATTTAAGACTTGCATGTTACGTTTGATCTATAAACCAACAGATTGAGAGGTTCAACATATCTTTATTAAGGGGCTTCACCAACCCCTCCTAGAGCATATATTATATCAAAAAAAGTCCTCTATTAGGCACTTATGTTATATATTTTTAGCCTTGGAGAAGAAATTAGGATTGATTGAGTTAGATTTAGTTGATCAGCTTACTCTAGATTTCACAGCATTATCTCTATCTATATCTCCTAGCACATAACATCCACCATGTCCCAAACAAGATAGGATACCATAGCCATAAAAGCAACTAGTTAAAAAGAGAGAGCTAGTTTCCAGAGCACCACCTATGGTATGCACTATATAGAATAACAGTAGGACACCACTACAGTTTGATTCAGAGTAGAATAGCCCATATGTCATATTACCATCACTACTAGATAAGAAGTTAATTAAATTGCCTTATACTCATCATTGAGATCCACATCTCTTACATAGACAGCCACGTCACCTCTTTTGTAACTATCATCATATTTGTGGACATAGAGATAATGATTGTTATGGACTCAAGGATTGTATTAATAGATGTATTATTAACAACATCATAACATTCACACTAGGGGAATCGAGATCTCCTCCATCATGTATCCATAGACCTCATTCCTCCATGACTGAGCCATTCGAAGACATTCCTTCACAGGAATCATCGATTATTCATCATAAGAGTAATGTGGTTTTTAGGACAGAACCTCTAGGAGATCTCCTATCCCACCTACTCTAAGGGTTTGGAGACTAGTATAACAAGAGTAGCCTACATATAGTAGTGTAGATTATGGAGTACATAGTGCAGTTCCATATACATATCTATCATAGTCACAGGCACGACATCAGAGTTTACAAGGTCCTATCTCACATAACAACCCGCTATGGTTAAGATTAGATGAACCCACATCACAGAGTACTGCTCCAAATAAATATTCACTACAACCAAGTTTTTAGGGACCTATTTCACATAGCAACCTACTAAAATTGAGATTAGATGAGCTCCCATCATAGGTTATAGTTCCATCTTGATCTATTGCTCGATCATATACATCACAACAGAGGCCACACGGTGTTATTTCACATAGAAATCCACTACGATTGCAGATAGATGAGCCTCCTTCACAACACATAATTTCAGTTGTGTATCCATTGAGGTTGCATCTTACAGAGTCTCCATGAACAACTACAATTAGTACACTTCAAGTAGCATCAGATATAAGGCATGTTCCTATACAACATGAGTAGTATGGTGACTTGTTCAATTAGTCATCAAGGTTCAGATAGTGATACAGTAGCCATGGTGCTGATATGCATAGAGTGATATCTTATATCCCCTTCTACTAACATCAACGATAGTTTTAGGACTCTAGATAGTTTTTAGCTACAATATTCACACCCAGGGCAGTATCATTGAGTTTTCATGCCTCTACACATAGAGCACAATTTTCAAAAAGATTCTTCTACTATTAAATGGGTCCCTAAGAGCCATGCAATTGCATCCACTTCTAAGAGTTATAGGATGACCCCATAGTCAATTTATATTATAGATATTTTAGAGCACTTCCAACATACATAGATATCAAAGTCATAATCTCAACCCTTCCATTGTGCTTCACAATCATGTACGATCCCTCTCCTTGATACATGACACCATGATAGGGAGTCTCTTATGAGACTCATCAATTAGTATCATTTCTTCTCAGTCTTTCTTATACATAATTTCTCAACTTACTTGTACGTAGTTTCTTTCTACTTGTACATAATTTCTCAGCTTACTTGTATATAATTTCTTTTCATTTTCTTTTACATAGTTTCCTTATGATTACTTATACATAGCTTATTTCAAAATACCAAAAATAATATAACATGTCAAAATAAAAAAGCATTCAAATCACTCAAAACACATAAAAAAAACTTTTCAATTATATGCATTATCCATGTTTTACATTTCTACTACCACACTAGACTTACATTTTGTTATTATATGATATTGTTTATCGATTTATCTACATTACCATGCTTCACTTGATCTTCTTTGAGTGTGTGCAATGACACCCAGATCCTTGATTACTTTACTCTACCCATTGAGGGCACATCCTACTTATACATTTGAGACATACATCGACATATCTACCCATTGAGGGCATCTTCTACATGACTACACCATCCAGGTTATGTCATTCCTACAACACACACTCTAGTTATCATGTTGATATACATTACTTACTAGCTTACACAAATTATTCTATCGACACTCACTAGCATATAACACTTATGTATTTCTTAGCATCTACCTAGTCTTGTATTACATGTTTTGCATACTTTCACTTCTTGTCTTGATCAGTTAGATGCGATAGTATTTTTAGAATTTACATACCTTCCCTTTTTTCTTTGAGTAGATAAATGTGATTGCATTTCTCAGTTCTTATTTTGTTACTTATGTGTACCTTAGGACATTTGCTAATGTCCTTTACTTATACTCTTGTATGTGCTTCTAGCCTTCATGTTATTTGCAATTATATATGTATGTGGGCATTTGAACATGCCTTGCATGCTTGCTTTCATAATGTGAGTGACATATGCCCATGTCCCTTGTTTGTTTGGCCTCTTTTGTATGCTTTTTTCCTTGCGTGCTTGTTTACTTCTTATTTGTTTGCAATGCCATGATCCACATCATGCATTATCTTTCCTTCTTAGATGCCATGATGGACATCATGCTCCATCCCTCCTTGACAACTAACTAGATTTCTAGATTCAGTTCAGTATACTACACATGCTCTTACATTGTTACATCTATCTAGGCATGCCCTGCTGATCTAACAATCTCCAATACAAACTATGCTATATCTTGAGACATGTTTTGGATTGTCATTGCTATATCATGTATTTCATAGTATAACACACTTGCAGGGATCTTTCTTCTGAGGATAGTAATTATAGAGTCTTCATTCCTACTCTCAAAAGAGGAGGCAATAAATAGGCATTTTATCACAGAGATCAGAGCCCTCTACCAATCAAAAATTAGTTTTTAAAAATACTTAGAATAATAATCAGAATTTAAAACACACAAAATACACCAAAAATTAGTGACTAACATAGAACAATCATCAAAAATAGTAAAGGACAAGAGAACCCCATTTGGACTATAGCGCTAGATACCAAAGTGTCCACTTTTTGGTGTTCCTATCCAAATAATCAAAAACCCAGAATTTTTAGAAACAGATAGAAAGGTAATGTCAATTATAATTTTATCAGCTATAGTCCAGTTTAGATTGGCTAGTTTTAGGATAGTTCTACTTAGATTATTCAGATATAGGGGGCATCATGCACAGCATGATGGCTCTAACTTCCAGTTTCAAATTGGGAAGTTGGTACAACTTCTAGATCAAAATCCATGTTATAGACACCAGTGATTGGGGGCAATGTATGTGGCACATTTACCTTCTTTTCTTTCTAGTTCATTTTATTACCCAAATATTCTCAGTAGTTGCATGCCTTATTCCACCAATAGGTGGTTGGCATCCTTTCAGAGTGGCTTTCATATAAGCCTAATTCTCAATTTTGGAGTGGATTTCATACAAGCCTAATCTCCATCTTTCAGAGTGGTTAAGATTGGCCTAGTTCTTAGTACACATTCAGCTATCCATGCCACGTTATTAGATTACAAAGCATTCATGGGATTTATGAGCCATCTCATATGACACACATTCATACTAGTATCAGTTCATAGTTCACACTTAGTGGGCAATGATGGAGCCAAAGGACTAGCTAGCCTTTGTATTCTTGAGCCACCTACTCAGAGGGATTCGACACATAGTCCAAACATTGATTAACATATGCATGATCACATAGCTTCACTACATAGTGGGTGATAATGGAACTAAAGAACCAACCTTTGTATTCTTGAGCCACCCTCAGGGAATTGAGCACTCAGCTCTGCTCATGATATTACTCTTGGTATAGCACATACCCAACATCACTAAACATCATAATAGGTTTTGTATTGGTTTGTGTACTCGGTGAGGCGTATTGATTCCTTTTTCTTTTACCCAACCTTTGTACATTCTTATTTTAGACATAACATGTCTAGTAAGAACTAATCTACTCATTTTCTCTTACATATTATCGCTTCATGTTGTGTTTTCTCTACACACACTCAACATCACACATCTTCGTGGGCTTCACCCTTATAGGTAAGTTTAGCTATACTATCTATTTTTCCTTTATCCTAGTATTTCAATTTGTTGCATCACTAAAATAAAGGGGGGGCAAATGTAGTCATATAAAATGTCCAAATTAGTAGTTTGAGTGTGGCTTATGACACCCTATCCATAGGTCCTTTTTGCATGCTCTTATGACCCTTCTAAACACCTTCTTGCTCATTACCAGTCATCTGGAACCTTTTGAACGGTCATTCCACCTTAGCTAGATAGTATTCCCTGTGCCAATCATGTTCCCCTAGATCTTGAGCCTATAGGATAAGAGCACCCCATTTGGACTATAGCACCATACACCAAAGCATCCACTTTTTGGCAGTCTTGTCCATTTTCACTTTGAGCCCCAATGGTCATTTTCATCTGGTCCTTATCCTTAATTAGGTTGGAATAACATGAATACATCTGACCCATGACCAATTGTTCCCTATAAAATCTCACTCAAAGCTCATTTACAAAGGAGGTGACCAAACTTATAAAGCAAGCAAGAATACAAACAAAGCACTAAGGCAAACTTCCTTATTCTTTGCACACAATCACCCAACATAGCTGCAAACCTACTCAAATCCTCATACCAAGCCCTAGCCACCTCAAACACTATCAATTTGGCATTTGTATCCACATCACACTATTGCACAAAACACACTAGGTGGGAGAACTACATATGGCTTGATCCTTCTTCAAAGTATTGGTATGTAGACAACGTGCCCACACAAGGGGTGTGGATTGCATGTTTAGTACATATTTCACACTAACCCTCCCTCTTTTTCAAGTGACTCAAATATCATTTTATCAAGCATGATGGAGGGTTAGGGTTTTAAGACAAAATCATCTCCATGATGAGTTTCATCAACAACCAGTACTCAATTTTTCACATGCATGCTCACACATGCACAATGCAACTATCCCAAAAAGTTTTAGGTCTCTGTGATCAGTTTGGACAAAAGTGATAGAAATGAATAACAAACTCAGACACCAAAGCATCCAATTTTTTATACTCCTATATTTTCACCCAATGAAAGCTAGATTCAGGTTTACAACACCTTCCTAGTCTTACACAGTCATTTTCAACCTTTGTATATACCGTCTCAGTCTGTTTTCTAGCTAAGTTATGTTTCTTCTTATTTATTATTATTTTTAGAAAGGTGAAAAAGATAAATAGTTGCAAAAATGAAGACTGTATTTATTATTATATTCTATATTTAATTATTAATCTATACCCTTAACTAAAATAGGAATAAAACTCCATTATTTCCAAATAAGTTAAATAAGTCGGGTTTGATGAGCAAGTAACAAAAGAATTTATAAAAACTCTTGTTAATGGTGTAACCACAATTAATGGGTTACATGTTTCCATTTTAGAGCAACTAATAGTATATGTAATAATCCTTCCCATGACAAGAGAGAAATGGAAACAAAGGGTAAATGTATGTAGAAACCCCGATTTCCCTTGATCTCTGAAACTGAATATTTTTGAATTGTTTTTGTGTATTCTGATTTTTTTGTATGAATAAAGATGCAATTTTGCAAGAATTCAAATAACTAAATAAATAGCAGTATAAACTTATAACTGGCTGATCTAATATCTTATTGTTCGTTTCAAATGATTACAATAATGAATCTCTGTCATGCAACAAAATAATATAAATATTATCTCAAAAAAACTGGTCTTTCTTGTAAATCTAGAAATAACTCTAAATCTGGTATGGCACAGGTTTTTGTGTGAAAACACAATCGCCGACGTCGGTTATTATGCCGTTGTCGGTCGATATCCTGCCGACGTCGGTCACTTTCGATTGGCTACTCTGCCGACGTTGGTATGAAGCCGGCCGATGTCAGTCTCTGAGATGCCGATGTCGGTCTCTGATCTTCTTGTGGCGCTGTCTAACCTGCTGCAGAATAGTATAGATTTGCACGGATCTGTACGGATCCCGTACGGAAGCAAATAGAATATAGTGCGACTTGTATGCTGGACCCTGATCTGTAAATCTCTGTGACAACTTTTGTATGAAGCTATCCCTCGAACTGGCAATAGATCAACTGATATCTCATAACCTCTGAATCGCACACACTAAAGAGTGGATGTTCTCCAATGCAAATGGAATCCTGGAACCCTTGGCTCAGTCTTCACAAAAAATACTTAGCAAAATTCTTTAATATCAAATAATCAATAATCATAATAATAATCGCCTCTCTCCAATAAGAAACCCTTATATCCTCAAAAAGGTGTGCCTGCCCTAATTAGGGTTTCATAGTTAAGAATTAGGGTTTCATAATTAAAATATGCTAAATAATTAATATTTAATTAAATCAATCAAATATTAATATCTCCCTCAATATATGTCTGATTCTCAAACCGTCTGACGCTGGTGAACCAGGGAGTGATTCTGCACATGATCATACCCAAATAGGTGTGTTCCGCTGAGTGCCAAAAATCCCTAAATAAGTTAAATAAGTAGGGTTTAATGAGCAAGGAACAAAAGAATTTATAAAAACTCTTGTTAATGGTGTAACCACAATTAATGGGTTACACGTTTCCATTTTAGAACAACTAATAGTATATTTAATAATCCTTCCCATGACAAGAGAGAAATGGAAACAAAGGGTAAATGTATGTAGAAACCCCGGTTTCCCTTGATCTCTAAAACTAAATATTTTTGAATTGTTTTTGAGTATTCTGATTTTTTTGATGTTTTTATATGAATAAAGATGCGATTTTGCAAGAATTCAAATAACTAAATAAATAGCAGTATAAACTTATAACTGGTTGATCTAATATCTTATTGTTCGTTTCAAATGATTACAATAATGAATCTCTGTCATGCAACAAAATAATATAAATATTGTCTCAAAAAAACCTTCCTAGTCTTGCACAGTCATTTTCAACCTTTGTATCTACCGTCTCAGTCTGTTTTCTAGCTAAGTTATGTTTCTTCTTATTTATTATTATTTTTACAAAGGTGAAAAAGATAAATAGTTGCAAAAATGAAGACTGTATTTATTATTATATTCTATATTTAATTATTAATCTATACCCTTAACTAAAATAGGAATAAAACTCCATTATTTCCAAATAAGTTAAATAAGTAGGGTTTGATGAGCAAGTAACAAAAGAATTTATAAAAACTCTTGTTAATGGTGTAACCACAATTAATGGGTTACATGTTTCCATTTTAGAACAACTAATAGTATATGTAATAATCCTTCCCATGACAAGAGAGAAATGGAAACAAAGGGTAAATGTATGTAGGAACCCCGGTTTCCCTTGATCTCTGAAACTGAATATTTTTGAATTGTTTTTGTGTATTCTGATTTTTTTGATGTTTTGTATGAATAAAGATGTGATTTTGCAAAAATTCAAATAACTAAATAAATAGCAGTATAAACTTATAACTGGCTGATCTAATATCTTATTATTTGTTTCAAATGATTACAATAATGAATCTCTGTCATGCAACAAATTAATATAAATATTGTCTCAAAAAAACTTGGTCTTTCTTGCAAATCTAGAAATAACTCTAAATTTGGTATGGCGCGGGTTTCTGTGTGAAAACACAATCACCGATGTCGATTATTATGCCACTGTCAATCGATATCCTGTCGATGTTGGTCACTTTCGGTCAGCTACTCTATCGATGTCGGTATGAAGTCGACCGATGTCGGTCTTCAAGATGCCGATGTTGGTCTCTGATCTTCCTGTGGCATTGTCCAGCCTACTGTGGAATGGTACGGATTTGCACGAATCTGTACGGATCTCGTATGGAAGCAAATAGAATATAGTGCAGCCTGTATGCTGGACCCTGATCTGTAAATCTTTGTGACAACTTTTGTATGAAGCTATCCCTCGAACTGGCAATAGATCGGCTGATATCTCACAACCTCTAAATCGCACACACTGAAGAGTGGACGTTCTCCAATGCAAATGGAATCCTGGAACCCTTGGCTCAGTCTTCTCAGAAAATACTTAGTAAAATTCTTCAATATCAAATAATCAATAATCATAATAATAATCGCCTCTCTCCAATAAGAAACCCTTATATACTCAAAAAGGTGTGCCTGCCCTAATTAGGGTTTCATAGTTAAGAATTAGGGTTTTATAATTAAAATATGATAAATAATTAATATTTAATTAAATCAATCAAATATTAATATCTCCCTCAATATATATCTGATTCTCAAACCGTCTGAAGCTAGTGAACCAGGGAGTGATTCCGCACATGATCATACCCAAACAGGTGTGCTCTGCTGAGTGCCAAAAATCCCTAAATAATAGGAGCTCAGGCAAACATGTCTGAAAGAGCCCGAACGAAATCCAACTAGAAAATTTTTGCTAATCGAAGCCAAGCTAAGCTCTATCATGACCATCTATCCATCCTATCAACCTACGAGGGTCTCATAATAGGCTAATCACCAACTCTAAAGATGTCAACTGAAAAGGAGACATTACAATCTGCCCCTCCTGAAATTGCTTGTCCCTAAGCAATCTCAGAACAACAAACCAATCAATCCACCTCGATCCCAAATGCACTCATGATCTATACTGTTGTCAAGCATCGCAAGCTCCTGCAATATCCTCTAAAATATAACCAAGAGGAGTCCATAATCAAAATGGTGAATGCAACTCAACCAAACTCCAAGATCATAACTCTCATGTACACATTCCACCATGCAATGCAGAAGGCACACTCCAACTCTGCAATAACTCCCAAATGGAACTATGCCAAGTGCAGAGAATCCACACATTATACCTCTACTATAATCAACATATCTCTACAGATTACTAACCACAGTCTCATCACCCAAACTCCTATACATCGCTAATAATGAAGAGACATCACATGCTAGATAGCAAAATCTGCTTGCCATCAACTCCTACTCTAAGTCATGCACTGACAAATTGTCAATCCCAGCACCTATCACCATATCAGGCTGACTATCATGGTCAACTGTAACACCTAACTCAACTGAATCTAACTTCAGTGGAAATGAACTAGGTAAGCTAATACTAGCATCAAGGATAGATATATGCTCATCCCCACTGTCTCCAATGATCTCGACTATGGATGTCCTTAGGTCACCAGATACCACACCATGTGACTGTACGTACTCTGGTAAAGACTGAAGTCACTCTAACTCCATGGTTACCTCAGCCAAATGAAACTGTGACTCCTCATAAGCCAACTGTGTACTCTCAAGAATCTTAGAAGTCACCTCGAGCTGCTGAGTAAGCTCACTCACCTTATCTTCCTTGGCCAATAATGCATCAGACACTGTGTTGCCCCACTCCATAAGATAATCTCTGTCGGCTACCAACTGCATATAATCCTGTCTCAGAATCTGGACAGCCTCCCATAAAGAGTGGATCTCTATCAAGGAAAAATAATTACCTCCCCACTCATCGCTAGTAGGAAAACCCCATCCATAAGCTGCTAACAACTGACGAGCAGCATCAAAATGCTCACAAGCGATAGCAATGTCTCGCTCACTAACTCTTAGCTGACTAGACACATGATGGCACTGGCTAGATTGTCTCCTATAATCCTCCTCTGATGCACGGTCCAAAAGAGTAGACTCAAAATCACTGATCTCTAGAGTACTACCATCCATACTCTGTGAATCAACTCCAAAGCTCATATCAACATACAGAGTATCAAAAAATGTAGCATCACTTTCTAACTCCTCCGTATTGAAAGAAATTGCCAAGGAAACTAAGTCCTCAAAACTGTCCACTGCATTCTCCTGGGTGTCATCTGCAATAATCAGATCCTGGGACTCTTCTACAATCTCTAAATCTAGAGTGTGAATGCTAGACATACTCATATCATCATCAACATGTGACCTGTCTGTAATAGAACATTGAGTCCCTACCACATGCGCTAACTCCTGAACTGAACTCACCTCAAGACAAAGCTTGTCCACATGTCTCTCAGAATCTTGGAGAGCCAACTGAGTACACACCAAGGAATTTCGAGTATCCTCCAGCTCATGATAAAATCGGTCAACCTCCAATTCCTTCTTGTTTTGTGATGTGGACCCTTTAAAAACAGATATCATACACCATACTAATTTGTCTTCTATTATAGGATGTGAAATAAATTCATTCATCCTCCTTTGGTGTTCAACCAAATTGTTCAAACTTTGTTTAAGCATCTCCATATCCTTGTCCCACTATTTCTGAGTCCTTGAAGTAATCATGATTAACTAGCCGATTCGATCTACCCAAACTACCCAACAGGATGGCAGGACAAAGCTCTGATACCACTGTAGAAACCTCGATTTCCCTTGATCTCTGAAACTGAATATTTTTGAATTGTTTTTGTGTATTCTGATTTTTTTGATGTTTTTGTATGAATAGAGATGCAATTTTGCAAGAATTCAAATAACTAAATAAATAGCAGTATAAACTTATAATTGGTTGATCTAATATCTTATTGTTCATTTCAAATGATTACAATAATGAATCTCTATCATGCAACAAAATAATATAAATATTGTCTCAAAAAAACTTGGTCTTTCTTGCAAATTTGGAAATAACTCTAAATCTGGTATGACGCGGGTTTCTATGTGAAAACACAGTCGCCGACATCAGTTATTATGCCACCATCGGTCGATATCCTGCTGACGTCAGTCACTTTCGGTTGGCTACTCTACCGACGTCGGTATGAAGTCGGCCGATGTCGGTCTCTGATCTTCTTGCAGCACTGTCTAGCCTGCTGCAGAATGGTACAGATTTACACAGATTTGTACGGATCTCGTATGGAAGCAAATAGAATATAGTGTAGCCTGTATGCTGGACCCTGATCTATAAATCTTTGTGACAACTTTTGTATGAAGTTATCCCTCAAATTGGTAATAGATCGGCTGATATCTCACAACCTCTGAATTGCACACACTGAAGAGTGGACGTTCTCCAATGCAATTGAAATCCTGGAAGCCTTGGCTCAGTCTTCTCAAAAAATACCTAGCAAAATTCTTCAATATCAAATAATCAATAATCATAATAATAATCACCTCTCTCCAATAAGAAACCCTTATATCCTCAAAAAGGTGTGCCTGCCCTAATTAGGGTTTCATAATTAAAATATGCTAAATAATTAATATTTAATTAAATCAATCAAATATTAATATCTCCCTCAATATATGTCTGATCCTCAAACTGTCTGAAGCTGGTGAACCAGGGAGTGATTCTGCACATGATCATACCCAAACAAGTGTGCTCCGCTGAGTGCCAAAAATCCCTAAATAATAGGAGCTCAGGCAAACATGTCTGAAAGAGCCCGAATGAAAGCCAACTGGAAAATTTATGTTAATCAAAGCCAAGCCAAGCTCCATCATGACCCTCTATCCATCTTATCAGCCTACAAGGGTCTCATAATAGGCTAATCACCAACTCTAAAGATGTCAACTGAAAAGGGGACATTACAATGTAGTAGCAACAAGGAATGAATTATGTAGGGTCGATGAACAACTAGATTTTTTTGTCCAAGGATCACTTTGGTCATCACTACCTCTACTATTAGCTAAATTCACCATTGTCATCATGAATTAACTCACCTATTAATGTAGACATTTTATGTCATACACAATTCATTTCAAACTTCTCAACCATTTAAGATGCAATAAAAATGTTAATGTGCTTAATTTATTGCTTAATGTGTTGAGAAGAATGGCAACATAATATTAGAAGGGAAGACCAAAGGCCTTATCCAATCATTGCTTGATCCAACTTATCTTTCAAAAATGTATGATAAATACAAAACCTAACATGGCATGGGAAGACTTCCTAGCATTAAAACAATTTCCATCAGAGGAGCAAGAAGAGAACATAGTTACTAAGAAACTTGTTAGGAGAAAGCCAAGAAGGTTAATATTAGCTCCCTCATCCTCATAATCCCAATAAAAGGAAATGAATATAGGCCTTGAAAAGAAGTTAAAATATATGTTTTCATCTTTCAGGATAAGAAAAATGCATGGAGTTCTTACACCTAGTGTCACTATAAGACAATCCCAAAGGATTAGAAGTAGGTTAACAAGGCAAAAGATTTTTGTGACCTTTACAATTGTTCATGTTGAAAGTGGAAATTCATCTAATGAGATAGATGAAATTAGGGATGAGATCATCCAAACCAAAAGAATTAGAGAAGAGAAATATTCCACCTCATTTAGCTCAAGGTTTAGAGATTTTGGTGAAATGGAGCATTGGGAGACTGCACTTGAAAAAGTAGTAGAAGAAGAAGGGGAAAGAATGGAAGTAGAACATGAAATATAAAGAGAAAAAATCTATTGAAAAGGAAATAGCTAGGGAATAATATTCATAACCCCCTATCCCATTGAATAAGGAAGATAATTAGGAACTATTAGATGCCCTAAAAGAAATTACATCTCTTAGGACACTTATCGAGGCATTAGAGAACAAGAAAAGTAGGTTAGATGCACTAGTTAGGGAAGTAGAAGAAGAAACTAAAAATATTCAGGTGCATGTAGCAACACCACTACCTATAGAATAATATAAATATCTAAAAATTACTACAAATGTTGAATAACTTGCTACTTTTGATGTTGGCATGACAACCCCTAACTTGTTGGTTGAGAAAGCATTCCCATGAATTGGAATTCAGATCAATGAGTAAACAAAAATTGTAGCCATGGAGACCATCTACTTAGGGTTTGGGAGATATTTTAAGACTAATTCCACTCAAAGTGATGTACTCAATTAGGAATAATTATTTATGAAGATAAATGCCAATATTCAATCCTTACAAGCCCAACATTACAGTAATCATAATTAGATGATGGAAAAAAAGAAAAAATGAAGAAGAAACTGAAAGAGGGAAAAGAAAACCTGTAGAACAAGGACCGAAAAATTGTTAAGTTAAAGGGAAAGGTAGAGGAATTAAGCTAATTGGATATATAAATATAGATTATAGGGCACTTGTAAGGGTGTATCCTCTATACCTCAAGAAATAATGGTTGAAATTCTAGTTTATGTAACTCTATTATGATATGCCCAAAGTAGTAAGTGATCCTCACCCCTTTGATGTTTATGATAAAAGAACCAATAAAATACAAAACCAACTATGTGAAGTTTATCTACATGTCTATGCTATCATTTTTGACCTAGAATGTAACTCGAACATGTATGTAGGAGATGTATTAAAATATTATTCAAATGTTTTTCTTCATATTTTATTAATGAATAAAAAAGGGGTAGAGAGATTACAGGGTATCAAGAAAGAGAGAAGAATGCAAGGTTAATGATAAGAGGAGAAGCCATTAGACCTATAAATATATAACAAGAGTGGATAACATTGATGTCAAATATAGATGTGGCCATAAATGTTACAAGATGGAAAATACAGGCAAAGACTAACTTGGTTGGTTATAACCTTTCATCCTCCTTTCTCGTTTCCTATTATAAACTAGATAGAGAAAGAGAAAGTAGATGAAGCTATAAAGATTAGATGGAAGAAATTCGAAAAGAATAAAGGATTTTACTTAAATTAGAGAGAGGGATCATCTGAAACCCTTTGTTTTTTGAGAACTATGTACCCAACATATGATGTAATTTAAGTTGTTCGAGGACTAACAACTAGTTAAGTTGGCAGGTGTGACAAGCTCAAGAATTAACCTTGATGGACCTTCCAAACTTCCCCTATTGACCTCTTACAATTAGTATATTTAAATGTCTACGTTCCCTTTTGAATGCTTTTTTCCATATAACACTTAATGAGTATGTTTTTGATTAATTAAGGTGGAAAACCAGGGGCTAAACCCTATACAATTAAAAAATATAGGAAGGCTAGCAAATAAAAGATGCCAGCACCAAACCAACGGCACAACCAAGAAAAAAAGTTAGAAGCAAAGCAAAACAATAGAAAGACTAGAGTCTGAAAGGATGAAACTACATAACTATAGAATTAACAAGATCCTTAAGATTCTCATTGTCTGCATTGTCAGCATTCCCTAGATTACCCACCGCTCCCAACATAGTCATATTCAGCAGAATGTTATTTCGAAGGCCTTTGGCGAAGAGCTTTTCCAGCGTTTGAATGCAAACCTTCAAGGCCCCAATATTTGTTTTCCAATCATTCTCATTCTCTGAACCCTCACCAGCTTCTTCTACATGTATCTTCTCCTTATTATCAGCAGTTCCCCTATAATCAACACCCTGCTCTTCAGTGACCTCAAAAACCCGAGAACCCTATTTCCCACCAGTGTCCTCTAAAATTTATTGAATTTTTGGCTCTTCATACCCCAATTACCACCTTGAGATTTGAATAAGTAACAAGCCCTTGGTTCTGTTTGCACTGAATACAGATGTGAAAGCTCATTTTACAAAATGGCCCGTCGCCGTGATGTCTACTTTCATGCTTGAAAATAATTCCCCCTTGGTTTTCATGATGCGACTCTCGTACCTCCACCTCATGATATAAGGAGTTAATCATGACAATCAAGGAAGTACTAAGGTTATCATTTTCCATGATCCGCAATGGCCTTCTCCACATGGACCACCTACAAAAGCTATCTTCGTCATCAAAGTGCATCATTCATGTTCCGTCATCTCCTTTTAAATGATCTCTCTAATGTTTGGGGGTATATGAGCCCCTTGTCGCCATACCCTCCATCCTAAGAATTGCTGACCAAGGTTGGCACAAGCATCAGCAACCCTGTTACCTTCTCTGTAGGTGTGGGTAATCTCAACTTCGAAAAACTTTTGTAAAAGAAAATGGATGTCCGTAATGATGTCTTTTAGATGGATACCAATGTTAGATGCTTTATTAACGACATCTATGACCAACTTAGAATCTCCCTGAATATTCAAATTTCTAATTCCTTGGGATATAGCTAACTTTAATCCCCAAAGTAAGGCCATAGCTTCAGCATAGTTATTGCTCTAGCAACCCATGCCACCAGAATAGATAGCAGACATCTCTCCTTTTTCATTTCTTATTATTCCTCCTCCACTTGCTTTACCACTCAACTTGGATGCCCCATCAAAATTGAGTTTCATCCAATTGGGTTTAGGTAATATCCATTTAGTATGAAGTCTCTGAAGAATTTTGAAATTATCATGCCCAGGGATAAGGTTTAAAACCTTCCATTTGGCCGCAATTTGACTTTCAAATTCAGATAGGGGTTTCTCTGCAACACTAATATGAGCTATTGTAACACTTTCCAAGATGGTCCTAGCAAAGGAGTTAAACACTCGAGCAACATTTCTAGCAGTGTCCCTAAAAATTCTATGATTTTGCTCTTTCCATAAAGTCCAGCTCAAGCATGGCAGAGCTTGCTTCCATAATTCCTTAATCCAGGGATGTGTGAAGGTTGAGTTCCAGCTAAGAATTACTTCTTTAAGGTCAAAATTGCAAACCCATTCAATGTTAAAGTTGTTAAGTATTGTGCCCCATAAATCCCAGGTAAACTCACAGTGTATGAATAGGTGTGAAACTGATTCCTCTCTAGAACCACACAGAAAACATCTGTTGACCAAAGTAAACCCCCTCTTTTGAAGGTTGTCCTGAGTAAGGATTTTGTTATGGGCAGAAACCCACCAAAACAAGTTAATCTTTGGAATGAGTTTATGATTCCAAACCTTTTTCCATACCTCCTTATTCTGAGCTTCAGGTGTAAGCAGATGATAGGCAGATTTGATAGAGAATGATCCACTCTTATCTGGCCACCAGTATCATTCATCCTCCTGAGGGAAGAGCGAGATTCTGATCTCCTGAACACATTGTTGGATCTCCTGAATTCTTGGGATAAGCTCAGGCCTGTGCACATAGCAATCCAAAAGGTTTTTCCAGCTCCTTATCCCATTGTTATTTTCCATATAATCACTAACCCTATCACCAAAGAACTGAGTAGTCAGGTCTATAATTTCTCCATAGTTTCCTTGGGAGATGAGAGGCTTGTCCCTTAACCAATTATCCTCCCAGAATTTAATCTGCCGGCCATTTCCAAGCTTCCACCTAATTCCCTGTTTGAGAAGACTTCTACTTTTTAGCATTTTATTCCATATCACAGACCCCTGGGGTAATCCCGCCTGTTGAAGAAAGTTGCAATCATCAATGCTATGCATGTATTTGGCATACATTATTTCCCCCCACTCACTATTATTGTGAATCAGATTCCAACTAACTTTTGAGAGGAGGGCTTTATTCATTTTCCAGATGGATCTTATATTAAGTCCACCATGAGATTTTGGGAGACACACTTTTTCCCATCTGACTAAAGACATTCTCTATTTGTCTTCCACTCCCGTCCATAAAAATTTCCTTTGGATATGTTCCAGCTTTTTAGCAAAATACGTAGGAATTTAAAAAAGAGACATGAAGTAAGCGGGAATACCTTGCAAGGATGACCGAATAATTTGCAGCTTACCCGTACTACTGAGTAGTTTCCCTTTCCACCCAAGAAGTTTCCTCTATGTATGTTCCACAATACCATTCCAAAAACCTGAAGATACATCTTTGACAGAGAGTGGGAGACCTAGGTAGGTAGCTGGTAGGCCAACCTCAACACAATCTAAGATATCAATGATTATATGTCTAAGTTCATTGGGAGTGTTGAAAAAGTACACATTGCTTTTCTAGAAATTTATTCTTTGTCCCGAGTCTTTGGCATAATTATTAAGTATATTCTTCCATCTTCTAGCTTCAATCACCGATGAGATGCCAAATAAGATGGTATCATCCACAAATTGTTGTATAACCATAGGATGAAGGGAAGAGGCAGGTTTGATGCCTACTAGCTTTTTTGAAACTATATCAGCTTCTATGTATCTTCCCAATGCCTCAGCCATAATGATAAATAGGTACGGGGAGAGAGGGTTTCCCTGATGAATTCCTCTCGAGGAGGAGAAAAACCCTCTAGGAACACCATTATCCAACACTGAGAATTTAGCAGAAGAGATCACATTCCATAATAAGCAAGACAATTTATCATTAAACCCAAATTTTCTAATCATTTGGAATAGAAAAGTCCATGAGACACTATCATAAGCTTTGGATATATCAAGCTTGAGGGCCATCCCAGGGATTCTGCTCTTATCCATGGAGTGGATAGTCTCATGTGTGGTGATCACAGCATCAACAATCTGTCTGCCCGGGATGAAACCTTTTTGAGCAGGAGAAATAATTTTGTCAAGCAAGGGTTGAATTCTCAAAACCAACAGTTTAGTACATATCTTATACACAGTGTTGCATAAGCTAATGGGTCTGAAATCAACAAGGTGTAAAGGTTGAGATTTTTTAGGAACAAGTACAATGAAGGTATTATTGACTTGTTTTAAAAGTTTTCCAGATCTAAAAAAATCACTAACTGCAGTCGTGAGGTCTGCTCCAACAATCTCCCAATATTCTTGAAAGAATATAGGAGGAAAGCCATCAAGACCCAGGGCTTTAAAAGTGCCCATGGAGAACAAAATAGCATGTACTTCTTCATCGGATATAGGCTTTAACATTTTTAGATTGTCTTCTTCTGTTATCAAATAGGGGATTTTATCAATGAATTGACTCATAGATCTATCAATTCTATCATTATCATTGTCTTTCATAAGTAGATTCTGAAGGAACACCCTGGCTTGCTCCCCTATTTCGTTATCCTTAGTAATAATGTCTCCATTATCCAGGACAAGCTTAGTTATTGAGTTGGTTTTTCTATGTTTCATAGCTGAGAGATGAAAAATGTTAGGTTGTGGAGCTAAAAGCTTCAACTGTTGCAGACATGGAGAGGTTGCTGAGTTCTAGAAGTGCCAGCGTCGACAGTATAACCGACGTCGGTCACATACAGTGTAGAAGGCAACCGGCGACGGTAGGGAGTTGGCCGACGTCAGCAAAACCAGGCAAGTAGGGACCGACATCGGTCACCTGTGTGTTCCAAAACTGTTCATTGCACGAACAGTTAGTTGCTATCACCCTCTTTAAGCCATTGAACACGGGATTTTTGTTTTCAAGGAAAACCTCTTCCCTTTCCATCAGATTCTTCCATTCTGAAGAGTTAGGTATAATTTCTGTTCTCTTCTTCTAAGGTGTTGCCACCCTCTTTAAGCCATTGAACACGGGATTTTTGTTTTCATAAAACCTCTTCCCTTTCCATCAGATTCTTCCATTCTGAAGACAGGCTGTTCTCTTCTTCTAAGGTGCCCGTCATCCCCTTGATTAATTAGTTGCTGAATAGCCTTGAGTTTTTCCATTATATTTTTCTTCTGCTGGAAAACCTGCCCAAAACTGTATCTATTCTAGCCATAAACTTCTTGTTTAATGTGCTGGAATTTCTTGACTATTTTAAACATGGGAGTACCTTGAATGGGAATATTCCACCATTGAGCCACCATTTGTCTAAAACCTTTGTGTTTAATCCACATAGCTTCAAAATGGAATGGAGGAGGTCTATGATGTCCCTGATCTCTCCAATTGAGGATAATCGGGCAGTGGTCGGACATGGTTCTAGGTAGAGCCTATGCCTGCATATTCTGATAATCATTCTAGTTGCTTGATATCAGAAATCTATCTAATTTAACTTGAATCATTTGATCTCCTCTTCTTCTATTGGCCAAGCAAAATTTTGGTTCTGCAGCTCTATGTCTAATAATCCCCAATCATTGATGAATTCAGCAAAGTCGAACATGATGTCCGAGTAATCAATAATTCCACCCTGTTTCTCAGAAGGGTATAAAGGTGTGTTAAAATCTCTGGCTAACATCCATTTAGAATTCTAAGGATTATTCCTGTAGCTACTCAGATCTATCCATAATTTCTATCTCAAAGCTTTGTTATTCGGTGCATAAACATTTACCAACGTCCAATTCAAGGAATTCATGGAAAAATTGGTAATCAAAAAGTGCTTATTATGGGCCATAAGAGATCCTTGGATTTTAGCACTATTCCACATAGTGACAATCCCTCATGAAGCCCCTTCAGCAGGACTAATACAAAAAGCCGCCTTAGGCCATATTTAGTCAGCAATTTTCACAAAATTCTCCTCTTTCATCTTGACTTCTTAGAGTAATAGAATATCTAGTTTATTATCTAAAATGTAGTTTTTAACCTCAAACTACTTTGAGGGACTATTAAAGCCCCTCAAATTCCATGATAATATTCTCATTTAGAGAGTTTGGAGGGTTGGGACTCCAGTGTTTTTTGTTTTCCACTGGCAATCTCTCTTTGTCTTGTTTCCTTAGGGTTGGCCTCCCTTGTTTGGGCTCAGTACCAACATCTGCATATTTTTTACCTCTCCAGATCTTTTTATTTGGGGTAACCCATTCTTCCTGTTCATTGTTGCCATCTTGTCCTACTACCCCTGTTGCCAAGTAGTTTCCTACCTGGTCTCCATCTTCTAGATCACGAAAAAAACTATATTTGACTGTGGATCTGGTACTCGTTGAGTGTGACTTTCAGGTGTTACTTCTTCCTGTCCAATCCTTAAAACCGTGTCATCTTCATTGACTTCCTTTAGCAAAAGGTCCGCTCCTACCCCTTCCTTAAACATATTAGTCTATTTTTCTAAAGTGTAGACTGTGTTAAATGTGGCCTTGTGACTGTCATTAGATATTATATTCTCCTTTGGGACCTCTTTTCCCTCACTACTAATGATATCCTCCTTTCTCTTCTCCTCCTCTCCTTCTTCTGTAGCCTTCTGACTATCATCTAATCCTATATTTTCCTTTGGGACAACTTCACCTTCACTGCTAGGGGTAGCCTCCTTTCCTTTCCCCTCCTCTCCTTTTCCTGTATTGTCAGGAATTTCCACATTATTCTCTATTTCATGCTTGATGTTCGCTTGCTCCTCCTCTACATTCTAGGAATCCTCTTTCATCCCCCTTTGCTTCACTTTGCATTGTGTCATTAGATGTCCCTTCCTCTTACATATTTGACAGAAAGTGGTAGCATTCTCATAAGTAATTGGCTGAGTCCAGGTTCCATATTTAGAGTTTAGCTCAATAGACGTAGGGAGAGTCTTATTTATTTCAACATTAACACAAAGTCTAACATACACACATTTGGACTTAGTTCTAGTTATATGATCTGAGGTGACATATTGACCAATAGAATTGCCAATGGCTATGAAGATTTTTTCATCCCAGAATTCCAAAGGGAATCCTGGTAATCTTACCCAAGCAGGTGCTATCTTATTAAGGTCTGAGTTAGGATCAAATCCTGGTTTCCATGAGCATAAGGCTAGAGAATGTGGTCTAAACAGCCAGGGACCTCTAGCAAGGGTAGCGATCATGTCCTCCCTATTCGTAAATCTAAAAAGGAATACACCTCTAGCCATGGCTATGATTGAAACACTACCTTTGACTTTCCACCTAGACATAATCCATCTTCTAAGCATTTTGGTATTAGGATGGAAAGGAAAAAACTTACCAATCAGCATAAGGTCCATGGATGCCACTATTTCCTCCACCAGATCGTTTGGGATACTCAATGCCTTGCCCTCCGAGAGAATAGGGAGGCTCGACATGCCTTTCGATGGACACGTCTTTTCACCTTTGAGTGCCTTCTTCCATCCATTGGATGGACTATCCCCTAATAGATTCTCGGATAGATCCCCAAAGGTACTGCTACCCACAGTGACCTCCACTGGATTCGTGGTCCCGCCTGTCGCACTCAAGGGGCCCAACCAGGTGGGAAAAAACTAGTTTCAAATATTGTCCACACGCTTCGCTCCTTCGCTCCCTTTTAATGAGTATGTTGCATAGACATGTATTTAGTGTTTTGCATCACGACTATTTATTTATGAATAAAATAGTGTCATTTATCATTTATTGTTATTTTGGTGTTATCACTAATCTAGAAATTATAGATATTAAGGTAATATTAGGTAAAGAGTTACTCATAGTAACTAGGTGAGCTACCTATAACAACTGGGTGAACTACCCATAGTAATTGGGTAGAGTTCCCTATAACAACTATGTAAACCACCCATATCAACTGAATGAACTACCTCTAATAACTAGGTGAGTTACCTGTAATAATGCTTACACCATTTTGATCCACATGTAGCAATTGAGAATCACTCGTAATAATAATTTTGCATGCAATTTTGAGGGTTTGATGGTTAGATGATGATTTTGAGTAATTAACTTCCACAGTTTAAGCATTATGATAGTTTCTCAATATGAGGAAAAAGGGAAGTCAACTTCATATTGTCTAATCACCATTCCTCCTTCATTAGATTATCAATCTTCAACGGTTACAACAAATGAATGTGTTATTTTTTTTGTACTTCAAAATTTATGCTATTGTCTAGTTGCTAGTTTAAACTCTTTGTAACCATTGATTTGAGTAAAGACCTACCTTCTCTATTTAAGAAAGACGCAACATGTTATAGTTTGTAAGAAGTGAGATATATAAAGAACATGGAGAATAGAATGTTGAATTTGTTGTCACTGTTATGCACTCCTCTTACACTTCTACATGTTCCTTTATGAATGATGTTGAAATACATATTAGGGTTACAAGGAAGGAAAGTTGTTTCCTAGTGATTTGGATCAAATTCTAGAAAAATGAGCAAGGTTTTTATAGCCTGAGAGTAGAGGAATAGGGTCATCAAATATGTTTAATAATATTTAATTTTTTTCATAAATATATTGATATGGTTTTGGTTTCACCACTAAAGAAATGATATGGTCTTCGCACCTTATAAAAGTTTCTCTATTTGCCTTGCGTTTTATGGGTTTTGTTCGTCTTGTCTTCTAAAGACATTTTTAGTATTTTTTCTCCTAACTATCTAGAGATTTATTAAAATTAATATATTATTCTAGAACCTTCTCTTTGCACATAGGGTATAGATCCCACCAAAACCAGTAACTATAAAAAAAAAGACATGTAAGGAAATAAGGGAAATAAAAGGCTATTATCTTATTTAAGTGTTGTCATAAATTTTCACCATAATATGGCCCTACAAATGCACGCATAAAGATATACCAGATGTCGCACTAAAATATGTAATTAAACAAATCAATATGCTAGGACTTACAAATGCTCATAATAAATGATTGCCATCTAAAATTTGATCTTATTGGTCTATGCTTCTAATTTTTACTTTCACTTCATGCCTTCCTATAGTGAGCTAAATATGTATGATCTACAATGTAAATGAAAACAAAGTTTTAGGGCTTGGATTAGGGTTTTGGGTGGCTAGTGTGAATTAACTAACTCTCGAATAATTAAACTCATTAAATTAAAATAATATTTCGATTAATAAAAATCACTTCAATAAGTGTGTAAAAAGTGCTCCATAATAAAATGTTGACTTAGATAATGATAAGTGTTATAATTGATGTTTTATTATCGAATATATTACAACACTTATTTGTTTATAAGTGTCAGTCACCATTCCTCCTTCATTAGATTATCAATCTTTAATGGTTACAATAAATGAATGTGTTATTTTTTTTGTAATTCCAAATTTATGCTATTGTATAGTTGTTAGTTTAAATTATGTTATAACCATTGATTTGAATAAAGGCCTACATTCTCTATTTAAGAAAGAAACAACATGTTATAGCTTGTAAGAAGTGAGATATATAAATAAAATGGATAATAGAAGGTTGAATTTTTTGTCACTGTTGTGCACTCCTCTTACACTGCTACATGTTCCTTTATAAATGATGTTGAAATACATATTAGGTTTACAAGGAAGGATAGTTGTTTCCTAGTGGTTTGGACCAAATTCTAGAAAATTGAGCGAGGTTTTTATAACTTGAAAGTAGAGGAATAGGGCCATCAAACATGTTTAATGATATTTAATTTTTTTCATAAACATATTTCTATGGTTTTGGTTTCACCACTAAAGAAATGCTATGGTCTTGGTACCTTATAAAAGTTTCTCTATTCGCCCTGAGTTTTATGGGTTTTATTCTTCTTGTCTTCTAAAGACATGTTTAGTATTTTTTCTCCTAACCATCTCTAGATTTGTGAAAATTAATATATTATTCTATAACCTTCTCTTTGTACCTTTTAATTATTCTAGAATATTCCTTTATGCAATTAGGTTTGATTTTTTATTTTTATTTAGTAACTATGTTTAGATTTGATTGCAAACTAGTGGTGTAGGTAAATGCGGTACATTTTGATTTAAACCCACTTCTCCTATACTAAATTTGGTGGATAAGTATTATTTTAAACCCTCATGGTATTATGTTGCTTGCATTGTGGTAGATTTGATTTTTGTAGGGCTTATTCTATTTGTTGCAATCATTACCTCTAGCTGTTGTGTTGTTTGTAAACCTACATTTTTGTGCTTCTATGTTATTCAAATCCTACGACATATTGCATGTTACATACATTTTGTCTTATTAAACTGAAATTGATTAGATCTAAGAGCCCTCCTATGTGAAATGTTAGATAAAATTGTACTCTTGTTCATTTTATTAAAATTTCTTTCACTCAAACTTATTTGAAAAATGAGATAGGGGCTCTAAATGATGTTAATTTTTATTTTATACTCGTATATGTTATATTGTAAATGATTTTGAAATACATGTGAATGATAGTGTTATGAATTAATCTCAAATTGGTAATATGATATGACTAATTTTTTTATATTTAGAATACACATTCAATAAAATCCTAAATAAATAGATGTAATGTTGTATGTCTTAAAATATGTCCAATGTCAAACCCAAGATCAAGAACCTCTAAATGAATACATACTCTATTAGATGAACAATGGATATTTGAGTGCAAATTATGTAGATCAACCTTATAGAGGGTCCCTTTTCTATGTCTAATGACATGGTTTTTCCTCCCAAATTGCTCCTAATACTATTCCTCCTTCCACTTCTTTCAACCTTATTGATGTTTCTCTACCTTCTTAAAATAGTTTCAACACTTCTATAGATCTTCTCAATCCTTCACTTGTTGCTTCTAGACTTAAGAAAGCATCTCAACATGTTTCCAAAATTTCATCTCTTCTACACAGTATTTCTTAATTGGTTTATTTGATCAAATGCCTCTATTCCCACCTATTCTACCACCACTTCTCTTCCAATCCCTAAAATTATCAGTCTTATGCAAACCTTGTGTGATGTTCAATAAGTTAAGTTTCTTTATCAAGTGTTTCAAAAGTCAAGTACTAGGGTCACCTCATATGATATTTTGCTTAACCCACTGGCTTATGATGTTCTTGGCTACTCTTTCCCCATAGGATTTGTGGCTCTAAAGTTTGAATTATTCAATGCTAAAGGAGTTTTTTCCCAACATATTAAATCTTTCTATTATTCTTATCTATGTTTTATGCATAATGATAAGTTGTTGACTAAGTTATTTTTGATAAGTTTAAAATTTTATGCTCTTGATTGCTTTTATGCCTTTTCGTGCATATCTATGAATTTAGATGATGGTTTTTTAGTTCATTTTTCAATCAATATTAGCGTGAAGGTACGTTTTCACAATTTGGTCAACCCAAATAAGGACATAACAAGAATATCGGTGAGTATATACTTAGATTCAACATAGTGATTATAAAATGGCTCACAAATTACCCTATAATGAATTACAAAGTATATTTATTCAATTTTATTTTTACCTATTAAGGACAAAGTGGGCTTCAACACTTATCCACATTTAAATGATCTTTGCCATGTGGTTAAAAACTATGCGATCAAGCATTTAGAGGCCAAATTTTTAAAATATGGGACTAATATCCCCACTTCTAGTGGAATTAAATTTCAAGCAAAGACAAAATTCAAGGTCAAAACTAGTGATAATCCTTTCCAATCTAAAGTTGAGGCTAAGAGTGTGGTAAATGTAGTAGAACAACAAAACAACAACATGCTAATCTTATCATAACAAAGTGAATGAAGAAATTTACAAGATTAAATGAAAGTCCAAAAAAATTGTTCAAATAACTACTTGATTGCAATATGCTCACTTTACCTCCTATTAGAGATTTGGATCCATCCAGGGTTTTTCCTTAGAACTGTGATGCTGGTTCATATTGTGATTATCACTGTTCTTTGAACAATCTTCTAACAAATGCATAATATTGAAACACAAGATCCAAGATTTAGTTGATAAAAACCAAATTCAGGTAGAGGGTCTCAATAGTACTTACACCAGCATTATTGATGTCAATTTACACACCAAAAGGGTCCTAATTTAAATTCAAATTGCGTATAAGTACACAAACATTGTAATTTATTCAAGGGGAAGTAAATCTAAATAATTTATTTTTATTATTCAAAGGAATCTATTGAGCGCTTACAAGCACTCTAGAGCAAATTAAAGTAGCCATTAAAACATTTGTTGAAGCACATAAGTTCATGCTAATCCTATTGGGTCGTATGTTGTTGATCTTTGAGGTTTGTTATTTTCGATATTCTTACCATATAGACCTTGATAAGTAGATGGTGCTAAAACACCTAGCTAACCTTAACATGTCTCAAAAAATATATTATTTTCCTTAAACTTTTAGATATTGATGCCCAATTAAAGAAAGAAGAACTCATTTTTGTAAGAGATTGAAGCGAAATATGAAGTAACTAAGTAAGGCTTTTAGAAGTCAAAGCCAAGACAACATACTTTTCAAATTATTTCAAGTATGTTTATATTTTTATTAAGTAGGATAATGTATGATTAAAATTGCCCAGAACAATAATGCACGACCCACATTATCGAAAACAAAAATATACAATGTAAACAAGCTTCTTAAATTGTTCTCAATTTTATAAATTAACTAAATATTCTCTCTAAATATACATTTTCACTATTACTTTTTAAGAATTATCATTAATTCGTAAAATAAAATAAAAAAAACCTAAGCCTAAACTTTTACGGTTAATTAATTACTATTTTGCACATCTTATTTAGCGCAATTAAAAATAATTTAGGTATTCTGATGCGATTGAGTAGAAAACCATTTATCCGCATTTAAGAGAAGCCAAGAGTGGTGGTCTGGTGCGCTACTTTATCCATTCACAGGTAGCATAGCATAGCATAGCATAAAATGGCTTGTTGGTGCGAGTGGCCTGGGAGTGTTGCTCGCACTCCCACTCCCACTCCCACTTCCACTTCCCCCATTAGGGCCAATTTGCATTTGACACACGCCTGCCAGTTCCAGTTCCAGTTCCAGTTCCAGTCCCAGTCCCAGTCCCAGTCCCAGTCCCAGTCCCGGGGGATTATATGCGGCAGTGCCAGAAGGGCGTCCTCGCGCAAAAACACAACAGAATCTGCTTCCCTCTTGATGAAGAACAGCAACAACACTTTTTCTAATACCGTAGAAAGAACAAGTGAGGAAGAAGAATACGTGGTTCCAAAGTTACCAGGAGATGAACCAGACTTTTGGGAGGGCCCTCAATGGGATACCGTCGGTTTCATCATGCAGTATTTATGGGCGTTTGGTATCGTCTTTGCGGTATGCCTATTCTTCTTCCTTATTTTTACTTGTCAACCAACCAATCAACCTTCTTTTTTGGATTTCATATTACAAGTTTGGTGATAGTAAATCGGTCAAAAGTGCTCATACTCTACAAAAGTCCTTTCAACCACTTGCATCTCATCTTCAAAAGACGAGATTTCTTCCAACAAAATCTGAACAGAAAATACAAACCCTCACATCTCTAATAGTAGAAATAACTGGAAAAAGGCAAACAAACACAAGGGAAAAGAAATTGCATAAATCAGACAAATTTCCTTTCAGGCGACCGTACAATGCTAATAATGAGAACATCCATTATAGCTACTATACTAACTATAGTTATTTAAGTACGAGACAGTTAAATTCATATGCAATGGGGTTAGTGAAATTATTTAAACAAAGGGTGGATAGAAATAAATTAAAACGGAGGAAGACAGTTGGAAGTTATTAACATTAAATGTTTTTGTAAGATTTTTAGCCTGTAAATATGAGCTGCTATTACGTAAATATTCATTTAAAAATAGAATCTTCATGTTTAGGTCAGTTGATAGTCAAACCTGCTGATCGGGCCTTTTCTACATATTGTGTTTTGGACTGTCTTTTCTCATTCTGTGTATTGAGTCCGACTTCCAGCCTTAAATACACTTAATGCGTATTGAGCACCTCAAATCTCTCATGTTGTACGATTTCAAAACTTGGCTGTCAAATAGCTGACTCCATGTCTGAAAAATTTCTTTCTGATTCTTGAAATTTCAGATTTCTGCTCAGCTACTGACACCTAACATTCACATTAATTCGTCTTTTTATTAATTACTGATAGATCAAATTGGATCTGTTGTGGACCAGGCCTGGAATTTCAAATTAACCATGCCTTTCAATTCAAAATTTATTGACGTCCAGCGTTTTTAAATATCTGTAAAACAATTTGAAATTATCATTTTGTAAAAACAAATATATTATCTATCCAAACAACTAATAGTATTTTATTTCATGTGTGTACATATTTGATTAAGAGGCACAAGAAAATTTTACAGCTTCCTAATTTTTTAGGTGGTAAACAGTTATGGCCTGTTAGAATTTTTGACCATAATATATGGTGTGAAACACTGAAAACAGGCTACAAACCATCAATTTCCAGGTGTGTTGTGGACAATATTATAGCCCAATCATTTCACCATCTTCATTGGCAGATGATTTTGTGGGTAGCACATTACTCACCTATGTCGACTCCTTTGTGTTGCCATCAGTTGACATGATTCATACACGGTGATGTGCTTTCCCCCATGCTGAAACAACCTCCTATTGAATTCTATAAAAAAAACAAAAGGCTACTTCTGGGCCTGATAGTGGCCATTTTCTTCTCATGACTGCACGGCCCCTTTACATTGGCCTGGCCTCCATTTCCAGTGTAGACAATTTCATGTTGATTTGTTGTTGTTCTATTCCTCCATTCCCCCTTTGTGGAGAGCACATATGTCAGTACTTTCTCCTTCCCGTTCTTGTAGATGATTTTAAAGTCATACCCCAACATCTTGGTAATCCATTAATGTCGCACTTATGATGATAGCCTTTGTTCCAATAAGCATTTTAGAATGTCGTGATCTGTCTTAACTTTGAAGATCTTCCCATCAAATAAGGCCACCATTTCTTGACTGCATGAAGAATAGCTGACAT
This sequence comes from Torreya grandis, assembly GCA_037957365.1. Taxonomy (NCBI): domain Eukaryota; kingdom Viridiplantae; phylum Streptophyta; class Pinopsida; order Cupressales; family Taxaceae; genus Torreya; species Torreya grandis. The sequence continues at coordinate 2,659,471 of JARHVA010000264.1, read as the reverse complement.
ATCCTTTTCATAAATGGGCTTCAATAAATTCTTACCTTTGAATTGGTGACTTTCAAAAGCAATGGGCTTGCCTTCTTGCATTAGAACTGTACCCATTTGACGCCCTTGAGGCATCACACCCCACAATGAAATTTTTGGTGAAGTGTGGATCATCCAGAAATAGAGTGATGCACATGTTCTTTTAAGCTTCTCAAATGCTCTGGTTGCTGCCTTGATCCAATGGAAAGAATCATTTTTAATAAAGTTTTGAGAGGTGCTGCTATGCTGCCATAATTCTTGACAAACTTGCTGTAGTACCCTGTAAGTCCCAAGAATCCTCTTAGGTTCTTGAGAGTTTCAGGCGCTTTCCACTCCACCACGACCTTGATTTTGTTAGGATCCACCTTTAATTCTTCATTAGAGACAATGTGACCCAAGTACTACACCTCCCTCCTTGACTCTAAAATCACACTCAGAAGTTTTCACATAAAGCTGATGCTACTTGAGAGTCTATAAAACCTGACATGTTGTAAATGGTCTTTCTATGTTTTGTTGTAGATAAGTATATCATCAAAGAATGCCAAGATTTTTCTCCTTAAAAATGGCTTAAATACGGAATTCATCAAATTCTGAAATGTAGATGGGGCATTTGTGAGACGAAAGGGCAGAACAAGAAACTCATAATGGCTTTTATGTGTTCTAAATGTTGTTTTGGGAATGTTGACGCATAAAGGTTTGGGGGTCCAATGAAGGAGAACCTTGTTTGTGTAGCTTGGACTTGCTTGCTCAAACAATAAATACACACACCATGTACTCAAGACTAGAGATCAAATACCACAATTTCATTCATGTTTTGATTTCAAATTATAAAAATTAACACACGCACACACATTTCATTCCCATTATTTCTTGAACTTCTAACATGAAGTAGAAGACATTACAATACAATATCTGAATGGACTTGTTAAATTCCTTGCTACACTTTGTTGTCTCCCAAGCACTTTTGAATCTTTTCCCAAAAGGAGACTACTTTTGCATCCAAAAGAATCTTCCTCTATGCCTTATGGAGATGTCCCTTTGAAGACCAAAGGCTCCTAAAATGCCCAAGATGAGAAAACCGTATATTTTGTGTCATTACTTTGCTTGGGCAACCAACACGAGCGAAACCGCCACTTAATGTAGAGTAGTGGTTATGAAATTGCCCTAGCGGTTGCGAAACTGACCCAACGGTTACAAAACCGCCCTTAAAGGTTGCAAAACTGCCCCAACAGTTACAAAACCACCACTTAAGGTTGCAAAGCTGCCCCTTATTGCAAACTAGCAGTTTTGTCATTGCAAAAAGTCTTGCAACGTCCGGAGGCTATAGCTTTGGTAGATGAACTCAAAATCAAGTGCTATTTTTTTGGAAAGTGAATAAGTTTTCAAGAGGAATCCAAATATGCAATCACATTTGAATTTTGATGAAATATGCTACATGTTTCACCCTAATGAAGTAGACAACGTATTTGTCAGGACTAGCGATGCACAAGCTTGCCACTCATCAACTTTCCTTTATTTCGTTGACCCTTGGAGTCTAATGGAGTTCTTGATGTCCTAGGAATGCTGATTCTTCCCACAGATCCCTATGGATAACCTTCTGCTACACCAAAACTGCAAACACACTAACTAGTTTACATGAACACACCCCTACCTATTTTTTGGTTGATGCAAGATTACCTTTCACATTCGGATGCTCCCATATCAGGCTACCATGAATTGGCTTGTGAGCTTGGTGCTAACAAACAAGACTGAGTGGTAGAACCACACTTTTTACATGAAGAGTAAGGCCATAGTGTGCCCTTCCATCGTGTGAGATACCATAAAAGTTTTCCGTCGAGTTTCTTTCTCATTTTCCAGCCACTTGCTGGACCATAGACCATCCTTCGCCTAGCTTTGCTTTTCCTTCTCTTTGTTCTGCCCATTGTTGGGGCATAGTTTGTCCATCTCCACTAATTGTTTCAACACCATTGTCACATACTCCTTTCTTCCAAGAGTACACCTCACCCTCTACTTCTTTCTTCATAGCTTGCTTGTTGAAGTATTCATCATATCTTTGGGCATCATTAAGATTCCCCATAGCCTCCATTCCTATCTCTAGGATAGTCTTCATGTCCTTCTCTCATGCTGTTTTCTTTGCAGTATCAAACAACTCCACCATGTCTGCTGCAACAATATCTTCCTTGCCTATTTCAGCCTTAAAAATGTCCTCAAAAAGTACTTCCATCTCCTTTTGGAATGCTGACCCCAATAATCCTTCTAAGCTCTCTTCATCTTCTCCAACACTCGCTATAATTTTACGATTTTCTCTAAATATTACTTCTTCCACTTTCTGGTCCCCTATCATCTCCCTTCTTCATGTGTCTTTAATGCTTGTATCTCCTCGATCATGGCTTCCCTTTTTGTGAATTCACTTCTGTTTTTCTTTGTTAGGATCTTCTTGTTTGCATTCAACAATATCAAATCATCTACAATCTCCTTATCTTCCTCTAATGAAAGATCTTCTAGCTCCCTTGCAATGGCAATGTTTGCTTCTAGGATGTCTAGAATGGCTTGCACGATCTCTAACCCCTTCTTTAGCTCTTCAACTTTTGACATCGGTAGTATAAAACCACCCTTCCTCTTCCTATTTGTCTCAGGTTCCACTTTGGCTTGCATTTTGCTCATTACAATCTTCAACTTAATCACTTGGATTGCATGCTTCTCATCCATCTCATGATCTTTTCTCACTCCCACACTAGCTTCTTCCTGGGCCTTTCTTTCAACTCTTTGTTCTCTACCTATCTACACAAGATGGAGAACACTCTATGCACTCTCTACTCACTATTCGCTTAGTGGAGGGCTGCGAAGATGGACGAAAAATTATTCTTCTCTCTTGCCCTCTATTCACCTTTTCATAGTGGAGGGCCTCTAGTGCAACACCTTCTATCCAACACTCTTTGTTGGAAGACGTCTTCACATTTTCTCAACACACTTTTAGGATACTCTTGCTCTAATACCATATGATGCAATCAATGTTGGGGGGCCAAGTTAATGGCAGCCTTGTCCTTGTAACTTGGACTCACTCACTCAAACAATGGACACACACACATACACCATGTACTTAAGACTGGAGTTCAAAGATCACAACTTTATTCATACTCTGGTTTCAAATTACAAAAACTAACACACATGCTCCACTCCTATTATTATTAAACTACTAACATGAAGAGGAAGACCTTACAATATAGTCCCTTAATGGACTTGTTCAATTCCTTGCTAGTCTTTGCTCTCTCTGAAGTAGTCTTGAATCTCTTCCGAAAGAGACAACTTTCTCATCCAAAAGGAATTTCCTTTACAGCTTTTGGAAATGTCCTTTCAAATATCAGAGGCTCTTGAAATGCCGAAGATGAGAAAACTAGTCGTTTGAGGTCATTACTCTGCTTGTGCAATTGGCATGGGTGAAACCACACCTAAAAGTTGCAAAACCACCTTGATGGTCACAAAACTACTACTTGAGGCTGCAAAACCACCCTGACGGTTACAAAACTGTTGCTAAAGGTTGTGAAACTTCCCCTTAATGTGGATAGGTGGTTTTGTCAATGTAAAAAGTCCAGCAACTTTCAAAGGCCATTACTTTTATATACGAGATCAAAATCAATTGCCGTTTTTTGGAAAGTGTATAACTTTTCAATATGAATCCAAATATGCAATCACATTTGAGATTTGATGAATTATGCTACCCATTTCACCTTGATGAAGTAGACAGTGTCTTTGTTAGGACTAACGATGCTCAACCTTGCGACTCATTAACTTCCCTATCTCCTATATCCCAACTTGCTCTGGGAGTCTAATGGAGTTATAAATCTCATAAAAGTGATGAACTACCAATGTTTCCCATGGATCCCTATGGATCACCTTCTATACTACAACAAAATTGCAAAGGCATCAACTAGTCTATACGAACACAAACACACCCCTACATTTTTTCTGTTGATGGAAGATTGCCTTTTGAACGTGGATGCTCTTGCATCAAATATATTCCTACTTGATTTTGACTTGATGATGTCTTGACATGAGATTTAGTTTGGTAAAAAAAAAAAACTCCAAATAACTCATCTACATCTAGTAAATCACCAATTACATGTATACTTATCTTTCATGGTGAACTTATTTAGTTCTTTGTACTCCTGAGCACATGCGTCAATTGTCATCTTTCTCATGCACCATCACTAGAGAAGAATATGCATTTTGACTGTGATGAATGGTATGCTTCCAACATCTCTTATACCATTCGCTCAATCTCACTTCTTACACATACGAGTACTTGTAAGGTTTGATGTTACAATTGGCTCCCCGGTACTAGTTGAATGGCATGGTCATGATCTCTTTTGGGCGGAAGTCCTTTTAGCATGTCTCGATTGATTGTTTGGCAATGATAGATTGAAGATCCTGTGGTGTTGATTTCTATGATTGTTGAGTTTCTAGTGAAAATATTTGTGCCACAAATCTAGCCGATCCTTTTTTGAGCAACGTTTGCATTTGATGGGAACTCACCATCCGTGGATCCTTTGCTTGCAATCCTCGCAATTATAACGTCTTGCCCTCAAATCGAAAGTGCATGAAGATCACCTGTAAGTTCATCTTCATTGTGTTGAGAGTAATAAGCCATTGGACTCCCAACACTATGTGATCCACCCAAGGGAATGTAAAACATAGGGATAGTCAAAAGGTAGTCCCCCATTACTAGTTTGATACAGTGGCATTTTCTTAAACAACTTATTGTACCACCATAAACAATCATGACTTGAAATTGTGGAGTTTGAAAGACAAACCATTCAAACATGTGGCCAACTCGTTCATGAAATTGTGAGTATATCGCGAATCAATTTGCATTGTCACTCTCTTTTTCATCAAACTCTGTTAGACACGCACCGTTCATGATTATCAAATTGAATTTGAGAAGCTGGCTAATCACACTGAAGGGTTATCAGATGACTTCTTCAAGAGTTGTTTTATTAGTGGCCTTTAAGAGCCCATCTGCTCCGAGGTCAAAATGTTCCAACCTCACACCATGATGGCAGCCTTGGGTCTCGCAAAGCTCGCTGAAGACAAAATCACCTCCCAGTGTCGCACTTCTAATTGGGCACCATTCAAGCCCTCTTTACAATAGCGCAACACCAGGACAACCCCCATAAAATGTCTCACAGGCGTTGAAATGCGTGCACATTGTGAAAAAGGGCTTTGTTACAATTTTGATGATAAATGGGTTCTAGGGCACAAATGCATATAGCAAAAAATGTACCTACTAGATGTTGATTCGCCACCAGATACCAGAGATTATGAGGATACCACCGAGGAGAGTGCACATGAAGCTAATGATTCTACACGACCAGATTCCCCTCCTGAAATCTCCATTCATGCTTTGACGGGAGTCACTACCCCCCAAACAATGTGTATCCAAGGTTATTCTAAAAAGCAACTCCTCACCATCCTTATTGACTTTGGCAGCACTCACAACTTTATCGACCCTTGGGTAGCTAAGCAAACAGATTGTTTTATCCACCCTTGTTCCAGTTTTGAGGTCATGATTGCCAATGGAGGCACGTTACCCTGCAAGGGCAAGTGTCGTAATGTTCATATTTCAGTGGGTGACTATAACCTTCGGGTCGACATGTTTGCTTTATCTTTAGGTGGCTGTGATGTTGTTCTCAACGCCCGATGGTTATGAACCCTTGGACCTATCCTTTGGGATTTTTCAGAGCTATGGATGCAGTTCTCAAAGAATGGACAAAAATACACCCAGCAAGGCCTTCTGGGTTTCACCAACATTGTCAGCTCTCACCACATGGAGAAACTCCTCAAATGGGGATCCCACGACGTCATTGCCCAACTCTTTTCTCTTCACAGTACTTTACCACCAGATTCTAACCGACCTTCCAACTTGCACAACCTTTTGGTCAAACATGCCACAGTTTTTGAGGAACCCACTAGATTGCCATCTCAGGACCATTGCATCCCACTACTTCCTAGCAGTGCACCTCCCAACATTCGGCCCTACTGGTACCCCTTTCATCAAAAGACAGATTGAAAAGATCGTCCACGATCTCCTGCAGGTTGGGGTCATTCAACCTAGCACTAGTCCGTATTCTTCACCAGTCTTGCTTGTTCGTAAGAAGGATGGCTCTTGGCGCCTCTGCATTGATTATTAGGGTCTGAACAAACTAACCATCAAGGATAAGTTTCCCATTCTCGTCATCTTTGAACTCCTTGATGAACTCCACGGTGCACAATTTTTCTCCAAATTGGACCTGCGCTCTGGGTATCACCAAATTCGTCTTCATGATGCTGACATGCCCAAGATAGCCTTTGGCACACATGACAGCGACTATGAGTTCCTTGTCATGCCATTTGGGCTTTACTGATGCCCCCTTCACCTTCCAAAGTTTGATGAACCAAGTATTCTGCCCCTTCTTGCGGAAGTTTATCTTGGTCTTCTTTGACAACATTCTCATCTATAGTCCTACATGGGAGGATCACCTCCACCACCTCGACACCGCCTTGGGAGTTCTTGCTGCCAACCCCACCTATGTGTCAAACATTCAAAGTGTTCTTTTGGGCAAACAAAGGTTGAGTATCTAGGACATATTGTCGCATCTGATGGTGTTCGTGTCGACCCCACCAAAATTGCAGCTATGACAAATTGGCCACAACCAAAGGTCCTCAAAAGCTTATGTGGATTTCTTGGTTTGATAGGGTACTACCGAAAATTTGTCAAGGATTATGGCACAATTGCAGCTCCATTGACAACTATGCTCAAGAAAGATGCATTTGTATGGTTGCCTGCATCTTCCCAAGCATGTGCCCACCTTAAACATGCCATGTGCACCACGCCAGTCTTGACCATGCTTGATTTCTCCAAGCCGTTTGTGCTTGAGTGTGATGTGTGTGGAACGGGTCTTGGTGCTGTACTTATG